>JAMXBC010000008.1:103759212-104204429 GCA_024138005.1 Lumnitzera racemosa | reverse complement strand
CCCTATACCCTATACCCTATACCCTATACCCTATACCCTATACCCTATACCCTAAACCCTATACCCTAAACCCTAAACCCTATACCCTATACCCTATACCCTATACCCTATACCCTATACCCTATACCCTATACCCTATACCCTATACCCTATACCCTAAACCCTAAACCCTATACCCTAAACCCTAAACCCTAAACCCTAAACCCTAAAACCCTAAAACCCTAAAACCCTAAACCCTAAACCCTAAAACCCTAAACCCTAAAACCCTAAACCCTAAACCCTAAAACCCTAATCCCTAAACCCTAAACCCTAAAACCCTAAACCCCCAAAACCCTAAATCCCCAAAACCCCAAAACCCCAAAACCCCAAAACCCCAAAACCCCAAACCCCAAACCCCAAACCCCAAACCCCAAACCCCAAACCCTAAACCCTAAACCCTAAACCCTAAACCCCAAACCCTAAACCCCAAACCCTAAGAAACCCTAAACCCTAAACCCTAAACCCTAAACCCTAAGAAACCCTAAAGCCTAAAACCCTAAACCCTAAACCCTAAACCCTAAACCCTAAAACCCTAAGCCCTAAACCCTAAACCCCAAACCCCAAACCCCAAACCCCAAACCCCAAACCCCAGTTCGAAGGAGGAAGGTGGACCTATTGTTTCTCCTCACAGTTTTAAAAAATCATTTGCATACTTCATTAAAGGCTGCTAATTAACTCCAGTAGAACCGTTGTCCCTTCTTCGCTGCAGAAATCAGACGATTCAGAAGCATCGTTTCAGCTTCTGACGGTTCATTCTGTCTTCTTTTATTTCGATCGTTAATTAAGTCACCAGATCTGATTAATTAAAGCTTTTCCTAACTTTAATCAAGGTGTTTTCGCGATATTATCTTGTATTTCTATGGCTTCTGATACTTGTGTGTAGATCTAGGAGAACGCTAGAACTACTGTTACATCGAAAACTTATTTTTTCGATAAATCTGTCCTACTGCATCCAATTTGAGCATTGTCATTTAATTATGATAAATTAGTTCGCATTCTTTCTCATGTCCTATGCTGCCATTGATTGTAGTAATTTCTATTGAGAAAGGATTGCTAATCTGTTTTGGGCTATACTTACATAACTATGTCAAAGTCGATTGAAAAAGAAATTTCAGACAGTTCGAAGGAGGAAGGAGGACCTATTGTTTCTCCTCACAGTTTTAAAAAATCATTTGCACATTTAGTTGGATCGAATGTTCCACAACAAGGCTTTATATTGGAGGGAAAAAAAGCTACAACTTTCAAAGGAGAACCAACAGTAATCCTCAATGAAGAGGAAATCAATATCTATGTACCCCTCTTAAATTTGCATTGGTTGGTTCATTCTCATACTCTCGTCCTACTATGCAAGAAATTAGAGAATTCTTTATTTCCAAGGGGTTTAAAGGTCAAGTGGAGCTTGGTCTTATCAACCAAAGGCAGATTCTTATCCGACCAGCTTTGCAAGAAGACTATACAAGGATTTAGGAAAGCAGAATGTGGATGATAAACTCCTCCTTGATGAGAGTGGTAAAGTGGTCTCCTTGTTCTCATTTTAACAAAGAAAGTCCCATTACTCCGTTATGGGTTGCTTTTCCTAATCTCCCTATTCATTTCTATGAGAAATCTATGCTGTTTGCCTTAGCTTCGGCCATTGGGACACCATTAAAACTTAAACCTACTACAAATTTAACTAGGCCATCAATTGCTAGGATCTTAGTTGAAGTTGATGTATCTAAAAAATGTAACGAACGAATTTGGATTGGCACTGAAAGGGATGGATATTACCAACAAGTTGTCTTCGAAAACCTCCCCTTTTACTACTTAGGTTGCTTTAAAATGGGACACTCTATAGAGAAATGCAATGCTAATGCTGGTTTTCAGAAAGTAAAAAACAAAAAGCCTTCGAAAACAGAATTAGTGAAGAGGCAAACTTGCAATCTAAAAAGGAAAAATTGAATAAGGCCAAACAAATTTATGTTCCTAAAATTGTTGCTGAGGAACAAGGAAAAGGTAAATCCACCATTGAAGTAGGTTAATGCTCGAAAAGAGATTTCTCTTTAGAAGATCTTCGTACTGCAGGTGATGAGATGAAACATGGACCCAAAACTGATAATGGTGACGAGAATGAAAACTGTTCTGTAAATGACAGTGCAACAAATCAAGCTATTCGCATGGAGGGAGATGCTTCTAGGAAACATCCTAATGCTACCAAAGAAAGTAATAAGGAAATGACTACTGATGATCTCGCCACTGCAGAAGAAGATGCTCCTATGGTTCCTGAGGATTCTTCTGTGGAGCTGCAGAACCAAGGTATGTCCTCTCTCGTCGAAGATATTCATTATTCATTAAATGGAGTTGCAGATGACATCCCAAGCAATGGATCATTCGAGGAACGAATTAAGAGAGTGGAGCTGGTTGAAACGGATGAATCTTCAGAAGCTAAATATGACTCTGATTATGATCCAACTCCAAAAGTAATGAAAGGAAAATCAAAGGATGATTTTTTTGTAAGTACCTCAACTCAATCTCTTGCGAAGAAAAAAGGTACACATTCATCTCCTTCATCTCCTAAACACCCTGGAGTAAGTGAAACTTTTTTTGCCCCTTCTACTGGTACATCTTGAGTGCATGTTTTAGAATATAAGAGGACTAGTTAATGGTAGACCTTTGAAACGATTACATAAACTTTCTATTATACACAAACTACAAATGGTAATGATAAGTGAACCTATGACTTCTAGCTATAACATAGAAAAGGTAGCGAAATCATTAAAGTTTAAGAACTTCATATCTAATTCTAATTCGAAAATTTGGATCTTTTAGCATGACAATCTGGTATGTAACTGTCTGATGGATGCTGAACAATTTATACACTTGTCGTGCTATTTAAAATCTAACTCTTCCTCCTTTCAAATTACTGTGGTATATGCAAAATGTTCAAGGTCAAGTCATAAAGACCTCTGGGGAGGGTTAGAGTCTATTGCTGGTCAGATAGATTGTCCTTGGATATAGACTTTAATGGATGTATTGCAAACTGTCATTTAGCTGATGCCGGATTCATTGGTAATCCTTTCACCTGGTCTAGAAATAAAATACATGTCAGGCTAGATAGGGCACTGATCAATGCTGAATGGTCTGTTAAATTCGAGATATTCAGTGTTTCCCATCTTAACAAAACATGTTCTGATCATACTCCTCTTCTTGTGGAATTTACAAATAAATCTAAGAAAAGGGGAAGTAAATTTCGGTTTCAAAACATGTGGACTAGACATCACTCCTTCTTAGAATTTGTTGAATCATCATGGAATGGCGTCTGCAATTTTAAGGGGCTAATTAAATTTCAAGTAAAACTACAAAGACTCAAAAATGATCTTATGAAGTGGAATATGTTGGTCTTTGGAAATATAAATAAAAAAGTAAAGGAGGCTGAGGAACTTGTAAATGAGCTGGAAAAGTCATATATGTTTAACAATAGAGAAGACTCCTATTTAAAGTTGCAGAAAGCTAAAAAAGAATTATTGGAACTGATTGAACAGGAAGACATGTTTTGGAAACAAAGATCGAAGATTAGATGGTTAAAGGATGGTGATAAAAATACAAAGTATTTTCATGCTATAGTTAAAGAAAGGAGAGTCAAAAACACTATTTCGAAAATAAAAGACAATAATGGTAATTGGATAGAGGGAGACGAACTTGGACCATCTGCTGCAAATTTTTTCAAGAGTTTGTTAACAAAAGATTTCGAAGTTGATTCATTTCAATGTCTTAGCTGGGTGTTAAAAATGATTAATGAAGAGGATCATAATATGCCGACTGTTGCCCCAACCTTTGAAGAAGTTACTAATGTTATCAATGATCTAGAAATTGATTCAGAGCCTGTACCGGATGGCTTTGGTGGGATGTTCTATAAACATTGCTGGAAGATTATTGGAAAGGATTTTTATAAAGCTGTTATAGAGTTTTATGATGGTTTTCCGCTTCCTAGATTCTATACTGCATCCACCATTGTTTTAATCCCAAAATCAACAAATCCCACCCATTGGAAAGATTTTCGTCCAATCAGTTTATGCAACACATCCTCCGAAATTCTTTCAAAAATTCTCTGCAATAGGTTAAGTGGTATTCTTCCCAAAATAATCTCTCCTAATCAGTCAGGTTTTGTCAAAGGAAGGAATATTCTTGATAACATTTTGCTGGCTCAAGAGTTATTATATGACTTAAACTGTAAAGTTAGGGGTGGTAACATCATCATGAAACTAGATATGTAAAAAGCATATGATAGGATAGATTGGGTTTTCCTTTTCTCTATGCTTGACAGTATTGGCTTTCATTGGAAATTTACTTATATAGCTAAGAGAATTTTAATCAATAGCTGGTTTTTAGTTCTAGTTAATGGGCAATACTCTGGATTCTTTCAGTCCTCTAGGGGCCTTAGACAAGGAGATCCTCTATCTCCCTCACTCTTTGTTATTGCAGCAGAATATTTATCAAGGGGGCTAGACTTCTTGTTTAATAGATTTGGTTCCATAAGGTATAGGACGTCCTCCTCTCTATGGATTTCTCACCTCAGTTTTGCTGATAATTGCATTCTATTTATGAATGGTGCCTCTCGCTTGGTTAAAAAGGTGCTAGACTTCCTTAAGCAGTATGAAAGGGTCTCGTGTCAAAAGATTAATAAACATAAGAGCTCTATAGTTATCCCGGACAAAATAAAACCTGGCAGCAAAAGAAAACTTAAAACAATTTCGGGTATGAATATTCATTCACCTCCTATTATTTATTTAAGTTGTCCACTTATGATTGGTCCTAAAAAACGTCAAGTCTTTAATTCTATCTTTGAAAAAGTTGCTCATAAGATTAATCACGGGACCTCTCTATGGCTTTCTATTGGGGGAAGGATTTGTTTAAAAAAAAGCGTGTTAACTTTACTTCCATTATACGTCTTCCAAGCTTTCAAACCTCCTAAGTGAGCCATTAAAAAACTAGAAAGTATGTTCGCTGGTTTTCTATTGGGGGATTCGTCTAATTCGAAAGCTACTCATTGGGCATTATGGGGGAAATTATGCCTTCCCTCAAATGAAGGAGGAATTGGAGTTAGATCTATGAATGACTTTTCACAAGCAATGGAAATTAAAATTTGGTGGAAATATAGGAATGAAAAGACAATTTTCTCTGATTTTATCAGCTCAAAATATTTGAGAGGGAAGCACCCAAATGAAATTGTAATTACTAAGGACTCCTCCCCCTTATGGAAAAGACTTCTGAGAGCTAAGGACATGGGTGAAAAACACATTCTTTATGGGTTAGGGAAAGGTGAAATAAGCTTCTGGTTTGATCAATGGCACCCTCGTGGTCACCTTTCAACTGATTCCTATTACTTTCCCTAGGATTTTGGTGAATGATCTTTGGGTTAATAATAACTAGAACATGGAACTAATACAGAGAATTCTTCCCATTGAATATAAAGAAGAGATGGTGTCCCTATCACTTAATAATGAAGTAAAAGATACTGTCATCTGGAAAGGGTCTTCCAATGGAATATTTTCAGTGTCCAATGCCTGGGATTTGGTTAGGAAGAGGTCTAATGAATCTTTGAACTGCTGTCTCTTTTCGAACAAATTTCTACCTATTAAAATCTCCTTTTTCATGTGGAGAGCAGTTATATTTTTTATTCCTACTGATGACAAACAGTGTATATAGGGAAGATCAATGGCTTCCCAATGTGTAAATTGCTTAAAAGATTGTGAGTCCGCTAGTCATGTCCTCTTAAGTTGTAGTTATGCAAAGGAAGTTTGGAATGGTCTTGGTAAGGTTTTTGGAATTTTACCTATTCCTAACATCTCATACATTGATGTAATGTTAAAATTTTGGAAAATCAAGAGTGGTAATATTCCAAATCACATCAGGGTTTTTGTTCGTTCCATAACACTGTGGCATATTTGGGGGGAAAGGAATAATTGTAAACACAGAAATAATAGAAAAAATACACATGTGCTTATAAATGACATTATCAACGATTTACTTAAGTTTGGTAAGGCTTGTCCTCTATCATTGTGACAAGTCAAGGATGATGAGGTGCTCTTCAAGAGCATCTCCTTTTCTAAAAATAAAATAACTCATAAATTTGATTCATGGGCTGCTCCCCCTCCTAATTATGTTAAATTGAATGTTGATGGTAGTTACTCCAATGATAAAGGGGGAGGGGGAAGCATTTTGAGACATTCTAAAGGAAAATTTCTATGGGGATTTAGATTTAAAACGAATTCAAAGTCTATTGAAATCATTGAATTAAAGGCACTAACGAAAGGTCTCAAGGTGTGCAGGAAATTTAATGCTTCAAATATAATTATTTAGACAGATTCCCTCACTGTATCAAGGTGGTTGTCCTCAAAAGTAACACGATGGGCTGTTTGGAACGATATCTCATGGGCAAGAAAGATGATAAAAGAGACCAATGCACAAGTACTACACATACTGAGAGAAAAGAATACTGCTGCGGATTGGTTAGCTAAGGAAGCCATGGAGGCGTAGGAGGATTTCACCTTTCTTCGCTTTGATTGTTTGCCTTATGCGTTGAAAAGCATATTGAAACGAGATGCTGATGATTTGTATCTATCAAGAAAATATTAGTATTTTGGTTTATTGTTTAGTATTTGTCTGTGTAAGGGAGTAATACTCCCTTGTTTATTTTATGCTTATAATGAATTGAAAGGGATGTAGTACATCCTTATTTATGCTTTCAGGCAAGTTCAAGTATTGTAATTAAGAGGTCAGGAATAGGCTCCCCTCTTCTTTGTAAAAATGATTTTCTGATAAATAAAATTGGGGCTGGCAACCCCACCCCACCCCCCCCCCCCCCCGGTAATACGGGTTTTGCCAATTAAAAAAAAAAAAAAAACCCAAGCCCTGAACCCTGAACCGTAAACCTGGAACCGGAACCCCAAACCCTAAACCCTAAAACCCTGAAACCCTAAACCCGAAACCCTAAACCCTAAATCCCAAACCCTAAACCCTAAACACTAAAACCCTAAACCCCTAAACCCTAAACCTTCGAAACCCAAAACCCTATCCCTAAACCCTAAACCCGAAACCCTAAATCTTAAACCCTATACCCTAAAACCCTAAACCTGTTGAGAGCCAAGGAAAAGGTAAAGCTGCTATTGATGGGGGTCAATGCTCGAAAACAGATTGCTCTCTTGAGGATTGTTCTATCATAAATAGTGTAGGTGATAAGGTGAGACAAGGTTCCATAACTGCTAATTTTTAGGAGAATGAATGCTGTCCTATTAATATTGCTGAAGATCGAGGTGCTCAGGCAGAGGGTAGTGCTTCTTTGCTGCATTCTGATGCTGTTAAAAAAATTATTATGGATTTCTCCACTGATGGTCTCACCACTACATCAGTAGATGTTCCTCTGGGACCTGAAGCTAACTCCTCAGAGTTGCAAATCAAAGGTAATCTTTCTCTTTTAGATGATATTCCATGCTCTATAAATGGTGCTTTAGATGACATACCGAGCAATGGGCCATTTGAGGGGCATTGCAAGGAAGTTGAGTTGGAAGGTTCAAATGATCTGTCAGAAATCTATTACAACTCTGACTATGATCCCACTCCGAAAGTCATGAAAGGTAAACCAAAGGATTATCTTTTTGTAAGCCTCCCATCTCCTCCTCTTGCGAAGGATAAAGGTACACACTCATTTCCTTCCTCTCCTAATCACCATAGGGCAACTAAATCTATTTTTGCTCCCCCTGCTAGTTTATCATAAAGAGCATGTTCTAGAACATTAGAGGTTTAGTTAATGGTAAATCCTTGAAAAGGCTTCACAAACTTTCCATTATTCATAAATTACAAATGATAATGATTAGTGAACCTATGACTTCGAGTTGTAACGTTGAAAAGGTGGCGAAATCTTTAAACTTTTGAAACTTCATATCTAATTCAAACTTGAAAATCTGGATTTTTTGGCATGACAATCTAGTTTGCAACCGTTTAGTTGATGCTAAGCAATTCCTCCATTTGTCATGCCATTTAAACTCTAGCTCTACTCCCTTCAATATTACTATAGTGTATGCAAAATGTTCAAGGTCTGGTCGTAAGGATCTGTGGGAAGGATTAGAGTCCCTTGCTGGTCAGATTAATGGTCCTTGGATGGTATTAGGTGATTTCAATGCTGTTCTGTCACCCCACGAAAGGAAAGGCTATATGAAAAATGACTCCGGTTCAATGCAGGACTTTAATGAGTTTATTTCTAATTGTCGTTTATCTGATACTGGATTTTCTAGTTTTCCTTTCACTTGGTCTAGGAATAAAGTTCATGTTAGACTAGATAGAGCATTGATTAATGTTAAATGGACTTCCAAATTTGATTTTTTCAGTGTTCTCCACCTTAACAAAACATGTTCTAATCACGCTCCTCTTCTTGTTGATTTCTCAAATAAATCAAGAAAAAAGGGAACTAAATTTAGGTTTCAAAACATGTGGACTAAGCATCATTCATTCAGTGAACTCATTGAATCCTCCTAGAATGATGATTGCAACTATAAAGGTCTCATTAAATTTCAACTAAAGCTTCAAAGACTTAAAAATTCTCTAATAAAGTGGAATAAGGAAGTGTTTAGCAATATACACAAGAAAGTTAAAGAGGCAAAAGAGCTAGTAAATGACCTCGAAAAGACTTATATGACGGACAGTCAGGAGGGCTCTTACGTAAATCTGCAAAAAGCTAAAAAAGACTTAATGGAATTAATAGAACAAGAAGACATGTTTTGGAAACAAAAATCAAAGATTAGGTGGCTGAAGGATGGTGATAAAAACACAATGTATTTTCATGCTATGGTTAAAGAGAGAAGAGTTAAAAACACAATCTCTAAAATAAAAGACAACAATGGTAGTTGGGTTGAGGGAGATGGACTTAGTCCATTTGCTGTCAATTTTTTCAAAGACTTATTATCAAAAGATTTTGAAGTTAATTCTTTTCAATGTCCTAGTTGGATGTCGAAAATGATTAACGAAGAGGATAATAATAAATTGATTTCCACCCCAACTTTTGAAGAAGTAACTAAAGTCATCTATGATCTTGAGTCCGATTCTGAGCCTAGACCGGATGCCTTTGGTGGACTGTTTTACAAACATTGCTAGAAGATAATTGGTAAAGACTTTTATGAAGCTTTACTTGAGTTTTATGATGGTCTTCCTCTTCCTAGGTTCTATACTACAGTTACCATTGTTTTAATTCCCAAATCATCTAATCCCACCCGTTGGAAAGATTTTTAACCTATTAATTTGTGTAATACATCATCCAAAATCTTCTCAAAAATTCTCTGTAATAAGTTAAGTGATATCCTCCCTAAAATCATTTCTCCAAATCAATCTGGATTTATCAAAGGCAGGAATATAATTGATAATATTCTATTGGCTCAAGAGCTTTTTTATGATTTAAATCATAAAGTTAGGGGTGGTAACATCATCATGAAACTAGACATGGAAAAAGCATATGATAGGGTTGACTGGGTTTTCCTTTTTTCTATGCTTGACAGTATTGGTTTTCACTAGAAATTTTCTTACATGGTTAAGAGAATTATGTGTAATAGTTGGTTTTCTATACTAGTTAATGGTCAGAGTTTTGGTTTTTTTCAATCTACTAGGGGCCTTAGACAAGGAGACCCTCTTTCTCCCTCACTTTTTGTCATTGCAGCAGAATATTTATCTAAGGGACTTGATTTTTGCTTTAATAGACTCGGCTCTATCAGGTACATGACATCATCCCCTATGTGGATTTCTCATCTCAGCTTTGCGGATGACTGTATTCTCTTCCTGAATGGTGCATCTCCCTCAATATCAAAGGTGTTACACTTCCTAAAGCAATATGAAAGGGTCTGGGGTCAAAAAATCAATAGTCATAGGAGCTCTATTCTCACTCTAGATAAAATACAACCTGGTATCAAAAGAAAACTTAAACCGATCACTGGGATGAATATTCACTCACCTCCTCTTGTTTACTTAGGTTGTCCTCTCGTGATTGGTCCAAAATAACGTCAAGTTTTTAATGCTATTTTTGAAAATGTTGCTATTAAGATTAATCACTACTCCTCTCTTTGGCTATCTGCTGGAGAGAGGATTTGCCTCATAAAAAGTGTGCTAACTTCACTCCCATTATACCTCTTCCAAGCTTTCAAGCCTCCTAAATGGGCCACAGAAAAACTAGAAAGCATGTTTGCTCATTTTCTCTAGGGAGATTCATCTGAGTCTAAGGCGACTCATTGGGCTTCATGGAAGAAATTATGTCTTCCCACAACTGAAGGGGGAATTGGAGTTAGATCTATGAATGATTTCTCAAAAGTTATGGAATTTAAAATTTGGTGGAAATTTAGAAATGAAAAGACGATTTTTTCTAAGTTCATTAGTTCAAAATACTTGAAAGGGAAGCATCCTAATGAAATTATAGCTTCTATGGATTCTTCCCCTTTATGGAAAAGAATTCTTAGATCTAGGGATATGTGTGAAAAGTATATTCATTATGGATTAGGGAGTGGTGTTGTAAGCTTCTGGTTTGATCAATGGCACCCTCATGGTCATTTATACCAACTGATCCCAATTACTTTTCCTAGGATTTTAGTGAAGGATCTATGAGTTAATAATAACTAGAACATGGAATCAATACAGAGAATTCTCCCTCCTGAGTATAGAGAAGAGATGCTGACCCTATCTCTTAATAATGAAGTAAAGGATACTATAATTTGGAAAGGTTCCCCTAATGGTATATTTTCAATGTATAATGCTTGGAATTGGGTCAGGAAAAAGTCTAATGAATCATTTTATTGTTCTATCATTTGGAACAAATTTTTACCTATTAAAATTTCCTTTTTTATGTAGAGGGCAGTTAGATCTTTTATTCCTACTAAGGATAAACAATGTGCTTGGGGAAGGTCTTTAGCCTCTCAATGTGTGAATTGTTCTAAATAATGTGAGTCTGCTAATCATGTCTTGTTAAGTTGTAGTTATGCAAAGGAAGTTTGGAATGGTCTTGCAAAATTTTTTGGAATTTTACCTATTCCTATGATCTCGCACATTGATGTAATGTTAAAATTCCGGAAGATTAAGAGTGGTAATATTTCAAATCATATCAGGACTTTTGTTCCTTCCGATTCCATGTAGCATATATGGGGTGAAAGGAATAATCACAAACATAGAAATCGAAGTAAAAATGCAAATGTGCTTATCAATGACATCATTTATGATTTATTTATGTTTGGTAAGGCTTGCCATTAACAATGCGACAAATCAAGGATGATGAGGTGCTCTTTAAGAGCATCTCCATTTCTAGAAACAAAGCAACCCGTAAGTTAGTTTCATAGGTTTCACCCCCTTCCCCCCACCCCTATATTGTTAAACTGAATATTGATAGGAGTTACTCTAATAGTAAAGGGGGTGGGGGTAGCATCTTGAGAGACTCAAAAGGTAATTTTCTATGGGGTTTTGGATTCAAAACGAATTCAAAACCTATTGATATTATTGAGTTAAAGGCACTAATGAAAGGTCCCGAGCTGTGCAGGAAATTCAATGTTATAAATATATGTATTAAGACAGATTCCCTTACTGTAACAAGATGGTTATCTTCAAAAGTGACGCAATGGGATGTCTGGAATGATATATCATAGACAAGGAAGATGATAAAAGACATGAATGCATAGGTTCACCACATATTGAGAGAAAGGAATTCTGTTGTGGACTAGTTAGCTAAAGAAGCTCGGGAGATTCAAGAGGATTTTACTCTTCTTGATTTTTCTGCCTTATCCACTGAGTTGAAAAGCATTTTGAAATGTGATAATAGTGGTGCGTATCTAAGACGTAACATTTAATATAGTGTTTGTGTTTTTTACAATTCTTATGTGAGGGGAGTAGTACTCCCTTGTTTAAATTTCTGTTGTTTCTGAGTTGTAAGGGATGTAGTACGTCCTTATTTATCTTTACATGCAAGCACATGTATTGTACTCAAGAGGTCCAATATATGTCCCCCTCTTTCTTGTAAAAAACTTTTATTATTAATAAAATTGGGGTTGGCAACTGCCCCACCCCTGGTAACCCCGAGTATTGCCAAATAAAGAAAAAACCCTAAACCCTAAAACCCTATACCCTAAGCCCTAAAACCTAAACCCTAAAACCCTGAACCCTGAACCCTAAACCCCTAAGCCCTGAACCTTGAACCCTAAAACCCTAGACCCTAGACCCTAAACCCTAGACCCTAGACTCTACACCCTAGACCCTAAAACCCTTAACCCTAGACCCTAAACCCTAAACCTAAAACCTAAACCCCTAAACTTAAAACCTAAACCCTAAAATCATTACTAAGGTTCATGGAAATGGTAAATCTACTATTCATATAGGACAATACTCGAAAATAGATACTTCTCTCGAGAATTGTTCTGTTATTGATAATGCAGCTGATAAGGTGAGACGAGGCTCCAAAATTGATATTACTCATGAGAATGATTGTTGTCCTGTAAATGATAGTGCAGCTGATACAGTTGCTCATGTGGTTGGAGGTGCTTCTTTGGAGCATCCTAATTCTGCTACACAAATTAATAAGGAACAAAACACTAATGATCTCGCTACTGCATCATTAAATCCTCCATTGGGACCTAAAGTTAATTTCAAGGAGTTACAAAACAAAGGTATTCCCCTCTCCCAAATGATATTTCTTGTTCAATAAATGGTGTTTTAGATGACATTCCAAGCAATGGATCATTCGAGGGACAAATCACGGAAGTTGATTTGGATGAATCGGATGAAGCTTCAGAAGCCGAGTATGATTCTGACTATGATCCTACTCCAAAAGTCATGAAAGGAAAATCAAAGGATAAAGGTACACATTCATTTCCTCCTTCTCCTAATCACCACGGGGCAAGTGAATCATTTTTTACCCTTCCTGCTAGTTTATCATGAAGTGCATGTTCTGGAATATCAGAGGTTCAGTTAATGGTAGATCTTTAAAACATCTTCATAAACTCTTTATTATTCATAAATTGCAAATGATAATGATTAGTGAGCTTATGACTTCGAGTTGCAACATAGAAAAGGTAGCAAAATCCTTAAATTTTAAAAACTTCATATCTAATTCAATCTCAAAAATCTGGATTTTTTGGCATGACATTTGGTTTGTAATTGTTTGATTGATGTTGAACAGTTCCTCCATTTGTCATGCTGCTTAAATTCTTGCTCTCCTCCCTTCCATATTTCTGTTGTGTATGCAAAATGTTCAAAGACAGGTCATAAGGATCTGTGGGGAGGAATAGAGTCCCTTGCTGATCAGATTGATGGTCTTTGGATGGTTTAGGTGATTTCAACGCTGTCCTTTCCCCTCATGAAAGGAAAGGCTATGTGAAAAATGATGCTAGTTCGATGCAAGATTTTAATGGGTTTATTGCTAATTGTCATTTATCTGATGTTGGATTTTCTAGTAATCCATTTACTTGGTTAAGGAATAAAATTCATGTTTGGTTGGATAAGGCATTGATTAATGCTGAATGGACTTCCAAATTTTATTTCTTCAGCGTCTCTTACCTTAACAAAACTTGTTCTGATCACTCTCCCCTTCTTGTGGTGTTCCCAAATAAATCCAAAAAAAAGGGGGAACTAAATTTAGATTTCAAAACATGTGGACTAAGCATCATTCTTTTATAGAACTCATCGAATCCTCTTAGAATGCTGCTTGCAATTGTAAAGGTCTTATTAAGTTTCAACTAAAGCTACAAAGACTTAAAAATTCTCTTATGAAGTGGAATAAAGAGGTGTTTGGAAATATACATAAAAAAAAGTAAAAGAGGCAAAGGATCTAATAAATGATCTTGAAAAGTCTTATATGCTAGACGGTCAGGAAGGCTCTTACATAAATTTGCAGAAAGCTAAAAAGGAATTAATGGAATTGATCGAACAGGAAGACATGTTAAATGATGGTGATAAAAACACAAAGTATTTTCATGCTGTAGTTAAAGAGAGGAGAGTTAAAACCACAATCTCTAAATAAAAGAAAACAATGGCTTTTGGATCGAGGGAGATGGTCTTGGTTCATCTGCTGTCAATTTTTTCAAGGACTTCTTAACTAAAGATTTTGAAGTTGATTCATTTCAGTGTCCTAGTTGGGTGTCGAAAATGATTAGTGAAGAGGATAATAATACGTTGACTGCTATCCCATCCTTTGAAGAAGTTTCTAATGTCATCAATGATCTTAAGATAAATTTTGAGCCTGGGCCGGATGGCTTTGGTGGACTATTCTACAAATTCTGCTGGAAGATTATTAGTAAGGATATATATTGCAGCTACCATTGTTTTATACCCTAAATCATCTAATCCTACCCATTAGAAAGATTTTCGGCCTATAAGTTTATGTAACACATCTTCAAAAATATGTTCAAAAATTCTTTGTAATAGGTTAAGTGTTATTCTCCCTAAAATTATTTTCCCTAATCAATCTGGCTTTATTAAGGCAAGAATATCCTTGATAACATTCTACTGGCTCAAGAGCTTTTGTATGATTTAAATCGCAAAGTTAGGGGTAGTAATATCATCATGAAACTAAACATGGAAAAAGCATATGATAGGATTGATTGGGTTTTTCTTTTCTTTATGCTTGATAGTATTGGTTTCCATTGGAAATTCACTTATATGGTTAAAAGAATTTTGTGTAACAGTTGGTTTTCAGTCCTAGTTAATGGTCAATGTTCTGGTTTTTTCTAGTCTTCTAGGGGTCTTAGGTAAGGAGACCCTCTTTCTCCCTCACTCTTTGTCATTGTAGCAGAATATTTATCTAGGGGATTAGATTTTCTGTTTAATAGATTTGGTTCTATCAAATACAGGACATCCTCTCCTTTGTGGATTTCTCATCTTAGTTTTGCTGATGACTGTATTCTTTTTCTTAATGGTGCTTCTCCTTCTATTTCAAAGGTGTTAAGCTTTCTACAGCAGTATGAGAGGGTCTTAGGTCAAAAGATCAATAACCATAAGAGCTATATTCTTATTCCCGATAAAATAAAACCTAGCATCAAAAGAAAGCTTAAAACCATCTCTAGAATGAATATTCACTCACCTCCTCTTGTTTACTTAGGTTGTCCTCTCTTGATTGGTCCTAAAAAAGGTCAAGTCTTTAATACTATTTTTGAAAAAGTTTCCCATAAGATTAATCACTGGTCTTCTCTATGGCTATCTATTGGAGATAGGATTTGCCTCATAAAAAGTGTGTTAACATCACTTCCCTTATATCTCTTCCAAGCTTTTAAACCCCCTAAATGGGCCATTAGAAAACTGGAAAGCATGTTCGCTTGTTTTCTTTGGGGGGATTTATCTGAATCTAAAGCGATTCATTGGGCTTCATGGGGAAAATTATGTTTCCCCTCGAATGAAGGTAGAATTGGGGTTAGATTTATGAATGATTTCTCAAAAGTTATGGAATTTAAAATTTCGTGGAAATTTAGGAATGAAAAGACAATTTTCTCTTATTTCATTAGCTTAAAATACTTGAAAGGAAAGCATCCTAATGAAATTGTAGCTTCAAAGGATTCTTCTCCTTTATGGAAAAGACTTCTTAGATCTAAGGATATGTGTGAAAAATATATTCATTATGGGTTAGGGAGAGGTGACGTAAGCTTTTGGTTTGATCAATGGCATTCTCGTAGTCATCTCTTTCAATTGGTTCCAATTACTTTCCCCAGGATTTTAGTGAAGGACCTTTGGGTTAATAATAGCTGGAACATGGATTTATTACAAAGAATTCTCCCTCTTGAGTATAGAGAAGAGATGATGACCTTATTTCTTAATAGTGAAGTAAAGGATATTGTCATCTGGAAAGGTTCCCCTAATGGTATATTCTCAGTGTCCAATGCTTGAAATATGGTTAGGAAGATGTCTAATGAATCATTTAACTGCTCTCTATTTTGGAACAAATTTCTGCCTATTAAAATTTCCTTTTTCATGTAGAGAGCAGTTAGATTATTTATTCCTACTGATGATAAACAATGTGCATGGGGAAGATCAATGGCTTCCCAATGTGTAAATTGTCTTAAAGAATGTGAGACTACTAGTCATGTCCTTTTAAGTTGTAGTTATGCAAAGGATATTTGGAATGGTCTTGCTAGGTATTTTGGAATTTTACCTATTCCTAAGATCTCACACGTTGATGTGATGTTAAAATTTTGGAAGAATAAGAGTGGTAATATTTCAAATCATATTAGGATTTTTGTTCCTTCCATTACCTTGTAGCATATCTGGGGTGAAAGGAATAATCGTAAACATAGAAATCGAAGTAAAAATGCATATGTGCTTATCAATGATATTATTAATGATTTGTTTATGTTCGGTAAGGCTTGCCCTCTATCTATGAGACAAATCAAGGATGATGAGGTGCTCTTCAAGAGCATCTCCATTTCTAGAAACAAAGCAACTCGTAAGTTAGTTTCATTGGTTGCCTCCCCTTTTAATATTGTTAAACTGAATGTTGATGGAAGTTTCTCCAATGGTAAAGGGGGAGGGAGGCAGCATTTTGAGAGATTATAAAGGTAATTTTTTATGGGGTTTTAGATTCAAAACAAATTCCAAACCTATTGAAATTATTGAGTTAAAGGCACTAATGAATGGTCTCGAGCTGTGTAGGAAATTCAATGTTTCAAATATATGTATTGAGACAGATTCCCTTACTGTGTCAAGATGGTTTTCTTCAGAAGTGACGCGATGGGATGTTTAGAATGATATCTCATGAACAAGAAAGATGATAAAAGATACTAATGCACAGGTTCAACATATATTGAGAGAAAAGAATATTACTCGGATTGGTTATCTAAGGAAGCTCAGGAGACTCAAGAGGATTTCACTTTACTTGATTTTTCTATTTGGTCTTCTGAGTTGAAAAGCATCTTGAAACATGATAGTAATGGTGTGTCTCTATCAAGAAACGATTAGTACATTGGTTCTGATTTTTTCAATTCCTATGTAAAAGGAGTAGTACTCCCTTGTTTATTTCCTGTTGATTTTGAATTGTAAGGGATGTAATACATCCTTATTTATTTTAACATACAGGCTCAGGTATTGTAATCAAAAGGTCAGGTATATGCCCGCCCTTCCCCCCCTCCCCCTCCTCCCCCCGGTAGCCTCGAGTATTGCCAATTAAAAAAAAAAAAAAAACCTAAACCTTAAGCCCTAAAAAACCCTAAACCCTAAAACCATAAACCTTAAGCCCTAAGCCCTAAGCCCTAAACCCTAAACCCTATGCCTTAATCGAGGATTGGTGTTAAAGGGTACGGTTTAATACTAATCAATTTAAGGAAAACTTAATTTCAAAAGATCTGGTAAGGAAAATACTAGGCTCAACAACTTAGCGACTCTATTAAGGACAATCGAGAGGGTTAGCTTCTCAAAAACATTCCAAAATTAAAATCACTTTTCAAAATACTTGTGTTGTTTAATTATTTGTTTTTTTTATTTATCTATTTATTTGTTTATTTGTTATTGACTTCGTGTACATATTTGTTTTAATTAGCATATTTATTTTGCAAATAGCATACACCAAGGCGTGAGGGGTTTATATATTGCATTAAAGATGCAAGGTAAATGCGGTCAAACCCAAGCCATCTTAGGATCTTAAGAGAGAGGCCACTGTGTAAATTCCAAGCATAGTGGGGTAACTACCGTTTGAGGCTCATCATGACCAATGAAAGTGTTTTTTAAAAACAAATGAGATCACAAAGCTTAAGAACCTTTTAGAACCTACCTTAATTGTATATACTCCCTTTCGAGCTTGAGTTAACATACTATTCTTGAGAAATTACAACCCTACTTATCATTCAAGAGTTTTTAATGGAATTAAGTTTTTGAAAATTACAATAGAGTTACAACTTGAAGAGTAATGTATTAACCCAAATGACCCTAACATCTGCATGTTTCTATGTTTTTTCTTTTATTGCATTAATGACTAATAATGATCAGGCGAACAATAGGCTATTGGACACCTCTAGGATTCGCGAGCAGATGCTAAGAGATGAAATTGCCTATTTGAAGGAAAAGCTCGAGTGTTTTGAAGCTTATAATCAAACCTTAAGATCCCATCTAGCACAGGTCATTTGGGATACTTATGATATGATAAAGGACCTTAAGGCCCATATACAGGACTAAATATAGGGTTTTTCCAGTTCAAATCTAAAATGTCTAGAATAAAGTTCCAGAATAAATGCTATTTCTCTACCTTTATTTTTGTATTCTGATCTTTTTAATATTACTCTCTTTAGTTCATTATTCTTCATTCTTTTAACATCCCCGTATTTGCAAATAGTCTTTCAATAAACTTTTATTTAACCACTATTTGATCTCATTTAGGGAAATATAAATAAAATCCATAAACTTGTAAATAAAAACTCGAAAAAAAAATCACCATCCTTATTGGTAAATTATTTTCTGAAAATAAAACTTTACCTTTCTCTCTCTTAAAAAGAAAAAAAAATTGAAAATGAAAACAAAAGTTACCAACGACTATAAATCCTTATAGGCCTAAGCAACCAACACAAGTTTAGGCCTCTGGCCCACTCAAGTAACCAACCCAAATACTTGGTTTCCAAACCACACAAGATCCCTTGACCTATTAAGGAAGCCAAATATGAACCCCTTAGCCCATTCAACCCCAAAACGAGCCCTTGGCCCATTCAATAAACACAAGCCCTTTGGCCTACTCAAGCAGCTAGCACAATTAACCCATACTAAATCCTTCAATCTATTAAAGAAGCCAACACAAGCTCTCTATCGCCATCTAATCCAAATACAAGCCACTTGGCCAACACCAACCTTAGGCCTATTCAGGTAACCTACCCAAATATAGGCCGTTTGGCTAAGCATTCAACCTAAACACCAAACTTGGGCTCAAATAACCACCCAAACATAGGCCGCTAGACCAAGCAGCCAATCCAAACATAAACCATAGCCCATCGAAGTAGTTAACCTAAGCACAATCCTCAATTCTTAAAAGTAACCAACCTAAGCCAAAACCCTTAATCTGTTTAGAAAGCCAAGCTCAATCATGAACCAAACCAAAGCACAAAGTAAATACTAAGGCATGATTTGAGAAACTAAGGGCAAAACCAATCCTCATCTTGAGCAAATAATAAACAGACTCCTCCTTAAGAAATCGATAACTCATTTTTTGAAAAGTTTAAGATGAGAAGAGACAAGTTATATGCTATACACCAACCTAAAATACTTTGAGAGTTGAGCGATATTACAGTAAGGATACTTTAGACTCATTCCTTAAAAGAGGTATACTTTGAACATGATACGTAAATTAAAGTGAAGTTAGGCATTTATTTCTAAATCCTAGACATAATCATCTGTTGTTCACCTCGTTGGATTTATTTGGAGAATTTTTAAATTTAAACCTTATCAAGAACCATCTACAATAAGATAATTCAAAGGTCAGGGTCATTGATTAAAAGATAGAGGTAAGATTAGTTTATGATTGTGTAAGTAACATTAATTCAAAAACAACTTTTATTTTTGATAAATCATTTTTCTTTAAAATGATTGCCCCATTGCGGGGGTGGTGACGATCAAGAAGAATTTAACGTCAACAAGTTAAGCTTCAAGCCTTTGAAAGATCCTGTGCATACATTCATTCATTTGCTCAGGTTGGATCTCGCCTGTTGTTTTGATCTAAAGCTTGGCATGCTACTGAACGCGTGCTTAAATCCACTAATCAATCTCTCCCGAATGCTGCTTTGACGAAATCGTGGGCTCAAATGCTCCGAATAAGTGGACTCTCCATCTCTACCAACACCACCACCATCTTCAGCAAATCTCCTCCTCAAACTCAATGCTGAGCTAGATCCTCTCTCGCCTCTTTCTATTTTACCACATTCACTACTAATATAATGACAACTCACGCACCGACCGCCTGTGTCAACAATGCTTCGGCTTTGCTCCTCGCCGTGGACAGGCACAAGCCGCTGTTTTATCCCATGTAGCTCCTTCTCGAGGCTCTGGATGCGGGAGTTTGTGGCGTCCATCGTTTCTTTCAGCTGGACAGCCTGGCGAAGGGCGGCATCACGATGTAAAATGGCACCAAGTGTAAGGGGAGCAATTTTAGGATTGGTATTGTGTTTGAGAGAGAAGTGGTGGTAGTTATAGGTGGAGATGATGGAGTGGCGCGTGCGAAGTTGCTCCATGAGCATGGCGCGTATTATGAAGCGTAAGGGCATCCTGGGATTTTGAACAGCATGGACGAGGACGTCTGGCGAGAGTTTGGCGCAGTCGAGGGAAGTGCATAGTTGGGTTTTCACTTCCTCCGATATTTTCCCTCCATGCTCCTGCAAAACCAAAAACAGAAAACTTTTTGTTTTTTTCTAATTACTTGTACAATAATGAGTTATTTGTTTTTATTTCAATGACATAGAGAATCTGTATGAAATTCACACAACAATTACTGTTAAATTAAAGAAGTAATTAAAATGAGTCTAGTAGGTAAAATATTTATTCTAATGATTTTCCTTTGTTTATCTACAAACAAATAACTCATTGTCGTACAAGAGGAAGTAAAATAAAATTAAAGGATGTGATATGAATTTTATCATATCCAACTTTTGTGATCACCCATTACGCTTAGCTTTTATTAAATTTTGTAGAATCAAAACACATAAAAAAATAATAATAATAATTATTATTGGCCATCACTTATATCACCACCAATAAGCTCCTCTTTTTACCTAAGTATGTATCTGTATTATCTATATAATAATTCCTCTAACATCTGTATAAGTAATACTTAGACGCTATTATTACCATCACCGTTAGCCTATAGGAAAAATTGAAAACTGAAATTATTAATTATTTTGATGCTCTTTTCTAGCGACGGTCACAGAGGACTCGATGAGACTTTATTGCCGATAATATATGGGTTAGGAGACAAACAGGTGTTTTAATATTATGCTATATAGGATGCACTCTAATTAAGGAAAAGTACAGATTTGTTAGTTGGAAATGAAGAGTTGAATAAGCCAAAAAAGGTTAGAGAGGTAGTGCTATGCTAGTAGTGCATGTGCAGAAAAATATCAAAAATTAGGATGCCGTTGTTGCTATTAGATAAATGAATTTATAGAAGTAAGTTACCTTGAGGTAAATATCAATCATCCTGTAGAGCAGGTCGTGATTGGTTAAACGTCGGTGCATTGAGCATACCGTTGTCTGAAAATCCTCGAGACCAACTGCAACGACGTCGTCAAAACAAAAGGGAGGCCCCTCGTCCCCACACGCTTCAATGCATCTACTCAGGAGAAACGCTGCCTCCGGGAGCAAACCCAAGCACGTCCGGAACATAACCAAAATGTACTCTAGGTTAAGGCTTACGTACTGATGGAAGTACGTCTCCGTCAGATTGCTCAAGTTTTCGTCGTCTCCGTCTCCTTCCGCCGTCGTCATCTCCAGCAACGCTGCTGCCGTGGCAAGGGAAACGACGTTGAAAGGCGTTATAACGATGTGGGTCCCATAGCTGAATTCGGCAACCAGGCGGAATGTCTCCGCCGTTATCTTTAAGGGCGGAGGTAGTTTGAAATTCGAAACGTCCGTATTCGTTAAATGCCGTTTGAGATAACCACTCCTTGAGGTGATCGGGTCCTTTTCAATTGATACGGACAGAACGGTAAATAATGCAACAATAAATGACTTATCATGTAGTATGTATTCATTTTCATTTATTGCAGAAAGATTCAAAAATTGAATTATTTATTGACGGATGTGAAATGGCCTATATAATATCATTATAATTTATAACCCATGGGTTTGGTTAATAATAACAATAATAAATAATACACCACCTAATTACAAGGGCAGGGTCTGGCGCGGTTTTACTGATGTACGTAAATTAGAAAATGGCAAGAATAATGGCCAACATTTCTCTTTTTGGTTTAAGAACTCCAAAAGGGCACGATATGCCTATGCTATGCTTTTATTTGAGCCGTACCTTGTTTTTTTTTTAGCAACCACACTGAATTAACAATTATATGCGTGGGGTAGGATCTCCATATTTAGATAATTTTCTTTTAAACAAAAGCTAACTACTTACTGAACATTGGGCATATATAAAAGAAAAAAGGAAAAGCAATTTGTGTGAAACTGATTTGGTCGCCACCTGAATCATCATGGGTGTAACTCAATAGTCATCACAACAAATGCCAAGGGACCCTAAAGGGAGTCATAAGAGATTCTTAAGGAAAATAGATACATGATTATACAAAGAAATTTGGACAAATAGACATATTGTTAACTAAACTTTGCGCAATTTATGGGGATTAAGTTACTCCACTTAAGCTAACTTTACACATGTTAAGATCTGTATCGACTCAGCAGCTACTGCTGCACTCCTCTACTAGCAATCCAACCACAAATTATTTTTCCATAAATTTTTCAATACAAGCAGGGAAAAGCTTTTGAAGCTGATGGAGTGTACAATTAAAGCTATACCTAGGATGTTAAATCGCGTAGCAGATACTTTGGCAGGATGGATGCAACATCAACAAGTAGAAGAGGAGGTTTTTGTTTATCCTCCTACATTTTGTTTGCCTTTGTTAAAGTAAGATTTGTGTATTTATGGTTTATATATCTTCTCTAGATCTTATTAATATTCTCAAAACTGAATTGATCCATCTAATATAACTTGATCCATTTATAAAATTAATTCAAATCACTCATTTAACCCTCATTAATAGTAATCCCGATTCAACCAATTAATCCAACTAGTCTAATCTAATTCTTGTAAGAACTTGCCAAGTTTATTTTTTTGTTAAATTATATTGTTTATTCTTTCATTTTAAAAAAAAAAATACACTAGTTTGCTATAAAAATAAATATAGATCAAAGAAAAAAAATAAAGATAAAAAGCTTTTAGCTTTCGATTTTTAAAAATATAGATAATTTTTATTATTTTATATATAAATATAAATTATATTATAATATTTTTATTGATCTCATTTCATCTAATTCAATCTTGATCTATTCATCGTTAATCCCCTTTTTATTCTTAGATCAACCCTTTGGTCGAAATTTGACTACATTGGACCTTCTTGTGCAGGAAGGAGGTGAACTTTTCTTATGTCGTTTTTTATTTTATCATGTGACTAGAGCTAGCAGCTCTACTGCTTTCTGTAATAGGGATTAAAATGCTCCTTTAGTTTTTTCATTCTACCGAATAAAATATTAAATTAACCAATCATTGAGTTGTTTCGTCCTAATTCTTACTCCTTTTTTTTTTTTCTTTGGAACTTCTTTTTCCTCCTTTAAATCTAATGCTCGAAAAAATTGCGGTACGAAGTAACGGACACCAGAGAGAACGCACACCTAGAATCATCCGACAAAAATATGGAGAAACACCACAACTCAAGAATAAAACAGAAAAAAAAAAAAAGAAAGAAAAAAAGAAGGAAAATAAATAGATACTGGTGACTGAGGATAGAAAAGAAACTAACCTTGTGCAAATGAAAATGAGTGTCCTGAACTCTTATAGAAACATCGGGTTTACACCCAGTTTCCAATGTCCTAACGCACAAAATTAAATAATAATAATTAAGAAACATAATATAGCGATGAAAAAACAATGATTTTCTTTATGAGAAATTTACTTTTGTCTGTGGCCGTGAAGGAACAAGTGCCACCGCCATGGGGACGCATTAACAGTTCCCACGGATAGTTTTCATACATACATGAGAACATTAAAAAGAGACAGAGAGAAAGAAGAAGAATTACCAGGCCTCTACTCTGGAATGAAGATCGGGTGTAGGGGATGAGAAAGAATTGTTGGATGCGGAGAGAGAAAGCAGAGAAGGGGAATAATGACGATGATCTTCTAATTCGCTTTCTTCTTCATGAATGGTCTCTACAACCCCTAGTCCATGCCCATGTCCATTCCAACCTCTCATGGCCTCTTCTACTCTCAAATGAGTTTGGGTCTTTTTTCCAATTCTTCATTTTGCCATCAGAGTGTACTTGGAGTGGAGGAGGGCGAAAAATTCTCAACGGAAGGCTATGAATTGGTGAGGCAATTTATTGCTTGCATGTGATGGCTCATTAATGCTAGCATTAACCTCTTCCCCATTTCTTGTCAGAAAAGAAAACCCTCCATTTTTAAGATTTTCTCGTCTTGCTATGGATATTAAGCTAACGTTTGGTTAATAGCCGGTCAATACAGTATGGAGAGCGGTGAAATCCTTTTATACCATCTTTCGTTCGAGTATCGATTTTTGTAATTGGAAATGTTACAAAATTAATTATTTATATTATAAATTATAACAAAATTCAGTATTATAATTTAAAACTTAATATAAGATTATTTTTTTAAATTTCTAAAACTTTTTTATTTTGTACTATAAATTTTTGTACCAATAAATATATATTACAAATTTTTTTTATTTTACTCCAATACAATACCTCAAAGCTTTTTTGTTTACTAACTTTGATCCATATACAATCAAAATAAGGGACTAAAAACTTTTGTTAAGTATTGTATCATAATAATACGGCAATCATACAATACTTAAGTCACTTTTTATTTTTTTTTTCCCAAGGTTATTAAGTCATGATTAATTTAAAATCATTTTCATAATCTATTCATTATCATTAAATCTCATGATGTGCCAAGGTACGGATAGACCTAAAATTGGTTTATTTTGATATTGGGAAAACTTAAAAAGCCAGCTACTAATTTTGATTAAGTGAGACCAAGAATTTCATTGAGATTTAAAAAAAAAAAAACTACAAGCTACAACTTTCATTTGAAAAATTCCAAAAAAAAAAAAGAAAGGAAAAAAAATCTTCTTTTTATTTTTATTTGGATTACTAATAAGTAAGAAAGTCTTACGAGTTTTGAAGATTATATATAAGTGATAGATTTATCCCCTTACCTAATGGTCACTTGCTATTTACTCATACTATCTGAAGGCTTAAACTTTTGCTAGGAGGTTACAGTAACTATGCTAAACTAATTTCTTAGCACGTATTTCTTTAAGTAGGTCTAAATTTTTCTAAGGCTTTACCTTAAAATTTGGAAGCAAATGACCTCTCATGCAATTAGGAAAATATTCATAGTTTATTTTCAATCAAGATTACAAGTTCATGGTTAAACAAAAATGCTTATATGTTTTTTATAAGACAAAACTGGTTGAAATGGAGCTATCTCTATTAGGCTTAATTCGATTTAATGTAAAACTTCTTGAGAAATGCTCTTAGTAGTTGAAAATTGAGCTAGAAAACTTTTAGTAGTTACAAGAGTTTATGCTTTGTGTGTTACTAGGTAATTGAGTTTACAGGTGAGTAGAAGTGGAAAGCTTAATGCTAAGGACTACTTGTTGATCAGTGTATAGAGGAAAGATCAATTAGTAAGCCATTATTGAATAATTTTGAAACCCTACGCTATTGATCAATTGATAGCTAGTATAGCTATCGATTAGTCGCTCCTCTCACATCTTGGAACTTTTTATAGACGTTTTGAAGGTGAGCATAGAGTCAAGTGATTGATCGAGCTAAGAAGAGGCATTAATAACTTTGTATTATCAATTGACTAATCAATACACCAAAAGCTAGCCATTGGTTTGCATTAAAATGAATCATAATGGGAATAATCCATTGAAAGGGTATAAATACACATTTACCTATCCAAGAAGAATTAAGAGCTAACATCAACTTCGACTCTAACATTTTTTTAAGTTCTCTTGTTTCTTTGTTCTTTTTATCTCTTATATAGAAATTTGTGATTATTTAGAGAGATTTTTTAAGTATAGTGCTTTGTAAGCAACTTTTTGCAAATATTAAGTGTTAATAAAACACTAAATTAATTAGAGGCATTATATATCCGTAGAGGTTAAAGATACTCTGAACTTCATGTTATATCTGAACTTAATCTCCTTTATCTCTTACTCTTTTAATTTTCACATTTATTATAGTTATTATGTTACTTTTGATTATTTATTTATTTTGCTTAAATTGATTAATTTCAAGAAGAAGTTAAAATTTGTCATTAAAACTCAATTCAAACCTCCCTCCTCTTAAGTTTTAGTCTAGTATTTCAATTGTTATTAAGGCTAATCTCTATTCATTTGAGTTGATAGTAGATATTCATCTATTTAGCTAGATGTTCAGCATTTTAGTTTATACCACTAGATTGGCAATTTGGCTACCAACCTCTTACTAAAGCTTTTATAGCTAACTATCACTCTTCTAATCAATACCTTCTATGCACAATCAGCAAGGCTTAGCCTAAGAAGATTTAAATATCAAAATATGGGCACTAATTGTTTAATAATTATTGACAACACAAAAATAGCATACATTTTTTATGGTTATTTTGCATTATTTTAGATGTTAATTGAGTAAATTTTGTATTATTTTGAGTTTAATCCGTTAAAATTTTATTTTCAGAGATTTTTAGAGCATTTAACAAAGTTTTAAGGGGTTTTAGCACTTTTTGAAGTAATGTAAGGCAAAGTGTTGATCTTGGAATAAAATGGAGGAAATTCTAATGAGAATCAAGCAAAAATAGAAGTCCAATAAAGACTACAACCAGAGTCCATAGCTATGGTCCTCACACGTGTTCCTTACATTGAGAAATTTCTTTAAATTCGAAATTTTCTTGTAAACAAGAAATACATGTAATTTCTTTTTAGTTTAATATGGTATCAATAGCAATGGTTGTTTTTCTAGTTTGTTGATCTCCAATTATGAGTTCTCATTAACCACAACCTATAGGAACTAAGCTATGTACCACTTTTAACCCTGTTTACATGTGTACTTAAGGTGTAGTCTTCTCCTAACAAGTGAATCTTTCATTTTTGCAGCAGATATTCTATTTTTGGACATGCAATATTTATTGAATCTGTTATTTTGTCAAGTCTCTCTTTGAAAACTTAGCTCTAATTCTTATAAATAGATCCTTAGGTCAAGGTTTTCAAAGAGAGCTCCCTTTAGATAAAATTGTAGTCTAGAATATTATTAGTTTCCAATAGAGATCAACGGTAACACTTGATGTGTGAAATGTAAATTTGGACTCATAAAAACTTCTTGGAAATGATAATTTATGAAACTTAGCTTGCTGACATATATCACAAATGAAATCTTTAAAAGTAAACTACTTGCAATAGGATATATGTTGGAGCTTAGAAACGAATGGATGACTTATCATTGCATGTAACAAATGAAGAGTTACATTACTAAAACCATTACATTTAGGAAATTTGAGACTACAACTACAAAACATCTCTTTATTCTTAACTATTGAATGACCAAATTTTACAACACAAGGTGCTTACTCAGCTTGAAGAATATAAAGTCTAGCAAATGCTACTGCTAAAAGATTGTTACTCGTCAAGTCCTAAAAATTACATTTGGTCTTTTTAAAAATAGCAAGGAAGTTGTGGTCTTTAGCAAGCTTTTGAATAGATAAAAAATTATACAACAAGTAGAACATTATGTATAGATAAATGCTCATTCAAAGTAACAGTTCCATAATGGAAAACCAACAATTTTCCTCCATCAAGAAATTTAATAGTATTAGGCTTAAGTAAAGGTTTTATATGAGAAAATATGGATGGAAAAGGACTCATATGATCTATGGCTCTAGTGTCAACTATCCAAGAAAGAACACTATTACATGGAGTGCTAAAGAAATGAAGAACTGAGCAGTTACCTACACAGTCAACAAAATTGGCCATAACAATAGGAAATGTTGTAGCTTCCTTTCCTTTCATCATGTGGTATACTTCACTACAGATAGACTCAATCAAGCTTCTATCTATTGCTACTTCGTCACTTAATCTAAAATCAGGGACTTCATTTCTAAAGGGTGTTTCATGGAGTTCTAATACTAAAGTACAACATAGTAGTATGGATGCTTTATATTTAAAATTCTTTCCTTTGGAAATCTTCTTACCTTTATACCACTCTAAGTCCTATTAGCTAGAAACATGAATCAACAACATGTCCCTCGTTCTTATAGTGCTTACAACAAACTCTACCACTCTGTCCTTGTCCTTTCCTTTTATCAGCAAACAAACACTTTCTAGTGCCCTTTCAATTAGCCATATAAGCAAAAACATCCACGTCTATTGACAAAACTAAAGCCACTTCCTTTGGTTTTCCAACTTGGTGTAACAAATAAAACTCCTAATTTACAATAAGCAAAGGATCTATGGATAATATCTGGTCCCTTACACTTTTATATGAATCATCTAAACCCATAAGCAATTGTATCACCCTATTTAACCATTCAAACTCAATAGTTATGCCCCTTAAGCCACAATCACAAGGATTCACATGAATACACTCACAAAAAGGATTAGTGTTGACTGCTTATAGTTCATCCCAAAATTTCTTCTTTCGATTGTAACACTCTCTTGTGGACAAATTCCCTTAGTTAAGATTACAAATTTCAAGTTGAATTTGAAACACTAATAGACTACTCGCAATTCCATACCTTTCACTAACTTCATTCCATAGTCAAAGGTCGATTATGTACTTAAAAAAAAAACCCCAAGATAGATCATTACACATGGAATTGAGTAACTAGCAATGCACCATAAAAATCACATCTCGTCCATTTTATAAAATCAGAAGAATCTTTCGCAAGTCATTTCTAAGTGCCGTCAATGAAACCATATTCACAGCCCTATTCCATGCTACATAATTTGTTCCATCAAAAATTACTTTCCTATACACATTCTTAGATTATCGAATCCACTCAAGAATAACGAATCACTAATTGAAGGATCTATGACTCTATTCATGATAGAGAAGTTGCACAATTGCAACATATTCAACAGAAATTCAAAGAAATCCGACAAAAGTAAAAACGCCATAAAATGGCCAGTTAATTTGCTATGATACCATGTGAAGATTTAAAGAATTAAAAATTTTTTGCATAATATGCCATGGATGAAAGTAGAATTCATAGATAATTTACTAAAGAAGAAGATGAAGCGTGTAGAATATATTGTATTAATTGATAGAACTTGAAAAGCCTTCTATATACAATTGGTCATCAACTAACTAACTAGCCAACTCAACAACTAACTACCTAGTTGACTTCCAATAATATAAAGACACCTAGACATAGCTATATATAGGGCACGTATACAATAGAATGATACGTATTCTCACATTTCTCAAATTCAAAAGATAATCCTTAGCAAGAATGTAATTATTACATTTCGAGAGTTATTGCATGCCTTTTTACTTTTCCATATCCTTACATCAATTCTATTATCTCATCTATTATATTAGAGTGGTTTGTATCAATATAGTAAGTTATGGCCATATAAGGGTATATAGCTCCGGTCATGTAGATAATACTATTGCCAAGACCGTTATAGTCGAACAATATCGCCACTATCTTGTTTGGATAGATTGGGGTTTGAATCCCCCTTTCTCCCATGATTGGGCAAAAAAAAAAATGTATAGAAATGTGGGAAGAGAAGGCATAATGGGGTAGTATGTGGCTAATTGTTTTTATTTCAAAGTTTTCTTTCACTAATGAGATCAATTTTTCTTCCTTATATGCGCTATGGGTAAAATACTTTAGATATTTTGTAAGTTTAAGACATACATAATATTGATTGATAATTTCGTATACAATATTATAGATATCCTTCTTTCTCTCATTTTTGGCCATTCACTTAACTAAGATTGATACTTCATTAACTATAAATTTATGACCATTTAAGAGAGAAAATGATAATAATTTCCAATGAAGTTTGAGTTTGTTTGATATGATTTTAAGAGGTGATAGGCCTTCAATTTTTTTTTTTCATCACTTATAAAGAATACTTGAAAGATGTGCAATATGAATTTGTTAATTTTTCACACTTTTAAGTTTGTTTTCATTTTTCGTTTTTAGCACAACTTCAAATATATGTGTTCATATTTTATATTAATTAATATTTTACTATAATGACACAATTTCCTAACTTCAATTCTTTTCTATTTGAAAAAATAAATTAATTTTATCAACTAGATATAAACACAGGAGTAAAGTGTTGGATAAAGAAAAAAAAAAGGAAAAAGTATAGAAATGCGAGAAGAGAAGGCATAATGAAGTAAGCATGTGATTAATTGTTTTCATTTTAAAGTTTCCTTTCTCCAAATGAAATGCATAATAATGTATGCACCATTCTCCTTTGATCAATCCAAACACAACATTCGTTTGATGTCAATATACTTAATATCAAAAGGTAATCCCTAACAAGAATGTAACTATTACACTTAAAGTGAGAGAAATCTTTATTTTTAGGTTAATCAAGAAGATGATAATAATTTTCAATGAAGTCTGGTTTTGTTCGATATAGTTTTGAGTGGTGATACGTATTCATTTTCTTTTTTTTTTTTCATCACTTATAATAGCATTCTTGAAAGACATAAAATTTATGTTTTGTCAATATTTTTTTTATACTTTTAAGTTTTTTTTTTCATTTTTTGTTTTTAGTATAACTTCAAATATATTTGTCCATAGTTTAGATATTTTATATTGATTTATATTTCTCTATAGTGATTTTAATTATTCTTATTTTCCATTACCTTTTATTTGTATATTTGGTTTGTAGGTTTTTATTTGAAAAAAAAAATTATAAATTTCGATAGTTGAGACCCATAAATCCATGGGATGTGTAAGTAATGATAAGTTAGTTTATGCAGTAGAGGTTTGAAGGAAAAAGATATCATTGTAATATGGATTTAGATCCATTTCCTTGTAAAATTTACAATTTTTCATTCTTCTGCTATTAACTATTATTAGCAAATTGCCACCACATTTTTCTAATGGTTCCCTATACATAAACATATACATTTAACGTTAAATTATTACAATTAATAGAAAGGAGCTATTGTACGGTATTCAGAAATTATGGTAGAGGACTGGATATGCTTATTCATACATTATATTTATTACTAATGAAATACTAGGCTAAAACTAAGGGTTGAATTGGGTTTTAACAATAAATTTTAACTTCTTTTCAAAATTAATCAATATAAGCAAATATATAATCAAAGTAATGCAATATCAATAATTAATGTGGAAATTAAAAAAGTAAGGGATAGAGAAGATCAAAATCAAATATAACTTGGAGCTTGGACTATCTCCTAGTCTCCATATACACACAATGCTTCTAATCAAAGAATTAATACACCACCTTATTAATCACTAAGCAATGCAAAAGGAACTACAGACTTCTATTTACTCAATTCTTATAATCACAAAACACAAATAACCCTCTTAGGTATCACAAGTGTAGTGCTTTTTAATACTTAATTTGCAACAAGTTGCTCACATAAGCTACACTTAAACAGTCTCTCTAAATAATTGTAAATTTGTATACAAGAGACAAAGAGCATAAGGAAACAAGATGATATAACAGAATGTTCCGGAATAGTAGTTGAATGTTAGATCCTAATTCTTTTTAGACAAGTAATTAGGTATTTATACCCTATCAACAAATTCTTCCTGCTGTAGCACATTTATTGCAATCCAACAACTAGTATTTGGTCTATCAATCAATCACTATGGAAGCTACTAATCGATCAATACCATAAAGTTGCAAGCATCTTTTCTTAGCTTGATCAATCACTCGACTCCATGCTCATCTTCAAGATGTCTAAAAAAAGTTCTAGGTTGTAAGAGTAGCTACCAATCGATCGATTGCTTAGATTTTCAAAGTTCTTCAAAAATGACTTATCAATCGATTGGTCCTTTATATACCAATCAATTGGTAGTCCTTGTTACCAAGCTTTCCACATTTGGTCCACCTACAAACTCAATTAGCTAACAATACACAAAACACGTGCTCTAACAACCATTAAAAGTTCTATAGCTCATTTTTTATCTACTAAGAGTGTTTCTCAAAAAGTTTATATTGAATCAAATTAAGTTCAATAATGATAACCAAGTTTCAATAAGTTTTGTCTCACAAAAAATATATGAGTGTTTTTGTTCAACAAGCTCTCCCTTTCTTTACGAGGATAAAACTTACACTTGTACACTCCTCCTAAATCTAGTAATTCCCCTCAATTAAGCATCCAATTTGAAAATATTTTCAAAATAAGATCAAATACATATTTACATAATTGTCAAAATCGTGATTTTACCCTTACATTTCTACCTATATAATTCTATAAGTTTACGATTTTAAAAAACTCTTCTAAGTTGACTCATGCATAAAACCGTTTTCGTGTAGAAACTTACGTTTTTATCGAGTTTTTTCTACCAAGTTTATATGTAAACTCGGTAAAAACTTACGTTTTTAATCGAGTTTATATATAAACTCGGTAGAAACTTACGTTTTCAACCAAGTTTACCGATTCTACTTATATAAGTTAAATGGGCCAAAAAATGAAAAAATACAACTAACCTTTTACAAGTCATTAATTATTAAGGAATTACATCATCGTCCCTATCCTATTTTAATTTTTTTCCTCTTTCTCTCTCTCTTAGTACCTTATTTTATGTTTATAACATTCATCCAAGTTTTAGATCTAATAGCAAAGATGATAAGAAAAACTATATACTTACTTTATACCATTAATAATTTAAAATAAATTGAAATTACTTAAAAAAAGGGGGTATAGGGGAATTTAGTTGGGACTTTATTTATACTTCTTCCGTATATGTTAAATTATATATTATTAGAAATTTTTCATTAAAAAAGAACTAAATTTCTTCATTTCTTTATTTTTATCATATATTCAAGTTTAGAATAATTACTATAAACATGTCTATGATTTTTTTAAGCTATTTTATGTAGGTTGTAGAAACTTACATTTCTACGTTTCGATTTTATGTTCTGATTTTACAAATCTTTTAACAATTCTAGATAGAATCACAAGATTGACAACTTTGGATGTTTAATTTTAAGAGAGCCAGTTTAAGAAAGAGTACAATACTCATTTTTTATGTTATCACATATTTGCAAGAAACAAGAGTCATTTTTTGCTAAATCAAAAGTTTAGCTAAATAAGATTTAAATGAATTTTATGACTCAACTACCTCATTAAAAAAAGATAAGTAATTCTAGGCAGTTAATAAAATGATAATATGAGTCAAAAATCCAACATAATCTAAGGTTAAGCCTTAGAATATGCCCCTTACAATAAAAGACAAAAACAAGTACCTTTATAGCAACTAACTAGATCAAACTTCCACAAGTAACATTAATAGTGAACGAAGAACAAAATGAGAAGCACAACATAACATAAAAACATAAGAGAGTCTAGGTAACGTAGTAGAAAGTCTAGACAGCGAAATATCCATAAAAAAAAAAAACACAATCATAAGAGGCTCAAGCCAAGTCCAACAAAAAAAGAATATGACGAGAACAAAAAAGCTTAACAAACTCCTAAGACTCAAGTTTAATGTCAAAAGAAGAAGAAGAAGGGAAATGATAGGCAAGGTTAAAATAAGAGTAGAGAACACCTAAACTAGAGTGAAGATGTTGATTAATGCTAGAGAAACCCTGTTGGGCCTCATCTCTAAGGTGATGCCCTTTGTTCCTAAGCCCTTTGAAGCAAACCTCAACATATTAATAAAATGGATGTTGATTTTTAAGGGATTGATTGGGAATAAAAGGATGGAATGGATAATTTGACATAAGAGAAGCTCCTTTTGCTTCAACTTGAGTACCCGTAGCATTGGATGCCCCCTTAGTGTTACAATCCATGTTTTAGAAGGGAAGTAGGGGATATTTAACTTAAGGTTTAATATGAAGTGAGCGACATCGATAAGTAGTTTGTTCATGGGATTGGGTAGTCTCTTAAGGTGGAGTTGGCCTCCTATCAGTAAAGTGGTCTAAAGCTAATGCCACTCTCTTAATGATTCCTATGGCAAGCTAATGGGAATCGAGCTCCAACCATATCCAAGCTGAGGCCTATCGATGCTTACCGAGGCTAAACTGCAGCCAGAAGGACAAAAGGAAGGAAGATGAACACTCGGCATTAGGTCTATCATCAACCGAAGTGCCAAGAGATCATACAGCCAAGTAATTGGAACCAAAAAACCACTCAGCACATCAGAAAAGGACTCGTGCCGACTGATTCTATGACTCGACAATTATGGGCTGACTTTTCTAAGGTCTTGGCCAAGCTATGTGAGACGTCAAGGATCCCTTCCTAAACCCATACATCCAACTGCGGACCCCGTCCAATTCGAATACTGCTCTTCTCAGGACATGCCGAGTAACTGCATACTAAGTTCTATAAAACACACAGTTTTGTATTCATATACATGTTTTCCCTTTTGTTTTATTTATGGGCCCAATTCTTCAAAGTTTAAGGTCTTGTACTTTATTTATAATTTTTCCACTAGGGTTTAAGACTTATTATAAGTAGCAACATTTGTACTTAAATAAATAGATATAGATAGATAGCTATACAGAGATATATGTAGAGAGTGAAACTTTCCTCTTTTCGAGCAAGATCATACTTGAGTTAACATTTGCCAAATTATCAAATGTTGATCATACTCTTCAATCGTCCCTACGTTCTTATCAATCTTATTCTCAGATTGTAGTGAACCCCTTCATTTGAATCGGTTAGTAAGTTGCATCTAACCTTCATTTGAAACCCTGAGCAACATTTAGTATTCATGAGTCATGTCAAACTTTATTTCGAGCTCAAACCCATGATCATGTTTGTGTCTTAGTGAGTTATATCCATTCACATTCACCATCAAAACCCTTCATGTTCTTCATACCCATCTTCCTTTTGAATACCCATTCCTGTTCTTTCATTCTAGATCCATTGCCATTTCTTTCTTATCTCGATCCCGTATCACAAGCCAAAATTAATAGAGAAGTTAATCCTTCCAATCATATGAAGGATAGTGACAATGTCGGCCAGTACTTGTAAAGTTAGAAGGGCTTAGAACAGTCTTGAGAAAATGGGAAGGAAAAAGGCTGGCACTCCATCCATAATACAAGATAATGCGATGAGGTAAAGGATGGTCGAGTGTTGCTCTAGCTCATAAGAAGGCAGTGAATCTCCCATCTCGTGACAAGCGGTATCAAAGCAAAGAAGTTTCATCTAAAATGAGCTACCTAAATACTACCTATTATGCTAAGTGAATAAGATAGTTCTTGTTGATAACTGGACTCATGTGGATGAAGCTCAAGGGAAGGAATAACCACCAGGTGGAGGCTATTGTTGCCAATTAGGGCAATTGCGTCATGAGCAGTATTGTGATAAGACTCTACACTAATCTTAAGAAAATGAAAAGTACTTTAGAAAGTGAACCCTACTGTTAGGCCACTCAACAAGAGATGATCTCGAATTACAAAAAGAGCAGGTAAGGGTAAGTGATGGGAATCGAACCCCTAGACCATTGACCCGATCTCGAGCTCGAGGACTAAAGAGTATGGCAAGGTACATCCTCTCAGCTCACTGCATTTGAAGAATTCAAGCGGATTCTACTATCGATCTACCTAAGATATTAAGTTAAGTTACTCTCTATTTGTTAATGATCAAGTGTCGATTTGAGGACTATTCTATTGACAACTTGACTAACCTATTTGTTAACTCGGCCATATCTATTCTGAGACCCCTAGATCACGTCTGAGCTAGCACAACCGTAAAGAGCTTGTAGGTTAGCTCGACATCTACTGAACAAGATTGTAATCTTTTTTCTACTTCTATAGGAACCTCCTCAGTGACTACTTGCCACGTATCCTAGCTATCTGTATGCTAAAGAAGCTTAAGTTTTCTACAATTTCTTTTATACACTTATCTATTTCTTGTATTTTACTTAATTTAGATAATGCCTTTTTAGTTGTTGGCATATTTAGTAGGCTACCTTAATATTTCAAGTATAAATACCCTCTTGTAAATAGCTACAATCATCATCACTATTGAGTACACTGAACTTCCTTTTGATATTAAGCTTCTTGCTTACTACCTGTTTAACTCTTATACTATCCCTTATGTAAGGTTAGGTTGCAAGTGACCTAATTGAGCTACCCGTACATCATATTGAGTTAGTTCGTAAGTCTATGAAGGTTCCTTAGTGTGTTATATCCTCAGAATCATTCATGGTTTTCTTGTTTCTCTTGTAGTTCATGTATTCTCCATCATGTTGCGCTTTCTACAAGCTTGTACCCATTCTGGATATTGTCACCCTTGTTCGTCCTTGCCATCACGTATCATCTTAATATCAGAACGTAAGTTCATATTGGTAAGTTGCTATTATGTTTGTTGTATTACATTAAAATACTACCATAGTAATGTGTGTAAAATAAGTGTTGTTGTTTCAGTGGTTACATAAGGATTAACTACAATATCTTGGGAAGTAGTAGAAGTAATACTATTGTTCTTTTGTAGTTACTATATGGTACTTTGATTTACTCTGTTTAGTGCCTTAAGAAACAAAGCAAGCACTAACTGAGCATTTCCGTTCTTTGAAGTAGCTATTGTACTAGTAGTCTATGATAGGGTCTACTTGGATTTAGGTATTTGTGTGAAAAAGTGTGTACATGAGTTGGTTGATTTGTGGGTAATGTGTATTGTTTCTAGATAATAGTGAGAATCTGAGTACTCTGTGTTTTTACTATAGGGAAAAGACTGATAAATGTAAATTACTCTATACTTGCAAGGCATGTTTAGGCATAGAATTTATCATAATTATGATTCAATTCTTAAGTTTTGCTACTTAATTGTATATTGTATTGATTTCAAGTAAATCACAAGTAAGAGAATGAAATTTACACAAGAACAATAGCTTTTAGGGAAATCATAACCGTGAGGATAAGAAAACATTGAAGTAGTACCAGGATTCACTCAATCATAGGAGTGATAATGAAGAAATGAAAAGGCCAGCCCTGATCATGCCCTGCATAATAGGTGTGATTGAGGAAGTATTGATGATCCTCCTGCTAATCATGAACATGCTTATATAGTAGGAGGGTGATCACGAACAGAGTCACAAGCGTGATGAGATATAATAAAGCGACAAGGAGTTAACGGCATTCATTACGGTCGTGATTAGTGAAAAATCTTGTTTTTCGAAATGGTCACGCCCCGAGTTACGGGTGTGATAGAAGAGATACAACTACTCTTTTTCAACCTTTTTACACAAACTAGTATGTAGAAAATGTCAGGTAGTGCCTTGAAAAGGTAAATTCAAGTCCTTTGACGGGAAGAGTATAAATATACCGTAAATTTTGAAAAAAAAAAGAGAGAGGAAAACATTAGAACGAATACCACTAAGAAACACAGGAGATGATAGAATTAAGACCATCAAGTTTTTCTTATTCGTGTCCTTAAAGTAGTGATACTATAACGTAAGATTGTGTAACATTCTTCATTAAATTCGAGAGAATTGTAAAGAATCAAGTGTTCGTATATCATTGTACCAAAATACTTCAAGTGAATTAAAAGGCTTTTATTCTTTTCAAAAAAAAATTTCTTATTTATATATATTTGTCTTTTTTCTATTATGTGTGAGTGATAAAAATAGGGTTTATGAAGTTATTATAACATGAATGTATTGTGAATTGTTACTATTCCTAATAATTATGAATTTTTAGTGATTAAAACTTCATATAAGTTAGGATAGTATAATGCACGACACAATCTTTCAATAGATCTCAATGGAATACGTTAAGAGACGATTCCATTGAATAGATCTTAATCACTAGAACAACCTACTTCTATTAATAGTGATATTATTAGGAAGTTCACTAAATGTTTAAGGAATTCAAGGATTAGTAAGCTTTTAATGCAATCAGGAGAAGAATACTCACGAATAGAGAATTCCGAGAAGAATACTCATGAATAGAGAATTCCTGTAAGTAATTATTAGGATAGATAGTTCATAAGCCATGTTAATATCATGGAGTAAACCTACTTTATAAATTGTTGTTTTCGTGTCATAATTCTATATGTTGCATTTTCTTGGTTTTATCTTAGAATTAGTACAATTTAGTCGTAAATATTAGTTAAATTACTTCACTAAATCATTTGGTGGCTAGTTTATAGGAAGAATATTTAGTACTAGTGTTTAAATCCTTTTCCCAATGAAGACGATCCCATACTTATTCTTACTAACAAACAATATGTATATGATAACTCTAATTTTAAACATATTTCATATAGTGATTTTATAGTATTTCCCTTACATTTTTTTTGTTTTCTTTAAAGAAATTGATACTTAATTGAGTAAAATTTTGATTTCAAGGTTTGAACACGTTCTAGGATCGAAAACGAAGAAAAGGAATCAAATTTCACTCAAATCGGAGTTCAAATGAAGAGGTTATGAAGTTTTGAAGTTGTGCAGAAAATTTTGCCTTAGTGCAGAAAGTTACACGACCTGGAGACACGGACACGGTCATGTCCCAGGCCGTGTCTGGTGAGGAAAATAGAATCTTTGTAATACACATATAAAAGGATATCTTAGGGTTTCAAAAGACAGGAGAGACATTACAGAAACAGAGAGACACAAGAGAAGAGAAAGAGACTTAAGGAGAACATCAAGAAAGAGGCGAAAACAACATCAACTTCAAGATTAGAGAGGTTTTTCATCAATCAAAGGGCTTTCCATGTTTTATTTTATATTATTGATGAAACTCGTTTTTAGATTCATTATGATAGCGTAGAATTCGTGTATTTAGGATTATGGAACCTAGGGTTTCATGTGATTCTTGGATTGATTTAGAAATTTCAATAAAGTTTATATTTTTACTTGATTCGATTATGTCGTTTAATTATTGATTGATATTTCTAGAATATCAATATATGATATTATGCATGTTGATTGAGAAATTGCATGTGTAATTAGATCTTTACATAATTGAAGAGGATTACATGTATACTTAGAGATAAGATACATGTTTCTTCCGGAAAGTTAATTAATTGTGTGGGAATTCATTATACATTAATGCAATTCTAAATTATATTACTAAGTAAAGAGATTCCGGTAAATAATTTAGGATTAGGGCTAATATGCTTGAGAAAGGTATTGACTTTAGTTGTGAATCCCTCTGGTCAAGAATAATAGAAACCGAATTGAATATATTTTAAGTGATCACATGACTAACTCTAGGGGAAATATTTCCTAAATACGTTATTACTTTCTTAAAGTCGTTCTTATTTTTATTGCTTTTTCAATTGCTTAATTAAGTCTTTTAATTAAAGTAGTTTGTTAATTTTAGTATTTTTAATTAATTCAAACTTTCATAATTTTCCGGTTAGATAATAAAGCTAAGATTAATATTAGTACTCGAAGTCTCTAAGGAATCGACTCGGACTCACATCCGCTATATTAAAACTGATAGGTGCACTTGCCTGATATCAGTATACTTGCCTATTTAATAGAGTAAAAGATAAAATATAGGAATCTAATTTGTAAAACTTGGAAGCTCTATTTAAAAGTGATCAAAGAACAAATTGAGAGAAGATGATTGATTCTAGTGTAAGTGCGGGAAAATGAGGAAGAGTACAATGAAGAGGAAGAGCGAGCACGTACACCCAGAGCTATCGACCATGTGAAGCTTTAGATTCCTAGCTTCAATAGTTCCAGAGATGCTAATGACTACCTTGATTGGGAAGAGAAGGTAGAATGAGTCTTTGACTACTATCAATAAAAGGACTAAGACAAGATGAGAATCGCTGCAATCAAGTTTTTAGGATATGTTATGATATGGTTGAGGTATTTTTAGATAATGCGAAAGCTAGATGGATATCGAGAAGTTAGCACTTAACCCAAGATGAACAGTTCCTAAAGCCAAATTTATGCTAGATACTTATCTATAGGACACTTTTGCCCGGCTCTAAGAAGTGAAACAAGGGAACTACATTGTTGATGAATACATGCAAGAACTTTAAATGCTTATGATCCGCTATGAAGTCAGCATACCATTAGCCTGGATGGTATCCAAATTCCTAATTGGATTGAGGTTAGAGATAAGAGACGTTGTAGATCTACAACGTCTGTCACTTTAGATGAGGTTATAAGAATTGCTCAATGCATGGAGAGACAAAAGAGAAATAGGTCAAACTAACCTCCAATGAGCCAACTTATCAAAACCAATTGACTTGTTCAAGGAAGTCACCAAGCTTAATACAACCCTAAGCTAAGTAGACAAACAGACATCATGGCTGAGCAAATGAGTCAACCTAATGACAATAAAGTACTAAAGAGGACATTGGAGAAAGGACAAGGATCAAGGCAAAAGACTAATTAGATCAAGTCCTTTAAGTGTCAAAGATCTACGCACATGACTACCTAATGTCTAAACAAATTAACTATGGTCATTAAGGGTAATATTCTAAAGGTTAAAGTGGATAACACGTATGAGGAACCCAAAGAAAAAGAAGAATTAGAGGGAAATGCTGAGAGTAATGAAGAGTTAGTTGAGGAGGATGCATTTGTTAAAAATTTAGAGAAGCTAATGTTGGTTGTCTTACATGCAATGAACCTTAAACTAATCATTGAGAAGGAGCAATGAGAAAACTTATTCCATATCACATGTACGGTAAATGCGTATGGGAACATATTGTGGATAATAGGAGTTGCACCAATGTTACATTTGCTGATTTGGTTCAAAAAATCAAGTTGCCGACCTTATCACAACTAAGGCCATATAAGTTGTACTAGCTAAACAAAAAGGGAACATTATACGTCACCTAACAAGTAATATTGTCAATCTTGATTGGTAACTATTCTAATTAGGTTCTCTGTAATGTGCTACCTATGTGTGCATCTCACGTATTGTTGGGCCAACCTTGTCTATTCAATTGAAGTGTCATATATGATGGGTCTAGGAATGCATATGCTTTTGAGAAGGATGGGAGAAAGATTGCCTTGAACTGCATGACCCCTAACTAAGTAAGCAAACTACAAGCTAAGTTAGCCTGAAGATCTAAGAAGGCTTTACTACTTAGGCATTCTAAGCTTTGAGAAGCTAGAAGAACCAATGAGCCAACCCTCTTGTTGATTAGAAGATTGTTGGAATTAAAGGAACAAGTTATACTACTGAATGAGGTCCAAAAGTTACTTGATGAATATGTCCACTTGTTTACAGAGTCGTTGCCTGAAAGATTACCACCTTTTTACAGGATTAAGCACTGTATTGACTTAATACCTAGTATTGCCCTTGCTAACAAGCCTGCTTATTAAATGAACCCCAATCAAATAGTTGAACTACAGAGGCAAGTTAATGAGTTACTAGAAAAATGCTACGTGAAGGAGAACCTTAGCCCTTGCTTTAAACTAGCTCTACTTATACAAAAAAAAAAAAGGATGGAAAATAGTGCATGCGTGTAGATAGCTGGGTTATTAATAAGATAACAATCAAGTATAGATACCCAATTATGAGGTTAGATGATATGCTTAACGAACTGAATGGTGCTAGAATTTTCAGCAAGATCGATCTAAAGTCTAACTATCATCAAATTCTAATGAGACAAGGAGATGAATGAAAGACTATGTTTAAAACTCGACATGGTTCTTATAAGTAGTTAGTAATGCCCTTTGGCTTTTCTAACGCCTCAAGTACTTTCATGAGATTAATGAATCATGTATTATTGAATCTAATTAGAAATTTTGTATGGTACGCTTTGATGACATTCTCGTGTATAATACTGACCTAGCAAGTTATATTAACCATATATGAGCTGTATTTAATGTACTTCAAGTTTGAGAAATTGTTTAGAAATCTAAAGAAGTGTTGTTTTTGTCAGGAGGATAGAGGTCTACAAGTTGATGATGAGAAGACTTGACTAATTGTTGATTGGCTAACCCTAACCACTTATGCTAAGGTGAGGAGCTTCCATAGTTTAGCTTCCTTTTACTACTACTTCATTTAAGGTTTCAGTAACATTTTTGCACCCATCATCGAGTCAATAAAGAAAAATGTAGAATTTAGATGGGGAGAGAAAGAAAAGAGAAGTTTTACCAAGGTGAAGAAGAGATTGACCTCTATACCCATATTAACCTTACCTGACTTTCAGAAGGTATTTAAGCTAGAATATGATGCATCAGGAGTTGTGATTAGAATCAAACTTCTAAACCTTTAACCCGAGTTCGAGGTCTTGAGCAATTGACAAAGCAAACTTTACTGTTCTAGCCAACTCTTATTGAAGCTAAGCCAATTTTCACTACCTTCCAACTCAACATGCTGAGCCAAGTAGCTTCTCTTTTGTCGGTAATCAAGTGCTGACGTAAAATGTGCTCCACTAATAGCTTAGACCTCTCATACGTCAGATTGGCCATGACCATGTCGACCAACATCTTAGTTGTACTAGAGGCAAGAACCCTAGGTCTGCTCAGTAATCTACGTCTTAACCGTACTGCTTATCCATTTCTACTAGAAGTACCCCTAGTGACTGAATGCCATGTATCTAGTCCCACATGAAAGGAACTTTACTACACTAATTACAAATTTCCTTGAATTTTCATTTGTACCATTTTATTATTCCTTGTACATTACTTATTTAGGCAATATACCTTTTTGTCTTTCCATTTATGGTAAGCTACCCTAAGTTTTCAAGTATAAATACCCCTTTGTAATATGAATTCACACAATCATCATACATCTAATATTGAATATACATTTCCTTTCGCGACCATTGCTCTTTATTGCTTACTTCACTCTTATCCTAACCCCTAAGTAAGGCTAGGTGACAAGTATCCTCATTAGATGAGTTCATACATAATATTAAGTTGAGCTGTGATTCATTGGTAGTTCCATAAAGTGTCGTATCCTTAGAGTGAATCAAGGGTTTGCTTATTTACTTTCATTATTGTTCGTGTGCTTCCTATTTTCATTTTCAAGCTTTCTACAAGCTTAGACCCTCCCTGATATTGTTACCCTTGTCTACTCTCAGCGCAACGTATCAAGTTAACATTAGAGTTGTATTGATGTAAGAAGGCTAACCTATTGCCTATGATAGTGAGGAAATGAGAGGAATGTAGTTGAACTACTCCACTTATGATAAAGAACTTCTTGCATTAATCCCGATACTCTAAGTGTGGCAACATTATCTTCTACCGAAAGAGTTTGTTGTATACATTAATCATGAGTCTCTAAGATACCTGTAGGGATACGCTAAGCTTTCAAATAGATAAGCCCCATGAATAGAGTTCTTGGAAGGATTTAATTTAGTGATCAACTATAAGCAAGGTAATGTAAGCCCTAAAGCCAAGCCAGGTAATCATAGGATTGAACTTAGAACCCAAGGTTTAGAGCGATTAGTTAAAGGATCCGATCAAACCCAAATTATAAACTATTGAGAGAAATATTAGTAAAAATGATCCCGTAAACTTAAATTTAAAAAAAATAAGTAGTAAAATAGGAGACTATAAAATTTTCAAATTTTAAGCATAATAATTGTTAATTACCGAAAATATGAAAAGTGTAATCTAACAACTATTAAATTACTAAAGATAGATTATATGTATACCAAAAATTTTAGAATGACCAAAATAATAACTAGGAATGTTCACATGTACCCCACATGTATTTATGTGTAGATAAAAATACATGAAATTACCTAAATTAGCCAAAAACTAAGTAAATAATTAAAGAAAATTATAAATTAATTATGGAAAAATCAGAAAAAAAAAAATCAAAAGAGGATAAGATGATCTAAATCAGGTCGTAGCATGTCAGGATGTGCAAAAGAAAAATCAACCAATAAAAATTAGATAACATAAAAGCCAAAAATCAAGGAAAATGGGTAAAGTCTTATCAAATTAATGCATATTAATTACAACAAAAGTCTATAAATAAGGGAAAAATTTTCAGAAGTCATTTGGACAGTTTAACATTTGGGAAAAATAGGAAAACTGAAAAATCGAGAGAAAATCCAGAAAAAAAAAAAAGAAAAAGAAAACTGTGCAAATTCATGTAGGGAGAAAAACCCATACCTCACCAACACCTGGGACTAAGCCGCCACCACTACGCCACTCTAGCCCCACCGTCTAGGCCGGCCAACAACCTTGGACCGGGTTTGGACGGCCAGAAAGCTTTAGACCGGGTTTGGACGGCCAGAAAGCTTTAGACCGGTTAGTCTCTTAAATTTCTCGATTTTGAATAATTTTGTAAAATTAGTTATTTTGCCCAGAAAATTATGAAACTTGTTATTCTAAGGTGTTATTGTATGTAGATTTAAGGAAAAATATTGATTTAGTTTAATTACATCTGAAATTATAGGGTTCTTAACAAATTGCTCAAAGCCGAGCATGATTAGAACTAAAAATAAATAGGGTTAGGAGTGTAGTTTGGAACTCAATTTTTTTCTATAGGATACTCATATGATATAGAACAGTGCTATGGAGCCATTTTTTAAAAAATTAATTTTCGAAAATTTTAAGTTAATTTTTAGCCCTAAAATGATGAAAAAATTGGGTGATTTGGGGTTAATTAGGTAATTAAGGTGTTAATTACTGATTTAGATATTAATTAGATGTTTAGGGATGTTAATCTCTGATGTAGAACCCTAATCCTATCCTTTGGAGTATTAAGTATGGTTAATTTAGGAAATTAGGTAATTAATATAAGAATTTAGTAATATGTGAAATTGTAAATTAATAAATCTAAAAAAATAGGGTTATTTAGATAATATTATAATAGAAATCAAAAAAATAATAAATCTGAAAATAACATTTAATTTAAGTAAAAGTCTCAAAATGTAAGATTTTCACTCATCAGGAATAAATCCGATACCACAATTAAGATTAGTGTGTACCGAATAGTTTAGAATACCAAATTACGACCCAATAGGATATTTGGACACTCGAACTTAATGTGATTAATTTTACATTAGGATTCGAGCATATTTAAGGCTTAGAAATTAAAGTTTAAAATCTCGTTTAGGATTTGAACACCGAAATAAAGTACAACGAATCATTAGGACATAATGGGTATACATGGAAAAAAATGAATTAAAATATAACTTAGAATATGAAACCATAAATTCTAAGTACAAAAAAGACCTATTTGTATTATAGGATACCTAAAGAAAAAATCAGCTTGCGATTAAGGGATCAAGCGATCGAGCAAATCTAAGTAAGTTGGGTTATTGCTTAATGTAATAGAGTACTAGTTTTGTAGTACTCGGAGACTTAGGCTTATATATGATTGTGATTGTAAGTAGTTTACGCATGTGTTTGATGTATCTGAATTCGTACTGAATTTGTATTGTGAGTAATTTTGTGACTGATTGAATTGGTATGAAATTGTTTGAACACCCTAAATGGAATTTGATCTTAGTCGACCTAAATAACTAAAAATGTCATACATTGCAACCCGTTAGGGGATCATAGGATTCTCCAACCAAATACCGACCCCTTCGAAAGGGATAGCGCAGGACTGCAAAATGGTCCCTTCTTCATCCTTAGTCGAACTAAGTGACAGGAGAGGAGGTCGCGGCGATGGTGAAGTCAATGGTTCGAAGGTAGTCGCTAGAGGGGTGAGGTCTCCATTGCATAAGCCTGAGTTTGGTTGTGAGCTGCTGCATAACATGGAAACTCCTCAACCCAGATTAGAGAGGGTGAAATTTCTCTGATTTCACAACGGACCAGACTACGTTGTGCGATGACACTTGATTGTTGCATTGCATGAAAATAATTGTTTGATAACCCTGTTTGTGCTTGTATGCATTCATGAGTCTCTAATTCAACTTACTAAGCTGTAGTTGCTCATACTCTTATAGATCCTTTTGTAGGTTCTGATTTATGAACACTTCAAGTACTATGCCGTCCTACAACTACCCAAAGGTTAGTCCATTAGAATCCAGGGGTGTGAGGATCAAGTACTTAGTATAATGTGTAACTAGAGTGACCATGTAATTAGAGATGAAAGACTGATAGTTAATTTGTAATCTAGTGAACTGTTATGTTTATGTAAAACTTCTTAGGAAGCTCTATGGACTTATATATATAATATTGTACATGTTATTAGAAATTTGCACAATTTATCATAATTGTAGTTTAATTGTTAATCAGACTGTTTACTTCAAAGCGAGGAGTCATCGACGCCTTGTGTAGGTCATGTCTATGGTAGGCACTGTGAGGCCAGTTACTATCATAGAATGTTTACACGGTGGGGCTGTTGCAACTCTGCGACTTCAGGGCGTAACAGGTAAGACCAATGTCCTTTATGACGACTTGTCAAGAAGGTACACCCTTCTCACTGAATTACAAACCAAGTTGTTAAGGTTTAGAAGCATTAAAGAGCAATACCTTTAAGACCCTCATTTTCAAGATGTTAATGAGGGAAGCTCATCATGGAGGACTTTCTGGACATTTGGGGAGAAAAGGACTTATGAATTGTTGAGCGAAAAGTTCTTTTAGCCCAAGATGAAGCGAGATGTGCACCATATTATTGAGAGCAATGCAATTAGTAAGAAGGCCAAAAGCTGAGTTGAATAATGGAGAACAATGCCTCTACCCGTCTCGACTAGACCTTGGGTTGATTTAAGCATGGATTTTGTCCCTAGCTTATCCCGAACTACTCAAAGCAAAGATTTAGTGATGGTTGTCGTGGATAAATTCATTAATATGACATACTTTACGCCTTACACTAAAACTAACAATGCTTTAGCTGTTGCTTTTATGTTTTTGCAAGAAATTATCTGCTTTCATGGAGTGCCTAGGAGCATAATATCAGATCGAGACTCAAAGTTTCTAAGCTATTTCTGGAGGACTATCTACCATCGGATGGGAACCAAGTTTCCCTTTAGCACTTCCTACTACTTCCAAACTGATGGCTAGACGAAGGTCATCAATTGCACTTTAGGTTCATTACTTCAAGCTACGGAGGGAAAAAACTTGACAAACTACAATATATGTTTACCCATGGTTGAATTTGCTTACAATCCGATAGTATACAACATTATTAAGTATACACCCTTTGAGGTTGTCTGTGACTTCAATCCTAAGTTACCTCTTAATTATGCTCTAGTACCTATATCCAAGGAAGAAGAACCCAATGCTAAGGCCAAAGCTCAATCCTTTCAATACATTTACTAGAAAGTTACATAGCAAATTGACCAAGCTACTAAGAAATTGTAGAAAAAAGGGAAGGAAAAGAAGACAAAGAAGTTTCAGCCTAGCGACCTAGTATGGCTACCTAAGCAAAGAAAGATTTTCGAACAAGAGAAAGAGCAAGTTGTCTACCTAAGCTAAAAGACTCTTCAGGAGACTCTAGAAGATCAACGTTAATGCTTATCAATTAGAACTATATGAACACTTAGGAGTTTCTGATGTGTTCTATGTTGTCAACCTCAACCCCTACCGACCTAAAGAAGAGAGGAGTGAAGACTAGGTGAATTTGATCCCAAATCCCAATCAACCCAAAGGGGATGATAAGAATCAAGCCGCTGGACCATTGACCCAAGCTTGAACTTAAGGACTAGAGAGCATGGCAAGGCGCATCCTCTTAGCTTGACCTACATTAAAAGAATTTAAGTTGCTTTTGACTACCAATCTACCTAAGATATTAAGCTGAGCCCCTCTCTATTTGTTAATGACCAAGTGTTGACTTAAGGACTATTCAATTAACAGCTTGGCCAAATTATCCATCAGCTTAACCATATATATTTCGAGCTCCTTAAATCACATCCGAGCTAGCATAACCACAAAAAGATTACAAATCAGCTCGGCATCTATTGAATCAAATCGTACTCTTTTGTCTGCTTCTACAAGAACCTCCCTAGTGACTACTTGTTACATACCCCAACTATCTGCATGAAAGAATCTGCTAAAGAAGCTTCTATTTTCTACAACTTCTTTTACACCCTCATCCATTTCTTATATTGTACTTAATTTGAACAATGGCCTTTTACTCTTTTCCATATTTAGTAAGTTGCCATGATATTTTGGCTATAAATACTCTCTTGTAAGCAACCGCAATCATCATCCCTATTGATTATACTAAACTTCATCTTAGTGTTAAGCTTCTTACTTACTACCTGTTTAACTCTTATCTTGTCCCTAAAGCAAGGTTAGGTGGTGAGTAACCTCATTGAGCTACTTGTGCATCATATTAAGCTAGTTCGTAAGTCGTTGAAGGTTCTTAGGTACATCATATCTTTGGAATCATTTGTGGTTTGGTTGTTTCTCTTTCGGTTTGCGTATTATCCATCATTTCATGCTTTCTACAAGCTTGGACTCATTCACGATGTTGCTGCCTTTATCTATCCTTGGCATGGCATATCAATGAGGGATTGTTCATAGAAGCCCTGAGCCTTAGTATCTTGGCATAGAGTTGGGCAATGGAGGAATAAGGTTGGTAATCTTAAGGAGAAGGGTAGTGATAAAGAGTAATGATAAGATTCGACTTACTTAACCAATTTCCAAGTTTTGGGCTATATTGGAGACATGCTCGTGAGCTCCTCTTGCATAGAAGACCTGTTTCTAAACTTTACCAAGCTAAAAGATTTGCTCTGCTCTATTCAGCTAGGTCTACTTTACTCTATTGAGCCTGCTCTACTCTACCAAGTCTATTATGCTCAGCCAGGTTAGCTCTGCTTTACTAGGTCCGCTCTGCTCTATCAGGTCTACTCTACTTTACTAGTCTACTCTGCTTTGCTCTACTGGTTTACTTTTCAAGTCAGCTAGAATTTCGAGTCTGCCAAGATTGGGTCTTCAAGGTCTCTAATAGCTCATCAACCCAACTGATCTACTCTTCACTTGAATAGCTCATTTGACTATTTATTTTTACATGTGTTATTTAGACTGCAAATTTCTTGTATTACTCCTAAATTATCCTCATGTTTATTTTACATTTACGGAAATGCCACTAAGGCATCCTTTTAGTCTTTTTATTTATAGGTTTGCCACTATGTATAAATAAGACTCTTGTATAGGGTTTTAGACAAATTTTGCACATTAATGAAAAACCTTTTAGGTCTTTTATCTTGGAATGCTCTCTGTTACTAGTTCTTACCAATCCTTTTAGTAAGGATTATGTCAAGTAACCCTAATTATCTCTTTGTGTATCATATTAAAGAGATGATTAAGCCATATAGGATCTAGTTGGTGCTTCATATCCAGCTAGGCAGCTCATAGATTCAGTAAGACCCTCACTAAACCCATTCGATTTTTGTTCCGTCAGTTGAATCGGGCCCATCCTAATATCATCACCATTATTTGTCCTTAGCACAACGCATCATCTTGGTATTAGAGCTCGAGGTTCCAAATAGGGCCAAGAGTTCTTAGGTGTATATCTATTTTGGTTTGTATACGAGAAAGTATTAGTCTATTGGCTTTTGTTGTGATACTAAGGATTTATTTACTGGGGTTCAAAGATTTAGATCTATGATAATATGTTGGGTCACTTTACTCATGGGTTTATCTATGAAATTCTTTTAGTTTGGGTTTACTAAATATTCAGTTTAGAAGTTCTTTACCAATAGTTGCATATTTTTATATTAAATATATAATATATATATATATATATATAAAGAAAGAAGAGGAAAATCGCTTGTTTGGGTTATATTTGCTATTTAAGTGTTAAGGTTTGGAATAAAAGTATGAGCCTCAAGAAATCACAAGGGTTTCAAATTGGGTGCTCAAATTTTACGGTAGCTATTTTAAGTTGGAGTTCCTACTATCGTACTGTGGCTTCAATGTCTCTAATGTACTACTGTCATGAATTGGAGTAAGCTATGGCGACGAGTGTAGTGGTTATAATAGTAACGCAATTGTTAGTATAGTCATGTTTGGGACATTCAATCATGTCCAAGTGGCTTATGCTCGCATTGTATAGATGGTACTTAAAGTGGTTACATACCCTGCTATATGAAGTTGCAGAATTAATTGCATAGGTTATGTAGTAGTATGCAAGGTGATTACTACAATAACCGCAAGCATAAAGTTGTTGTATGGTGTCATTCCTTGGTGTGGTGGTGGTCAATTAGTGGTTGCAATGGTTTCAATTTGGTATAGGATCATTGGAACAACTGGTTACAACAGTAGTAAGCAGTGGTTACAATCGTATAAGTAAGATTCTACTACTGTCTTAAGGATTGGAGTAATGCATAGTGTTGCCATGTGTAGGTTCAAAAATTGCAACTGCATGGTGTTAAATTGCAACCGTGAATTGTGCATGTAGTGTCATGGAAGTGCTATGAACGATCGCTTGTAGGTGTGACTTATGTAGTAGCGGGTGATGGCTTATTGGTGGATTGGTGCTTATCCATACAAGTAGTAGTAGATTTAAGAGTTTCGAGTTGTATAAGCGACGATACTATAGAAAGTATAGTGTAGTTGTTTGATTATGAGTTAACAGAACTATGCAATTACGAGCTAAGATTATACGAGCCGTGACCAAGTACAAACAAAGTCTATCACTGAATGAATCTAAGCTTACAGAAAGCTCGAAAAGGGAAGTGATGAGAAATAGGCAAAAGGACAATTATGAATGAAGAGTAAGCAAAAACCCACAAATAGCTCCAAAGGATATAACGCACCAATGAAACTTTTGAGAACTCACGGCACAATTGAATATAACACACGAATCAGTCTGCTAAGGTTACTTGCTACCTAGTCTTACTCAAGAATTACGATAAAAGTGATGTCAAGAATAAACAGGTAGTGTTTACGTAAGAAAGGAGAAATACTCAAAGTGTATTAATGATAATCTGTCTGATGTAACTACAATTACAAAGGTATTTATACCCATAAGTTAGGGTAACTTGACCAAAAGGAAAAAGACAAAAGGGTATTTCCTAAGGAAATAATGTACAAAATACAATACAAGATACAAAAAGGTAAAAATGAATATTCAAGAAAAACAATCATTAGTGTAACGGATTCTACACATGATTCTGTATACGTAGTGATAATGTATCAGCGAGGCCATTGGATGATGCAAAAAAAAAAAAAAGTAAGGTTAGCTTACTTATCCAAGTAGGAGTGATTATAAGCCCTAAATATAAGCCAAATAACTATAGGATTAAGCTTAGTACGTAAGGTTTAAGGCGGTCGATTAAATGATCCGATCAAACCTAAATAATAAATTAAAGCTAGAAATATTAGTAAAAATAATCCCGTAAGTTTAAATTTAAGAAAATAAAAGAAGATAAAATTTTCAAATTTTAAGTATATTACTCGTTATTTACTAAAAATGCATAAAATAAATTTCGATAACTAACAAATCATTAAAAATAAATTATATATATACTAAAAATCATAAAATAGCCTAATAATATTTAAAAGTATTTACTTATACCCCACAAGTATTTATGTGTAGGTAGAAATACGTAAAATTACCTAAATTGCTAAATAATTAAAGAAAATTATAAAAAAAAATCAAAGAAAAATCATTAAAAAAATCAAGGAAATAAGGAATGCTCCGGATCAAGTCGTAGTAACTAAGGGAAGAAGAAAAAAAAAAGAACCGATTAGAATTAAGTAACAAAAAAGGCAACTAAAAAGAGGTATGGCCTTATCTTGTCTAAATTAATACACCATAATTGCTTTATGGCCCTATAAATAACCAAAAAAATTCAGAAGATCCTTTGGACAGTTAGAAGATTAGGAAAATTGGAGAGCACCGAAATTGGAGAGAAGTTAAGGTTTTAGAAAAATTTTTCATAAAATTGTGCATTTAAGTCGAACCTACGGGTCACCACCACCTGGAACCAAACCGCCGCCACCACCACCTCACTCCAAATCAACCACCTAGACCGATCGACATACCTCGAACCAGTGTTGGTTTCCAAAAGCTCAAAAACCAAGTGAGTCTTAAATCCCATCCGATTTTGCAAAATTTCTTAAAATTATTAATTCTGTCCAGAAAATTTTGAAATTTGTTATTCTGATGTTTTATTGCATGTATATTTAGGAAAAATAGTAATTAAGCTTAATCATGTCTGTAAATATAAGGTTCTTAACAAATTGAACAAAATCAAACATGTTTAGAATTAGAAATAAATAGGTTTAGGAGTGTAGTCTAGAGCTCAAAATTTTTCTGTAAAATACTTAAGTGATATAAAATAGTACTATGAAGCCATTTTCTAAAATTAATTTTCAAAAAATTTAAGTAATTTTTTAGCCATAAAATGATGATAAAAATGAGAAATTTTGGATTAATTACATATTTAGAGAGTAATTTGATGTTTAAGGATGTTAATCTCTAATGTAGAAACATAATCCTAACCTTTAGAGTGTTAATTGTAATTAATATGGGAATTATCTAGTAATTGTGAGTAATTTAGTAATATGTGAAATTAGAATTATAATAAATATAAAATAATAGGTTAAATTGGATAATATGATAATAATATCTGTACATATTAAATCTGGTACAAAAATTAAATTTAGGTAATTATACAAAAATTGTAAAATTTTCTCACATCGAGAGTAAATCGGATATACTTATTAGAATTACAGTATACCGAATGGATTAGAATACTGAATTAAGACCTAGTATAATATTAGGCTACTCGAGTTTAATGTAATTAATTTCATATTAGGGTTTGAAACATATTTTAGGATTACTCATAATTGAAATCGAATTAGAACCTAAACTGGACTCAGATTCAAAAACCGAACCCCAAACTAACGTAAGATGAATCGTTAATAAATTATAGGTATATAAGGAGAATTGAGTTAAATCCTAACTAAAAATATGTATCATCTATGTATAAGTACTAAAAAAGAGCGTATTTATATTATAGGATATACAGAAACAAATCAAGCTGCGGCAAGTGGTTGAGCGGCTTAGAATTCCATGTAAGTTGGGTTTATTGCTTCATCATATTTAGAGTACTATTTTAGAGTACTCAAAGACTTCGGATTTTGTATGATTGTGATTATAAGTAGTTTTATGCATGTACTTGTGTATTTGACTTCATGCTGGAATTTGTGTTATGATTGATGACTGTTATGACTGGATTGGTGTGAAATTGTTTGAATACCCTAAATAAAGCCTAATTCTAATTGACTCTAATACCCTAAATTGTCATGCAATGCAATCCTTTAAGAGATTATTAGGATTCTCCAACCAAACACCGATACCTTCGAAAAAGATAGCACTAGATTACAAATTGGTCTTTTCCTCTTCCTTAACTAAACTAAATGACAAAAGAGGAGGTCGCAGTGAAGATGAGGGCATTGGTTTGAAGGATAATCTTAGGAGAAGCAGAGTCTCCATTGCACAAACTTAGGTTTGGTTATAAATTGTTGTATAACATGAAAACTCTTCAACCCGGATTAGAGCGGGTGAAATTACTTTGATTTCACAACGAACAGGACTACGTTGTATGATGGTACTTATTTATTGCATTTCATGAAAACAATTGCTTCATAACCTTAATTATGCTTATATATATTCATGAGTTTCCAATTCAACTTACTGAGTTATAGTTGATCATACCTACATAGATTCTTTTACAGGTCCTGACTTCTGATTAATTATGTCACCTTACAACTACCTAGAGGTTAGTTCTCTTTTGAAGCTTTGGGGAGTGAGAATCAACTAGTTTATAATCAAGTTTTTGTTTAAGGTCTTGTTAGAATCTTTAGGATGAAAAACTAATGTACAATATGTAAACTAACTAGCTGTTATGATGTGATGTAGAATTACCTGGGAATTATACGGTAATGTACATGTAATTATATATATATTGACTTAAGATTTTAATCATTATTGTAAATTTTAGTTAAATTTTTAAATGAGTTGTTTCCTTCAAAGTGACAAGTCATCAATGCCTTGTGTAGATCGTATCTATGATAGGTACTGTAAGGTCAATTCCTGTTATAGGTTGGTTTACACGACGGGACTATTGTATCTCTACGACTTCGAGGCATAACAGTAACTGTGCCTTCCGCTTCTCAGCATACTATCTACGAGAAATAGGTAGTCACATGGCTCAACATACAGAATGCATCGGGCAGGAGCTAGTTGGAATAAGAGAATTCACAGTAACAAGCTTTCCAATCTTCGGGCTTGGCTATGGGTCAAAGGTCCTATGGCCTGACTCCCATCATTCCTTCCGGGTTGATTTGGATTTGGGATCAAATCCATACGATCTTCCATCAGCTCTCCGTCAAGGTGATAAGAACTTTGGTTGGCAATGTTAAAGGTATCAAATACCCCATAATCATCGGGTAGCTCCAACCTATAAGCATTATCATTAATTTTCTAAATGATCCTAAAGGGTCATTTAGTTCTTTATTCCTCCTTTTGCTCGAAAACCATTCCTTACTAAAGTGCAACCATACCAAGTTTCCTTACAGGAATTGTTTAGTCATCCTACCCTTAGTCTTCTTTCGCATTCTTCTAGCAGCTTGGTCGATCTGCTGATTGACCTTGTCATAGTTGTGCTGAAAGGATTATGCTCTAACCCTCGGGTTAGGGTCCTCTTACATGGGTACAGGTATAGGGTAACTCGGGATTGAAACCATAAACCACTTTAGAGGGAGTCTACTTAATAGTGTCATGTACTATCTAGTTGTAAGAAAATTCTATCACTGGCAAGCAGATGTTTCAATTAGCCAAGTTCTTGCCTACTAACGCTCGGAGCAGTAATCCAAAAATGAGATTAACTACCTTTGTTTAGTCATCAATTTAGGAGTGACAGGAAGTGTTGGATAGTAGTTTAGTCCCCATCTGACGCCACAAGGTCCTTTAGAAATGACTCAAAAACTTCGGGTCCCTGTCAAAGACTGCACTCCTCAGTACGCCATATAACCGCACAATCTCCTACAAGAAAAGAGTAGCGATAGCCAAAGCATCATTAGTTTTAGAGCAGGGCACAAAATGTGCCATCTTGCTAAACCGATCCACTACAACCATTACAAAATCTTTGCCTTAGGCAATCTATGGTAATTCGAAAACAAAGTCTATGATTAATTTGGTCTATGGTTTTGTCAAAACCAGTAATGGCAATACTTTCCCCTTTTCAGCTTGACACTTCACCTTCTTACATACAGCATAGCTTTTGACAACTCAATATACATCTCTCCTCATTCTCAACCAAAAGAATCGACCATTCAGCAGTTCATAGGTCTTTCTTTCTCTAAAATGTCCGGAGAGTCCTCTATTATTGGCTTCCCTTATCAGCAACTCCCTCAGGGAACAAGTTGTTATGTATAATTTTCCTCCTTAAAACAAGTAAACATCCTCCACATGATACCCGTCCACTATTCTTCCATTGACACACCACGTAATTATGGGTCTAAAGTGTGGCTCCTCAGAATACTATTCTTTGATACTAGCAAACCCAAACAGTCTGATTTACAAATCATTCATAAGTGCATGTCTTCTTGAAAGAGCATCTACAATGACATTGCTCTTTCCTTGCTTATATTTTATTACAAAATTGAATCCATCAAGGAATTCAACCTATCTTTCCTACCCACTTTGATAACTTAGTCTAACTTCGGAGTACCATAGCAACTCATGGTCAATATATATAACAAATTCTCTCGACAGTAAATAGTATTGTCATACTTGAAATGCCCATATCAGTGCTAAGAGTTCTTTGTCTTATACGGAATAATTAAACTATGGTCCTTTGAGCTTTTCATTGTAGAAGGCAATTAGTCAGCCTTCCTACGTTAGAACAATGCCTAATCCAATGCCTAATTCATTACATTCCAACTCAAAAATTTTCTCATAGTCAAGTAGAACTAATACCGGGGTGGAGGTTAATCTCTCTTTTATCTTGGCAAAGCTCCTCCCCTCCCCTACCCTTCTCACCATCAAAAGTCGATGTTTTTCTTCATTAGTTTAGTAAGTAGCACGGGGAAGCGAGGAAAGGTAAGGGTACTAAAATTCCTAATGAATCGTCTATAGAATGAAGCCAATCTGTGAAAACTTCTCACGTCGGCATAAGTAGTAGAAGTTGACCACTTTACAATTACTTGGATCTTCTTATCATCGACTCGTATGCCTCCCCCATTGACTACATAGCCCAAGAAGACCACTTTCTCTTAGCCAAAGAAACACTTCTTCAAGTTACCGAATAATTTCTTTATACGGAGAATATTCAATACTGCTTAGAGATGCTCGCAGTGACTTAGCATGTCAATACTATAGATCGAGATGTCGTCAAAATACACCACGATAGATTTCTCGATTAAATGTCTCAACATATGATTCATGAGTCTTATGAAAGTGCTTGAGGCATTTAACAAGCCAAAGGGCATGACCATCCATTCATATAATCTATATCGAGACTTAAATGCCATTTTTCACTCGTCTCCTGGCCTCATGTGGATTTGATGGTAGCCAGACTTAAGATCAATGTTGTTGAAAATCTTGGCTCCACTTAGGTCATCCAACATGTCCATCAATCTCAGGATAGGATACATGTACTTGATTGTGGTCTTATTCACGGTTCAGTTATCAATACACATTTGCTAGGTTCCATCCTTTTTCTGCACTAAAAGCGCCAACACAGCACAAGGGCTAAAACTTTCTCTAACACATCCTCTCTTTATCAACTCATTAACTTGACATTAGAGCTCAAAAGCTTGTTCAAGATTCATCCAATAAGCTGGCTTATTCGATAGTACAATGCCAGGTACTAAGTCAATGCAATGCTCTATGCCTCGAGTTAAGGACAACCCTTCAGGTAACTACTCTGGGAACAAGTCAGTATGCTCATACCAACAAAAGGGTCAGTTTGTCAACATTGATGGCCTCTTAAAGCTTAGCTCTACTCATCACCAGATCCTTCTTTAATCTGTAAACAAGTTTTTTTCTGCAATTTATTAACTTCTCTCATCGGCATCAAGTTCAGTGTGATCTTCTAATCATCCTTCTCAAACATGTATGTGTTCTTGTAGGCATCATGGATAACTCTTCTATCAAACAGCCACGACCTACCTAGCAAGAAGTAGGAAGCACACATGGGTAGTACGTCATAGAGAATCTTATCAAAGTAATTCCCTATAGTGATCGGTAGTAGTATTTACCGAGTAACATGTAGTGCCCCTTTTTCACTCAACTAGTGCAACTTATATGGCTTTGGGTGTACAACAATCAGCAACTTCAATTTTGAAATAAGATCGGCCGATGCCACATTAGTACAACTTCAACTATCCACAGTGAGGGCATACACTTGATTATTCACCTTACAGGTGGTATGAAATAAATTCTCCCTCTACTCCTCCTTTCGTAAGGGTTCCATATTCATTATGTATTGAATAACCATGATTAATTGGTCTAAGTCCTCAATAAGCATATCTTCTTCAATCAGTTATTTCTCAACATTTTCTTTCTTAGGAGGGATCTCCTCCTCCTCGGGTTCCCCACCTATACTGTCTACCTCTATCTTTGGGATGTCTCCTTTTATGACCATTGTCTGTCAATTCGAGTACTAAGCAGTCGTACATCCAAACCCTTAGTACTTGAAGCACTTAATCTGGCTCATTTTCCTACCTGATCCTTGCCCCTTCTCATAAGTTCGAGTCAGCACTTCAGCATCAAGTCGACCTTTTTGATCAACTCAAACATCCATCTTTCAGCTTAGCTCAATACTCGATTGAGCTCAATGACTCACTTGCCCAAGTCAGCTAGTTAGCATCCTGGCCGGTACTTAACTCCTTTTTTGCCTCTCTACTCGTTGGGTTATTCTAATGGCTCCATCCATTGTGGTAAAATCGTTTGGAGTTCCACAATGTCTCAAATGTCACCTCTCAACTAAGTAATGAACCTTAAGACTATCTGAGCTGGTGGTTCCTCCGCTTCATAATGGATCATAAGCATTTGAAATTTTTTAATATACTTGTCAACAGTCTGGCTTTCTTATCTTAGCTTCTAAAATCGAGTGAAAGTATCTTGAAGATAAGTTTCCAACACAAACCTATTTCTGAGTATTCTCTTCATCTTAAGCCAGGTATTAATCTCTTGGTAGCTCTCTCATCTCCTCATAGCCTAGAAATTTTTCCACTACATGGCGGCATACCCAAAGAATTCAATAACAGCAATTCTCAACTTCTCATAATCCTCGTACTAATAATATTCGAAAACATGCTCCATTTTTTCTTCCCATTCCAGACATTTATCGACATTCCTAAATGCATTGAAGCTTGAAATCCGAAGCTTCACATGATCAGACGCTCTAGGGGCTCTAGCTCACTCTTCTTCAAAATACTCTTCCTCGTCCTCTTCATCTAGTTCTCTCAAATCTATCCTTTGTCTTACTCGTCCGCCTACTCCTCTACTTCGAACTCATCAAGCTGGGTTCTGACTTCTGACAGGTTGAGTAGCTTGTAGGGTGTTTTGTGTAGCCTCAGTATGTCAACAAGTCAATGCATGAACAATTCAGGTCAAATTTACCAAGAGGTTAGCCACCTCATCAAGTCTTTCATCAATACTTCTTGGAGTTCCTTGAAACTGTCGTCCATGGCGGAAAACTCTACTATTATCATCTCCCATACCAACATTCACATTTGGGTCTATCATTTTCTTCACAGATTCAAAGTTCAAACAAACACTTCAGAAAATTAACAACTAGCAAACATAGCAGCTAAGATGAATACAATAACCTGATCTTTTTACATACGTAGAATAAAGTGTAACATAACTTCAAAATGAACCAACTACAGCTCACACGAAACCTCTACTCTGATACCAAGATGATGCAAACCGTAATCAAGGACGGACAAGGCCAATCACTAGATGAATCTAAGCTTGCAGAAAGCTCGAAAAGGGAAGTGATGAGGAATGGGCAAAAGGGCAATTGCAAATGAAGAGTAAGTAAAAACCCATAAACAGCTCTAGAGAATATGACGCACCAATGAAACTTTCGAGGACTTACAGCACAATTTGATATGACACACGAATCGGTCCGGTAAGATTATTCGCTACCTAATCTTACTCAAGGGTAGGATAAGAGTGATGCCAAAAGTAAACAGGCAGTGTTAATGCAAGAAAAGAGAAATACTCAAAGTGCAATAATGGCAATTTGTTTGATGCAACTACAATTATAATGGTATTTATACCCATAAGTAAGACAACTTACCCAAAAGGGAAAAGACAAAAAAGGTATTTCCTACGGAAATAATATATAAGATACAAAGGGTAAAATGAATATTCAAGAAAAACAATCGTTAGTGTAATTGATTCTACACATGATTCTATATACGTAGCGATGCTATATGGGCAAGGCCATTGGAAGATGCGGAAGAAAAAGTACGATCAACTTACTTGTCCTAGCAGGGATGACTAAATCAGTCTAGAGTCTCTCTCTCGTCACCTCAATAAGGGTAATACCGAGTAAGTAATTGGCCAAGTGTGAGTGAGAATGAGGATTGGTTATTCTCTTGGCCTTCCACTTCTCGGCACAATATTTGTGAGAAATAAGCAGTCATACGGCTCGGCATGCAGTACGCGTTTGTAAGTAAAAATTCGACCTCAGCAAGAGTAGCTGGAGTAGGAGAATCCATCGTGCTAGGCCTTCCAATCCTCAGGCTCGACTACAGGCTAAAGGTCCCGTGGATTGATTCCCATTATAAGTTGTGCCATGTTAATCTTTCAGTTGTGAATTTTTATGTGTACTGTTATGTTTAAGTGTAGTAAAGTGTAGGTATGTGCTATTGAAAAGTGCTTTTCTATGCAACGAGGATGGTCGTGCACAGGTATATCTAGTGCGGAGATCAAGTGTAGTGCCTACATTGAGCTATCTGCTTTCCAGTTATTGAGCTTTATGTCATCTATGAGTTTGTAAAGTACTACTCCATTTGTTTCTAAGTCAATTGGAGTATATGAACGGTGAAGTGTTGTTGCATGTGGTATTTGTACCAATAAGCTGTTGTGATTGGATCTTTCCCGAGCTACTGTATTGTTAAATTTGCCAAGCTACTGCAAGTGAACTCCACTGTAGTAGTGATGAGTATATGAGAAGTCCGAGCTAATATGTTGAGTATATGTTAGTGTCATGTTGCTCTATTATAGGAGTGTCGAACTATTTGAGTGTATGCAACAATCCCGTTGTCAAATAGGTGTTGAGTGCATAAATGTATGACAAGCTTTAAGGTACAAGTAATATCGTATAGTGTTATATCGAAACGGCTATCACATTGTGAGACAGGTTACCAGTAAACCCTTCAAATTTTTTATATAAGCTCATAATCACTAGGACATAATTTATAGATATATTTGAAATAGACTAAAATCGCTAAGAAAGATTTAAGAGATGTAGTATACTTATAAACTTCATAAGCACCACTAAATATTAATTCTTGTAGACCTAAAATGAGATTTCTAGAAATCAAAGACTTCAGTAAAAATTTAAATCTAAAAGCTTAGCATAACTTATCCAAATCTACCCTAAACCTAACATAAGGATGCTAATTTACTTAAGATAAAAGCCAAGACTTATAAAAGAATTGAAAAATGGAATGGATGGATATAAGAAGAAAAGTGGCGTGAGGATGTGCCATCCATATATCATCTAAATGTCACTTTCATCCCTTCTCTACATCTATCTACCACCTTATCATGTCATCCAAAGGTCATTTTCATTATCTTATCTACATATAAGTGTCACTTTCATCCCTTATCTACATCTAATGTCACTTTCATAATCCATCTACCACCTTATCTACCTCTAAATGCCATTTTCACCATCTATCTTCCTTATCTACACGTCATTTAAGTGTCATTTTCATTATCCATCTACCAACTTATTTACATATAAGCATGAAAGTGACTTAAAGAGAAACCTAGTCAAAATTGATCAACCTTAATAAAAAATGATGGTTAAGAAGAAAATGACATCTTAATGACCAAAGACCCATCATATGATCACTTCAATCTTAAATTAACTAAACTAATTAACTAACAACTAAGTATTTTGGTTGATATCATAAAGAGGTAAGCACCATAAAATCATATCTCAACATTTTTTCCAACATGTAATGAACAACTTTCAAAACAAGTGGAAAAACCCTAAACTACTGCATGTAGTGTGCGAATGGAAGAAGAGAATTCCAAATTGACTTCCTTGTGTCATTATCATCTAACTTATCAACTTCCATTAATACCTTACCAAGTCATCAACATGACTAAGCATGAAAGGGACATAAACAACATGTGACATTATCATTAAGAGTTTAACTCCTTTGAGCAAGACATGTACCCTTACCCTTATGACTTCAATTCCTTTAGGCAACTTCAATTCCTTCCAATGACTTCTATAAATAGGAATGCTTCATCACTTTAGGACTACATAGATTAGTATATCCATCCCTTCCCTCTTGCCTTCATTTCATAACCCAACCAACATTCCTCTCCTCTTACCTAACCCCAACACCAACAACAAAGTGTCCATAAAATGTAGTAGGTTGTTTTCTAATTTTCAAAAGCAAATCTCTACTAAAAAGGTAACAACACTTACTAACAACCCATCTTTGACTCCATAAAGTCTATTTTTCGAGACAAAAGACTCTTCTAAACTCTTATTATCAAAAAGTTTTTCAAGAATCTCAAATGAATCAAAAAGTACTTTTGGTAATGCTATTTTGATGAAACTTTCAAGTTTTTCAAAGATTGAATTCATCTTTACAATTTTTCTTTAAAAATCCTTTTCAAAACAACTAAAAGCTTTTCGTCTTCTTCTCTACTTCATATAAGTTTTAAGCTTATCAATTATTTTTCAAAACCAAGTTTATGATAAGCAAGATCTTATCATAGCTAAAGCATGTCTTTCTTTTGAAAAGAAACCCTAAAAACCAACTTCTTTGTCAAAATTTCTTTTGAAAACCCTTCTTATGTACAAACTCTTCAAAGAATGATAAGACACATTTTCTAAAAAAAAAAAACTTTACTTTTATCAAAACATTCTTTCTTTTATTCTTGGACTCAATTTGAATACATCTCTAAAATATTAAGACTAAAAGATTATATTTCCTTTTCAAAATAACCTGATAAGAAACTTAAAGTAATTAAGTGGATAAATCCATACCTAAACCATGATGCCAAGGTTTCATGCTTGAACCTTTATGACATGTACATATCCCGGAACTATGACCTTGGAACATATTTAGATATATTAGACATACTAAACTTATTGGATGCATGGACATACTCTTTACCTTGACTATTTGGATTGTAACAATTAGACTTATTATTAGGATTGAAAATCTGAACATAAGGAAGATGGACACAAACCAAAAAAGATGATTCAGACATAACACTAAAACACTAATTAGCTAAAAGACTTTATAAAACTATAAAATAATAACCAACAAAGAAATCTTATATATCTAGTATTTATTCTCTTATTGTGTTTTTTTTTTTTAGGGGATTGTGAGTTCGAGCTACCTAAATACTATTACGATGAGCAATAGTGATGGCTAGGTGAGTATTTACGATGAGTATAACTTACTTATGTTTGTAGTTAGCGACACTTTAAATATACTTATCAATTGATTTGTGTGTGGGGTATTGAGAAAGTGTTTATGCTTGATTTGTGTGAATTGCTTGTGACAATATTATAAGATATTCCAAATAATATAGTTGATGATTATGATATAAGCTATTTATATGTGAGTGTTTGATATTTAGTTAATCACTTATTAATCTACCTTAAGCATGTTGAAACTTTAATATAAAAATACTCATGCATAGCATACTACATAAAACTATTTCTGCCACCACTGCCATACATGAAATGATAAGGTGAGAACCTTCCCCGTCTTTTACAAACTAAGTAACTGTAAGGATGATCATGTACTCGATGGGACCATGTTCATTCTTCTATTTCAGGTTTGCACACATCTAGATGTCGGTCAGGGATCTAATCAATCCCTAGTCATTTGGTGGTTAGGAAAGGCATTTATTTCTTAACATTTCATTTGGTCCTTCCTATGATCAATAAAGAGATCCTTCTCTTATGAATTATTTACATGGCTTTTGTAAACATTTCTTTTTGTTCCTTAAGCTAAGCGAAAGATCCTTCTTCCTTGGAATTATGAGGATTCTAGGATGAGAATTTCTTTAGTTCTCTTAGATAACTGAGAGATTAACTCTCTCATGAAGTTAGGGAGAATATTACCAATTTGGTTTTCCTAGGACCAATCAAAGGACATCATCTCTTAGTTATTATGCCAACATAGGTATTGTATTAGTTCGACTGAGAATTGAGATTCTGCGGCTACTGCTTTTAGATAGCCAAGGATGTACGCCAAGAAACTCTATATGCTAAATATGGATACCTAGATACTAGTGAAACTACTAATCCTCAACCCAAGATCAAGGGAAAGAATATACCCTAGACTATACGCCAATTGCCACTTGACCGCGTATATTATTGCATATGTTTAATCGATTGATTGCATTTCATATAGCTCGCACCCCTATAGCTCTAACTTTTTATAAGAACCTCACTAGCTATATCTAGGAAGGTCTAAGCCTCTAGTGAGCATTAAAAGAGAGAAGCGGACTTTAGGAAAGAGTGTAACAGGATTATAATTAATATGTTTTAAATACTTTATTTCTAATGGTTTGATTATTTGAAAGAATCCATAACTTTACAAGTTTTGTAATATGATGTAAAAATTTATTTTGTACCACTAAATTTGTGCTCTTCAGAAGTAATTAATAGGTAAAGAAAGTGCCAATTAATTACTTCTAACTAGTATATGGTGATATATCACTACTAGACTATATGCTAAATTGTGACATTATCGAGCTTCTTTTGGCCGTGCTGTTGTGCCTAATTGTTGCCGAACTGTTTCAACTCAACAACCGAGTTATTCTGCTCGAACCTTATCAAACTGATTGTTTTACCGAGTTTACCGAGCCAGATAATGCATGTATGAGTTAGTTGTTAAGCTGCCACGTATGTGTATTGTTGCAATCCGAGCAAGTCTGTTCAGTTTGTGCATACGTATCAAGCAAACAGTAGTGTGTGTACCGTGACGGAACCGAACAAGTGCTGTTGTGTATTGGAATGTGAGCTGCTGTGACGTGTTACTATTGTGTGTGTGCTTGTACCGAGCTAAACTAATCAGTATGAAGTGCCGAACTGAGCAGCGGCCAAGAATCCAAGCGGAAACCTGAAGTGTACCGAACTGAGTTTTTCATGTGAGATTGCTACGATCCAAGCTGAAGTGAAGGAACTCACTACCGAACAGAGGTGAGGGAAGAAGAAGTGCCAAGCTCCTGTGGCATGCTGAGCTGCCGTCCTTCGAACGCGATCCGAGCTGCTGTGACTAAGTAATTACCGAGCTAATTTGAGACGAGATATAGTGTGTCGAGCTAATTTAATCAGATTACTACAGCTGAAGTCGGAACGGCTTTATAGTCCGTATTGTTGTGTGAAGTGCACAAGTCTTCCATGCTAAAAACATTTCACGTTGGACAGTTGCATCGAGCTGATGTGAACTTAACAGCTGAGCTGCTACATCCAAACTTCGGAGCTGAAACTGAAAACAAGCAAGCTGCTGTACCGAGGAGTAGCTGTGTCGAGTTGTTTCAGAAGTGTATACGTGCCGAGTTGAAGTATGTGTATTCAATTTTTGACCTGAAATTAAAGTGTCCGAGCTGTTGCTATGTGAGTCATAGTATTGGTCCGCGAAGGGTGCCAGATAGGTGACTGCAAAGTAAGTTTCGATCGTGGAAGTGTGTCGTTGGTGGAGTGCATCCATCACCGAGCTAGATTTGTCGGAGAAACCTGTTTGTGTGGTTGGCTTGCCTTGCTGTCCTTTCTTCAGGAAGTGTCGAGCTACACTATTGTTATCCCAGCTGAGCTGTACATCTAAGCTTGTTGACATGAGGCGCCTCTTAAACTTTGCGCGTCCAAGTTTCTAGCGTGCAAATGTCCGAGCTGTTGCAATTTCCAAGTTACCGAGTTAACTGGAGTTGTGAAGTTCTCCGATTGCCGAGCTCTCTTGAACCAAAATGCAAGGCGACAGGCGCATATGTATTTTAACAGTAGCCGCTCCTTCTACCGAACTATTAAGAGCCTCTAATAACCGAACTGATTGATCTATTGCGGGGGGGACTGAGCTGTCGTATTTGGTTGTGCACGTGCCAAAAAGTGAGGAAATTGTGTGTCCTACTATCACTTATTGTTGGTTCGTGCTGTCCTTTTCTCTAAGAAATTGTCGAGCTAATTGGTGTTGGAGCACATCCCGCGAGTGGTGTTAATCCAACTGCTTGATACATCACCTCAGTTTTGAAAATATTGAAAATTACTCAACATGACAAATGAAGCCGGATATGGTTATAAATGAAGATGTAACATTATAAATTTCGGAGTTTGATAGATATAGTTTTTCAGATGAATATTTAAATTGAGAATTTCAAATAAAAAAAATTACAAGATTATCCATATTCTGATCTTGAGAAGGAACAATATGCAACTCAGGGGCTTTGCTAGAGTTTGGTAGAAGAATGTGAAGAGAAAGAATTTTGAATAGAAGAGAAATTACATAGAGATCAATGAAACACTTAATGAGGAGAAAATTTATCCCGGCATATTATCAAGACGAGTTATATGAACAATTGTCAATGTTGAGGTAAGGGCTTATGAATGTTGAAGAGAATGCACATGAGTACAAGACACTCTTGAGGCGGTGAGAATTGTATGAACCTTTTTGTTGTAGTATATCTTGATTTGTAAGAGGGTTAAATCCAGAAATTGCTAGAATTCTTAACCCTTACAAAATTAGGACATTGAGTAAGGCTATCCAAATAGCCTTAAAGTTAGAATTTTCTTATCAAGCTCACATTTCTAGAGTTTCTAATATACTTGATTAGCCGAAAACAATTGAAAAATGGCTAAAAATGTTCAAGGATGAAATGAGGCAATAGCAGAATGTCGAATTAGAAGGTATTGAAGGATGAATTAAGGAGGTGAAGGTTACTAGAAGGATGAGTAGTAGATAGGAAGAGGACCAAGTTGAGTTGTAATTAGACCCCTATGTTCTGGATATGATTTCATTACCTACTATAGATGCTACAATTGATAACTCCATGTACTACTATATTTTCCTTCCTAATATTAGGCTTTTATGCCTTCCTAATATTAGGCTCTTATGCCTTGATCCTTTGATCAACTTATTTGGCATTGATATGAGCTATAACGATGTTATGCCTGCGCATTATTATAGACTGTTGGTTAGAGTTTACTAAGGTTATGGTAATGGATATCTATATTAGGGATGTGTTATGTTGACTCTTGTTACTCTTGTGTTAGAAAGATTTGAAATGTGTCAATGGAAAGAAGAAGAATTAACTTATGAAGAAGTAGAGGGGGTGTTAATTACAGCAAATAAGGAGGTCGTAAGATCTAAGTTAGTTGAGCATGAGGAGGTGGAAGCACTTGAGATTGAAGAGCAATTTGACATCTACTTGCGTAAGATCTACAAGCTTATGATCTTTTGTATGACCCCGATATTATGTTACTTCCTTTAATTGATTAGATCCATGATGAGTAGAAGGAAAGATCCATGATGAAAAGTTTGATTAACGGAGCTCATGACAAATGGAAGGAGCATTGGCTAAGATGACATTAGTAAAGGAGCTTGAGTATTTTTCTATGTTTATGTTTCATTTTTGTAGATTAGTATTTGATCATGGTAGGATTTGGAGTCTCTAATTACTAAGTTTTAGACTTAAAATTCTCCAAGGTTGAGGGGATGATAGGATTTGGGGTACCAAACCAACTAAATGCCAAGTTTTGGGCTACATTAAAGACCTATTCATGAGCTCCTCATGCATAGAAAACCCGTTTATGAACTCTGCCCATGTTGGAAGATCTAGTTTGCTCCATTCAACCAGGTTTGCTTTGCTCTATAGGTCTACTCTATTATGTCAAATTTGCTTTGCTTTGCTCTACCGAGTCTACTCTACTTTATTGGTTTGCTCTTCAGGTCAACCAAAATTTCATGTTCGCTCAAATCAGGTTTTCAAGGTCTCCAATAGCTCATTAAGTCTTTACCCAAATAGCTTATTTAACCATTTATTTTTACTTATCTTATTTAGACTCCTATTTCTCGTATTTTTCTTAAATTACCCTCATGTTTATTTTGTATTTATGGAAATGCTACTAAGACATCTTTTTAGTCTATTTATTTACAAATTTGCCACTATATATAAATGAGACACTTGTATAGGGTTTTAGACAGATTTTGCATATTAATGAAAAACCCTTTAGGTCTTTTCTCTGGAAAAGCTCTCTCTTACTAGCTCTCTCTTACTAGCGCTTGTCAATCCTTTTAGTAAAGATTGTGGTAAGCAATCTTAATAATCTTTTTGTACGTTATATCAAAGTGATAATTAGGCCATACATGATCTAGTTGGTGCGTCACATCCAGCTAAGTAGCTCACAAATTCTCAAAAACCCTCACTAAACCTATTCTATTTTCATTCCTTCAATAAGATCAAACCCATCCTGATATAGCTACCCTTGTTTATACTTGGCATAGCATATCAAGTTAACCTTATGATGGGGGCGTCATGGATTTAGGTAAGGGAGAAAACCACAGTCCATATTTTAGAAAGGAAGTAAGGGTATTTAACTTGGGGTTTAATGCAAAGTAAATGGTGTTAGTAGGTAGTTTGTTCATGAGTTAGGATAGTCTCTCAAGGCAAGATTGCGCCCCCCCCCCCCCTCCCCCGAGCAAATTCGTCAGGAGTTGATGCCGCTCTCCTGATAATAGCCATAATAGACCAAAATTAGTAGACAACTTAGGCCTCCCAATGATATGTGGGGGTGTTAACAATGCTAGTTGGTAATTCTAAAGTTAGAAGGGCTTAGATCAATTCTAGGAAAACAAGAAGAAAGAAGGCTACCTCGCCATCTATGATACGAGATAATAAGACAAGGCAAAGGATGTTCAAGTGCCCTTCAGCACTGCTCAGCACATAAGGAGGGGGTAAACCCGAAACCCATGACATTAGCTGCAACCCCCTCTAACACAATAACTTCATGGTGCACTTTTCCTCAACCACTATAAGGAGGAGAGAGGTTTGCTTGTTTCTTTCCCGTTGTCAATCCTTCTTCTTGCAACCAATTTAAGAGATTTTAGATCTAATATATGTGGGATGCATGTAAATTTGAACATTGAAAAGGAATTCAACTCCCCTTCTTTGAAGAAAAAGAGTAACAAGTTTATATAATTGTAATATGCTCCTATTAGGCCCATTTGTCACTTTCTAGAAACAATTAAACACAAGATCAAAATAATGAATCCTCATGCTTCTCATTAAGCATCCCATGATCCATAAGTTATCTTGGGTCACATTTTAATGTAAACCTACTCTAAGATGGTAGTTATAAGCAAAGAGAAAAAGAAGGATCTTTTATCGTAGGGGTAATCGAATAACTCTAAGGTTTGTATCTAAACTCTAATTTGCACTAACCCCATCAATTCCAAACACTTGATCATAAATGGAACTTATATTTTATCAAAGGCAGTCATATGAACAAAATCACCCATTTCAACCTTAAGAGTTCATAGATGTCCTCTTGATCATATTCAATCTAGCTACCATCGGCATATGTATACAATTTCCTTCTCACTTTATCATTTGGTTCTAATGCCAATATGCATATTCCCATTGTCATCAAATCGTTTAGTCAAATTGCAATAGAATATTTTAATAGCTTCTTCATGTGCCTTAGGATAAAATCTTGAGTTTACAGTACACTATTTGTTATCATTGCTAGCAATCTTATTAAACCAAAGGTATTAAGCACATCTTTTGAATAATTTCTACCAATGTGAGGGGTTAAATCCTTGAAGAAGGCATACCGTTCGGCATACTAGGCACTTGGAAAGAGACTTTGATTGATGATGGTATGGATTTGTAAGGAGCTTTGCTAAACTTTATCATAAGAGCCATTAAGGAATATTATCAAACAGCTGGTAGGTATGGGAGAGATGGGGTTTGTAAGAGTATGATAGAACTGTGAAGGGAGAGAAATATGATAGAAAGTGTAAGAAAAGTGGTGTTAGTGAAGAATATGTTCCGTTTGTCGAAGAAAATCAGTGTTTTATGGATAATTTTAGTGTGAGTGGGAGAGGGAGTTAAGGTTTGGATGGGAGTATCCTGTTAGTAGAGAGGATGAGAGAGTTTATGAGGAGTGAAAAGAATAGAGAGAAATGAAGCACAACAAATTTAACAAGTAAATTTTGCCTATAGATCAATTGGTAAGTAAATCAATTGATCAATTGGTCTAAGTAGAAAATGGAATAGAATATCAAACTTTCATTTCACATATAGTAATCCATTGCCAATCAATCAATAGAAGAATAGAGATAATGATTGATTGGTGTAGTGTTTTAACGATTGATCACTTTAAGTTGAAATGAAACATAAGCTATTAGGTGTTTTAATGGATACTGATCAATCATTGTGGTCCTCAGCAATTGATTAGTAGTAGCAGATTCTGTAATTCTATAGAATTTTTATTAGCACTTTAAGTTATGGATCATGCCAATACACTACTAATCATAAACAAACTTTTGTTACTTTAATTTTAATAATAAGCTTATTCAATACTTCAAACAAGTTTTGTTTGGTGTATTGGTGTAACTAAGACATATTTTAGCTAAATTCAAATAATTTTTCAAAATTAATATTTAAGTACATCTGAGTCTAAAAATGGCTAAATATGAAGAAATAACCAAAACTCAAGTACCAAGTAAGGATCATATAAAACAACACTTTAAGCAAAGTTCAATAGTATAAATAAGCTTTCTAAAAGTAAGATATATCCATAAAACTCAAGAATGCACTAAATCATAATATGAGTTTGACAAGAGTTATCATAATACATAAATTAAGCTCGAGAACATTGAGGCATACCAATTCAAAGTCATAGTATTTTAGTACTTCAAGCATCTTTCTTTTGCACTAATAAGCATACAGGAAGCAAGACCAAGGCATGAACTTTGCAAATAAGCAATATAGCCATATGAATTTCTAAAAGCTTATAAAGTCCTAAATGGGGTCGTAAGAGAGAAGTTGAGGGGTTTTGGGTTTGGGGGGTGGGTGGGGGTGGGGAGGGTACATGAGGGCAAAGGTAAGGTAGGGTTAGGAAGAAATTTGCATACAACCAGAATTTGGTCAAACTAATCATTTAACCACAATCTATGGACAAAATGAATATAAGGGAACACTTGTTGGATACGAAAACCAAGAAATGGCAAAATTGAGCACATGAGAACCTAGGCATGCATAAATGACTTCAAGTGCTCACATAACATGTCAAATGACAAAATTAATGCATGAATACTATGTGACCATGTTTCTTTGGCCTAATATCATGTTGTAAGCTAGTTGGTTCATTACAAAAGTCAATTTTTGCAAAAGTCACTATCTTGATTCATTGGTGTCTCAATATTCATCTTAAATGATCATTCCCAATTCTCTTCTTAGTATGCAAAACTTATCCGTCCTTAAGGGTTTTGTAAAAATATTGGTTATTTGATTACTTGTATCGACAAACTCTAACTAAGCATATATCGTTGTTTTGAACATGATTATGAATGAAATGATGTGTAATCTCTATATATTTAGTCTTTGAGTGTTGGATCAGATTTATGGTCAAATTTATAACACTTGTATTGACACAATGAATTGGGACTTTGGTATACTCAAGACCATAATCATGGAAGGTTTGCTTCATCTAAAAGATTTGAGCAATACAATTACCAACAACCACATATTCAGCCTCAATGGTTGATAATGCTACAAAATTTTGTTTCTTTGAAAACTAAGACACAAGTGAGTTGCTAAGAAAGTGAGGTGTATCACTCATGCTTTTATGATTAACTTTGCACTTGACAAAGTTAGGATCAAAGCATCCAACAAGATTGAAAAAGGTAAGCTTATGATACTACAAGCCAATTTTAATAGCACCTGCAAGATAATTAAAGATGCCCTTTACTGCACTTAAGTGAGATACTTTTGGACAAGATTGAAATCCTGAACATTAATATATGGAAAACATGATATCAAGTCTAGAAGTGGTTAATACGATGAGCTAACTATTGTACCTTTATATAACTTTTCACGTATAGATTTGTCATTCTCATATTTATCTAGCTTAAGTGTAGTGCTCATAGAGGTTGGATTAGCATTGCAAATATCCATTTTAAATCATTTTAAGAGCTGTCTAATATAGTTAGCTTGGTTGATAAAAGTTTCTTAATCAGTTTGCTTGACTTGGAGTCTTAAAAAATAATTAAGTTCCTCTATCATATTCATTTTGAAATTCCTTTTTTCATGCACTCATCAATAGGGCTCATATTAGTAGCATCAAATGGAAAGCCATCTACATAGATTTATACAATCAATATCTTTGACTTATGTTGCATAGTAAACAATGTTATACCAAGTTTTCCTCTAGAAAATCCATTATTTTCCAAGTGGTTACTTAATCGTTCATACTAAGATCTAGGAGCTTACTTAAGTCTGTAGAGTACTTTGCTAAGCTTATATACATGATCAGGGAAATCATTGTGTTCAAAGCCAAGTGGTTGCTTAACACAAACTTCCTCTTTGATAAAGCCATTTAAAAAGCACTTTTCATACCTATTTGGAAAATTTTGTAATCTTTGAAAGCTACAAATACCAAAAGGATCCTAATAGCTTCTGACTTGGTAACCAAGGTAAACAACTTATCAAAATCAATTCCTTCCTCTTGATTATAAACTTTAGTAGCTGAGCATGTCTTTTTCCTAATTACCACGTCGGCTTCATCTAGCATGTTTCTATAAACCCACTTAATTCCAATCATTGGTCTGCATTAGGGTTAAGCACTAAGTCCCATACCTCATTCCTATCGAATTGAATTAGTTCTTCATGCATAGCTTAGATTCAAAACTCATATTTTAGAGTCTCATCAACATTTTTAGGTTTTAATTAAGATAGGAACATTATAACATTCATTCTATACATAAATTTTAGAATAGTTTTGTTAAGATTTTAGTAGTAATTTGTTATGATTTTTAAGTATATTGTGAAATATTTGATTTAATAGGCTTTGATTGAAGAAGTTGTTGAAGTTTCAATGGTTTTCAAGAAGATTTAATTGAGCTTTGAAGAATTAATGAAGGATGCACTGATGATATTGGCAAAGGAAGCAAGATTTTGTTAAAAATTGAAAGCCAATGAAAATCACGATTAAGATCATATCCATGCTTCTTACCGATGATCCTTATGTCTGAGAATTTCAAGAGTTTCAAGTGTAAAGGAGAATAATGCGTAAGGTTCGTGGCTGTAATCTTAGGGCATGAACATGTTGTTGATAATAAAGTTCCTTATTTTTGGAAACTTCCTTGTAACCTTAAGTCATTAGTCTTATAAATAGGAGTTTGGATTTGGAGTTAATTTCAAAAGCAATTCTGATTAACATATGTGGAATCCTATAATTGATAATATGAATTTAGCATAAATTTTTTATAATTATTTTGTGTTATTTAAAATATTAATCTAGTGTTCCCCTTATCATGTAATCATATTGAAATTTGAAGATTTCAAACAATGTGCTAGTATATGCCCCAACTCCATAGTTGTATACCTACCCGTGGACTTAAAATGATCTATGTATCTTTTATTTTTATTAAGTTTTCTTTTTTTTCATGAAATTTAGTTCAAGCTCTTATAAATAGACGTTTAGGCCTAGATTTACAAAGAACCCCCTCAAGAAGAGTTTTAAGTCATAATTATATTGGGGGTTTCTCTTCTCTTTTTTTCTTCCCCTTTTTTTCATTATGTTGTTACCATAAATTATTCTTAGTGAATTGTTATTCAACCCTAATTCTTATTGCAACTGTTCTCTTTTATTAAATCTATGATACTATTCTTTGAAGATCTAATTACACTGTTTATATTGTTGTCAAATTAGTATTTACTTGGATAGCCAGCTTCATGTTTGAGTTTGCTGTTAAGTTTATGAGATCCTTTAGTAAGTAGACTTGTGTAATTAGAAGGAATTAAGTATGCTAAGAGATTAAATACAAATTTCTTTAGATCAGCTCAGTGGATGCTACATTGCTACAACTTCCACTATTTACTATAAGTGCACAAACCTACTCATTCACTTTATAAGTAATGGGGAATAAGTTCTCCCTCTACTCCTCTTAAGTAAAGACTTCCAAACGCATCACACGTCGGACAACCAAGGTTAGTTTGTCTAGATCCTTAACAAACACATCTTCCTCAATTAGTTCATTATTAACCTCAACCTTTTCCTCCATTTCTCTTCTCTTCTCTCCTTAGGTTCTTCATTTGTGCTCTCCACTTCAACCTTCAAAGTATCTCCCTTGATGATCGTAGTTCATCTATTCAGAAATTAGGCGACCATGTATCCAAACCTTTGACACTTAAAGCACTTGATCTAACTTATCTTCCTCCCAACTCCTTGCCTCCTCTCATAAGTTGTCAACGAAACTTTACCATCAACTAGTCAACACTTCTATTCAACTCTAACGTCCGTTCTTTTATTCGGCTTAGCACTTAATTGGGCTCAGTAACTTCCTTGTATTGGTTAACTTGACTACATAGGTCAGCTCATTAGAGGTTAGCTCATCGTATTCCTCCTCTATCTTTCTATTTGTTAGGCTATTCTTATGGCCTTGTCCAATGTGGTAAACTGTTGAAGCTTTAGGACATCTTAGATGTCACCTCTCGATTTAGTGAGAAATCTAGATATTGCTTGAGACAATGGTTCATCCACTTCACATCAAATCTATCTTCTCGTAGGTCAAGCAACTTATAGAGTATGCTATATGGCCTCAACAAGTCAAGATGTCAATACATGAACAGTTTTGGTCAAATTGGCTATGAGGCTAGCCACCCAATCAAAGTTCATCTATACTTCTAAGGATGTTTTGGGATTATCATCCATGGTAGACAATAACACTATTATCATCTCCAATACCAACATTCACATTCGAATATGTCGTTCTCTTTAATAAGACTTAATAACAAACTCAAAATCTAAGAAACAACAGACATTGTTCCTCCAAGCCAAACAATTACACACTTCTCCATACGAATGTTTAACTAATTCTTCAAACACAACAACTACTCTGAAGTACAATAAGCCCACTTGAAATTTGCCATGTTTTCATATGCATGAAATAGAGTATAACAGAGTACACAATAGTAGTAAGCTACTACGCCCTCTACTTACTCAAACACTCTCAACTAATCTTTACACAATTACAATACACTATCACAACAAACACTACTTTATAAGAAAGATCAAACATAACTTACCTAAACAACCCTCCGCTCTAATACCAAGATGATACGAATCTGACCAATAACTAACAAGGTTGGTTGTTAGGAGTGAGTCCAAGCTTGTAAAAAGGTTGAAAATAAGATGGGAAATCTAGGGGAATAGAGAAACAAACAAGCATATCGCCAATCCATTCCAAGGATATTATGCACCAAGGAACTACCAAGGGCTTACAACTCAACTCGATATAACATACAAGTTGGTCTAACGAGGATACTCACCACCTAGCCTTACTTAAAGGGCTAGGATAAGAGTAAAGTAAGCAAGCAAACAGAGAGCAATGCTCACAAAAGAGGAGAAGTATATTCAATTTCCGATTGTATGATCATGTGGCTACAATTACAATAGGTATTTATACCTAAAATTTTATGGCAACAACTAAAAATAGAAATGACTAAAAAGGGTAAAGTCCTAAATAATTAATGTACAAAGAATAACAAATGGCATAAAGAGAAATCAAGAAAACATTTGTTTTGTGTGGCAAAGGGGTGCTCAAACACGTATTGGATAATTAATGGTCATACACCTAGTGTAAAACAGACAAACTGTATGACTAGCTTGGGTGTTGTTGAGTAATGATGTCGAGCCAAGCTGATAGTTTAGTAATGCTAAGCTAATTAAGTAACTCTTCTAAGGTGAATTCAGCTCAAACGTACTCAGTATAGCTTGGATTCAGGTTAATTGAGCAGATGGTCGAATAGGCCAAGTTGTTGTCTAAGTACACCTCTAGTCGACAACTAGTGACAATTGATAAGAGCAAGAAGGTTTGGCTTGAGTAAGTCATTAGGTTGGCAAAATACAACAGCTTCGACTCTTTAGTTGTATGGCATAAATAAAGAACTCACCTTGCCATGCTCTCTAGTCCTCTCAATCAAGTTCAATTCAAGGGCCCAGTGGACTGATTCCCAACACACCCATTAGAAGTAACTAAGGCATTAAGGTTGAATGCAAATTTGCTTAAAAAAATTCTAGGGAAAGCGCATTCTTACTGCCACTCATTTGATCAACATGCTTCTCATGGAGAGTTTGACATTGAGAACACCTTATGAAGTCATATACAACAAACCACCTTCTTATGATTATTTAAGGGTGATGGGGTGCTTATGTTACGTTAGATGTCAACCTTACCCTAAGGATAAGTTTGAACCAAGGGGTGTGAAATGTATCTTGTTGAGTTATGTATAAGGACAGAAAGGATACAAAGTTTATGATTTATCTCACCATCAAATTATTGTTTCTCATGACATTATTTTCTAAATGAGGATGTTGTTCCTTTTAAACAAACACATTCTTCTAAACTTTTTTCTTATCAAAGTCATTCAGAGTCATTTTCCAAGTCATATGTTTTGTTTAAGTTAGTAAATCCTACTATCCAGTCATCTACGGAACAGCACCATTCCTCTAGTGATTAGTCTTTTACTAATCAATCCAATTAGAGTCTAAATAGTACAGCTTCTTATGATGAGTCATCCATTACAGAACATGCTTTAAGGTGTTCTACCAACATTAGAAGGACTTATTGACTTTGCTACAGAGTTCAATAATGTTGTTGCTATTGTTGCTAATCCACAAACATCTACTGCCAATTTAAAAAATTTTGCTAATAATTTTAGTAAACCTAATTCTTTTCCTCATTGCTTATACCCTTTGCTTGACAAACACTCGTTTGAACATCTACCCATGGACTATGTTTCTTTGTTAGCTAATCTTTTGACTATACAAGAACCACATAGTTATTTAGAGGCTACTAAAAGGGAATGGGTAGAAGCAATAAAAAAGGAACTTAATGCATTGGAGTGCAATGAAACTTAGGAATTGACATCTTTACCTAAAGGTAAACGTACAACTGGGTGTAAGTGGGTAATAGGAATCAAACCTTAGACCAATCATACGAAGTTGAGTTAAAAGGCTAACTCGAAGAATATTAGCTCAAAGCCTAATCCGAAACGAAAATTCCTATCTCAACCTCTATGTTTCCCTCTTTTGCCGACTTAACTGCTAAGCCTTCACATGTGCCAAACCTGCCGAATAACTATGCTATGACAAGATATCCTAACAAACAACCCTAAGACTATCCAAGCCGAGCTCCTAAGCCAATCACAAATGTCCAATCCCAACCCAAGTTGACTACTCTATAGCAAATGACTGACTAAGCTCAGACCTGATCAAGATTAAGTTTGCCCCTGATTGTGAACTCTCTTTTCTTCTTTTCATCTACTTTATACCATGTTTCTGACTTCTAGCCACTGAACGACACATATTTTTTAGTACAACATTTCAAAAGGATTATTTACTTTCTATATTGAATATTCTTTATCCCCTCTACCCTTTTTAGGATGTATTATGTAGCCTAGTTATAAGAATACCATTTTGTCCTTTCATACACATTAAGTAACTCTAGTGGATGGGTATATAAACCCCCATTTTTTTGTATGCAAACATCAACTTCATTTTATCAGAATTTACTCAAGTTTTCCTTTAAACAACCTTAGTGTTCTCATTAACCTTCAACTCTTATCTATTCCCTTTAGGAAAGAATAGTAGCAAGTAACCCTTTAGTTCAAACCGATGAGTCATATCTGGTGAATTATAGGCTTAGTAAGATTTATCAGTACCTCATATCCAGTTGATAGCTATTACGGCAGTGGGTCAAAAACCAGAATAGGTATTCGGGGTTCAAATGGGTATGAAGAATAAAAAGGAAAATGAGAGGTTTTGACGATAAATGTGTATGGATGTCATGCACCAAGACATAAACACAATTAGGGGTTGAGCTAGAAATAGGGTTCAATACAACTCACGAACATTAAATGTCACTCGATTTTTAAATAAAAGGTTAGATGTGATGCACTAACTCGTTCAAATAAAGGGGTTCGCTACAATCTTAAGAACATGATTGATAAGAACACAACAAAGATTAAAGAGTTAGTCAATACTCAATAATCCAACAATACTAGCTCTAAGAGTTTAAAAATGACTTTGCTCGAAAAGAGGAAAGTTCTAAGTGTAGGTATATTCTTCACTCTGTAAAAAAAAATTATCTATCTTCTCTGCAAATTACAAATGTTGCTATTTATAGTAAGTCCTAAAACCCTACTAACAAAAATGTAAATAATGTATAAGGCCTTAAACCCTAAAGAATGGGCTCATAATTAAAAATAAAGAAAATATGTACAAGAATACAAAACTGTTTGTTTGATAGAAGAAGTCAGCATCTAGTCATTTGGCCTGTCTAGGAAAGAGTGAGATCCAAACTGGATAAGGTCGACAGTTGGATGTTTAGGTTCAAGGAGGAGTCCTTAAAGTATAGCAATATTTGGTCAAGATACTAAAAAGGTTGGCCTACAATTGCTAAGTGCTAAAATTAGTCGATATGAGTCTATCCATGTCGTGCCAAGTGGATCTATGGCCTTAAGTCTTCGGCCGTATGGTCTCTCATCTTCTCAATAGACGACAAACTTGATGTTGAGTAGCTCCTTTCCTTCCTCTCGATCTTCCGGTATTAGCTCGGCCTTAACATTGAACAATTTAGCCTTGGGTTAGGGTAGGCTAACCTTGGCTTGAAGATAGTCATAGGCCAATTCCTATTAGTAGTTGCCTGGGCTTTGCTAAACATTTCTTTGTTTTCCTTTATTTCAATTCATTGTAGTGTCTCTCCGTGTATCTGACTCCGGAAACGCATTAACCGGTCTATAAAGTTAAGTATGGGCTAAATGGTATGATTGAGCAATGTAAGGCTTGTTTAGTGGAGAAAGGGTATACACAAAAAGAAGGGGTAAATTATTATGAAACCTTTTCTCTAATTGCAAAACTAAGAAGTGTTAGGATTGTTATTGCAGTAACTAGAACTTATAAATGGTGTATGTATCAAATAGATGTCAATAACACTTTCTGGCATGATTATCTAGATGAGGAAATATGTGTATATCCTTTGGACGGGTATGATAAGGTATTGCTAAATCAAGTTTATAAGCTTAAAAAATCCTTATATGGGTCAAATCAAGCTAGTAGACAGTAGAACTTAGAAATTTGTAAGTTTCTTTTGAATCATGGTTTTATATAATCTAAGCATGACTACTCACTCTTTACTCATCAAATTGTTGAAGGTTTTGTTGTTATACTTCTTTATGGGGGTGACATGATAATTACAAGTTCAAACAAAGCTTTTATTGTTGATATCAAAGTTAAGCATGATCAAGCCTTTACTATTAAGGATCTAGGTCTTGCTAAATTCTTTCTTCGACTTAAACTTTGTCCAACAAATGAAGGAGTTTATATCAATCAAAGGAAATTCATCCTTGACATATTGACTGATATAGGGATGTCAGCTTGTAAGCCCACTAAGGTTCCTATACAACCTAGTTTAAAATTTGACAAGGGTTCTAATGAGTTGTTACAGGATTCATCTATATATAGTAGGTTGTTGTATATCACCATGACTAGACCAAACATATCATTTTCTATTCATTGCCTTAGTGAAAATGTTTCTTCTCTAAGGACACCGCCTATCAAGCTCTATTGTACTTATTAAGATATCTTAAAGGGACTTTCAATTGTGGGTTGTTCTATTCTATTAGCAATGATCTTTCCTTAAGAGTATATATTGATTCTGATTGGGGGTAGAGTCCTCTTAATGGAAGTCTCTAAGTAGATGTTGTATTTTTCTTAGTGATGCTTTAGTTTCGCACAAAACAAAGAAGCAACCTATTGTTTCAACTTCAACAAGTAAATCAAAATGTTAAAGCCTTATATTTGTAACCAAAGAAGCTTTGTGGATATCCCATGTCTTATAGGATCTTGTTGTACCTATTGTTCATCTAATTCCATTCTTTTGTAATAACAAACCAACCATTTTGATTGCTATAAATCCCCGTTTGTGTTTTCGCATGAAACATATAGATATACATGTTCACTTCATAGAGATCATATACAATCTGTTTTTCTTCGTCTATTCATATCACCTCTACTACACAGTTAACTAACTTGTTAACCAGAGCTGTCAATGAACACTAACTTCATCAATTTTGATCCAAGTTAGCCCTTCTCTCTAGTCCAACTTGAAGGGGACTATGAGAATACATATCATTTTATTATACACGTATCTTGTATATAGCTATGTCCAAGTGTCTTTATATTATCGGAAGTCAACTAGGCAATTAGCTATTGAGTTGGCTAGTTAGTTAGTTGATGACCAACTGTCTATAAAAGGCTTTTCAAATTTTGTTAATTAACATGATACGTTCTACACACTTCATCTTCTTCTTGAGCAAACTGTCTATGAAGTCTACTTTCATCCATGGCGCATTATGCAGAAATTTTTAGATTCTTTGAATCCTCATAAGAAAACTAATGTCGAACGGACGTTGTATTTAGATTGAAGATCGAAGGAGAGTGGCACGTTCATTGTTATGCATTTAATTTGGGGAATGGAAACTTTGAAATAAAAACAATTAGCCATATACTAACTCCATTATACCTTCTCTTCCCACATTTCTATACTTTTCTTTTCTTTTCTTTTTTTCTTTATGAAGCTTTACTCTTGTGTTTATATCTAATCAAGGAAATTAAAATATATGTTTTTTTTTCCAAATAGAAACTTACATACCAAATGTACAAATAAAATTTATTGAAAAAAAATTGAAGTTAGGAAATTACGTCATTATAGCAAAATAAAAATTAATATAAAATATCCAAATTTTGAAAACATAAATTTGAAGTTATCCTAAAAACAAAAAATAAAAACAAACTTAAAAGTATAAAAATTAACATATAAAAATGCTTTACAAGTAATGAAAAAATAAAATGAAGGCCTATCACCTCTTAAAACCATATCGAACAAAATTAGACTCCATTGGAAATTGTTATCATCTTCTCTCTTAAAAGACCATAAATTTGTAGTTAATGTAAGCCACTGAAACTGGGTTTAAGACAACTGAGCTTAAATTTAAGGCCTTTAAGGAAAGTTATCCAATTGAGTAAACTTTACGACTAAAATAAAAAAAAAAAATTAGACAAAGTGACACAGTGAAGTTAGATTTTGAAAATAATAACCTAAAATCCCAATTTTGCCATTAGAAGTAGGATTATTTAATATAGTATTAAAATATTCGAAATCCTTAAAATTGAGCTCAGATTGCTACAATAACTTAGAGATAAGTTGATTAAGCTATAAAATAAGATAATATAACATAATTTATAATATGAATATACGTATATTTTTATGAGTATACCTGGTATAAATAATAATTATACCTATAAATTAACCTTAATTTATGTAATTATATATATAACTTGTTGAATTCATGCGACTAATTAAGAGATATGTTAGAAACATATCCTAAAAATAAAAGATATGTTAGAAACATAATTAGATGAGTATAGTTATATATTACGCGTAATATATACAAAGGATATATACTCGTATATTAATAAATAACTAGGTATTAATAAAACATACTCAAACTACCTAAATAATTATAAATCCGATGCATAAAGCCTTCAAAATTGCTGATTTAAGTCTATAAACTATTGGGAATCATCGAAGCTAGACAATTACTGACTCAAAAAGCAAATTTAGCTATCAAAGGACACTTCCTACTTGCATTTATGAGAAAAAGCAAGAAAAAATTAAAAAGAAAAATAAAACAGCAATCGACTCCAAAAAGCATAAATAGGCTTCAATACATCAATTTACAACTTTACAAACTAGAAACACTAAAAAGAAAAAATTAGAAAAAAAATCATAGCAAATAGAAAGAAAATTAAATAAAAAAAAAGTAATTACCGTGGTTCACTAATTCGTAAAGCTCTCGATATTCTGCTATTGAGCCATTTCACCATCAAGGAGAGCCACCAAGACTAGTTAAGTCAAAATTCTACTCTGTTTTTCAAGAATTTATAAAAAATACTTAAACTACCTAGAAAATTATGAAAAAAAATTTTAATTAGGTTATTTTGAACCTGCTTTCAAGTGATATTTTTACTTTTGGAAAATTCGTAATATTTAATATACTTTCTTAAAAAATCTACTATTCATTCGAAATTGGAATTGTAAAATAAATGTACTAAATGATATTATTTATAGCTGAAAATTTTTGTGTAGGATGTGTATGATATATAAATAATTGATATGTAGCTTGAATTTTTATTTGAATATTTTTAATATTTATTGCATTTTTTTGCCTAAAAATAATTCGAAAATAGGCTGAAATTATGAATTAAATAGGAAATTATGAAATTAATTGTTGAAATGGACATGTACTCATCTTTAGTGAATAATAACAATGTTGGGCTAGATAGAAATTAATTTGGTGTAAAAAGAATCATAATTGAGTAATTTAACATAATTTAGGGGTAAAATCGTAAATACAAATATATAGGCAATAAGTCGAAAACTTGAAATCAAGTAATAACCGAATTCTCAATATTTTTAGGAGTTTATAAAAAATTTTGAGAAATTATTTGGTAACCTGAACTATTTATTTCGAATTTTTGTAGTTAAATGGCGTAAATTACAAAGCAAAACGTATTTTTAGTAATAATAAGTTAAAATGAAATAAATAGTTAAATAAAAAATATGTGTGAGGTTGCTGATTAAATTGGATTAAAAGAGTATTTTTAATATATTTATTGATTTTTTTTTATCGAGATACACTATAGGTATATTAAGATTAGATAATATTCATATTATGATATTATATGGACAAATCAGGTAAAATACAATTTAATAACGTAAATTACATATAATACGATAATATTTATATAGATACATATAACTGTATTAAAAACTCGAACTAATTGTTAAAAGTTGTCTTTAGAATAGGACTCGTAAAATGTGTCATTTAGGTCTATACGAACCTAACAATACTAACTTTATTAAAATCGAACAATCTTAGGCAATATAACCTAAAACTCTATTATATTCTAGAATATACATATTTCAATAACCCTACCGGAATTAAAACATGATTTAATAAATTGAAAGTGCGTTTCAATGCGATCGAAACGATATATAATACATAATAATATAAATTACGTATAGTATTAATCATTAATAAGTTAACTCGATATATAATAATAATACGACTATATATTATAGAAATAATATACATATATATAACCGTTTTAGATCAAATCCTAATATTTTTCGTAATTATTACTAAGACTAAATTTGAGTCTTTTATATAAATAAGATCTTCAAGTACAAAGACGGTTAACGACTCGAGTTAGCAATAGTGAATGTCTAAACAAATAAGTTAGGATTACAACTTCACTACCTTTTGGAATGCTATATTAAAGTATCTGGAGACTAAAAGTACTTTTGATTATGTTTGTAGTTAGTTGACTATACACATACCGTGTATATCTATGATACTCAGTTGTGACGGGAGTTGAACTCCTTGTTGTGTTGTTCTACATGTTTGCATTATTTCTATATTATATGAACTTGTTTAGCCACTCCTGATTAAAACCAACGTCTATTCAACTAAAATGAAATTGGACATGCATAACAGCCATTAGGGAAAATGATTAAGAGTATCAGCCAAATACTAACTTCCTTCAATAAGGATAGCCGAAATGATCATTTCTATATCCTTAGTCGAACTAAGTAATAAGCAAGGAGATCGTAGCAAGAGTGGAGGCCGTGGTTCAAAGGTAGTTGTGAGAAGAGGGTGTTCTCCATTGCACAAACTCGAGTTTGGTTTGATTTGAGTCGCAATAAAGCTCCTTAATCTAGGTTGGAGCGGATGTAAGTTCTCTCACATCACAATGGACCAAACAACATTATACGATATTTCATTTGATTGATTATATTATATTTCATTTCATCATAATTAATAACCTTGCTTATGATTATATGGTACTCATCTGACTCCATCCCACTTACTGAATTAGTTGTACTTACATCCTTATAAACTCTTTTGTAGGTACTAAGTGAGGATCAAGGTATTCTGATACTATCACCCCTAAGTTATTGTGATGTTGTTGTTGTTTGGGAAAGTAAGGAATGAGGAATTAACTGAACCTAGGTTTTGACTTTTTTTTTTTTAGTTATGTGGAAACTAATTGGGAATTTCTTGGGACGCCCACTAGTTTCCTAACTTAATGTATATAGACTGCAAAACCTGTGGTTTTTTATAAACTCTTATTGTACACTTTAACTTTGGAAGTGAAATATTTATATAAATACTGTTGTGTTATGAGATAACAGGTTGTACAGAACATGTATTTTGTAAAGCTCTACCATAAGTTTGGTTATTAACAAGTATCAAAATGGACGTTTCAAGCTGGTTGAGTTGTGCACGCCTTGTGTGAACTGTATATATGATAGCAGTCATAAGGTTAGCTTCTATCTTAGGTTAATTTACACAGTAAGACTGTTATGACTCATTTTATTCGAGACATGACAGTTAATAAAGCATTAATCTTTATTAAGTGAATGGCCAAAAACTAGAGAAAGAAAAATATAAATTATTAATCAAAATTATGGTGCCTTAATATTACAAAACATATAGAGTATTTCACCTACAACGCATATAAGGAAAAAATAAATAAATTTCATTGAGTGAAAGAAAACTTTGAAATAAAAACAACTAGCCACATACCAACCCCATTATGCCTTCTCTTCCCACATTTCTATATATTTCTCTCTCTCTCTCTCTCTCTCTTTTTTTTCCAACTTTACTCATTTTATATCTAATTGAGAAAATCAAAAGTTTTGGTTATAGTATTATTTACATGACTATATTTATGTACCCTTATATGTCCATAAAAGTTACTATATTGAATTAAATCATGCAATACACCAAAATGCCAACTACTGAGATAATAGAATGATGTGAGAATATGGAAAAATAAAAAGGCATGTAGTAACTCTCTATGTGTAATAGTTCATTCTTGTTAAAGATTAACTTTTGATTTTGAGTATATTGTTATCAAACAGGCGTTTTATTTAAGTTAAAGATCAAAGGAGGGTGGTATGCTTATTATTATGCTTTTCTTTCGGGGGAAGGAAACATTGAAATAAAAATAATTAGCCACATACTAACCCTATCATTGCTTCTCATTTCTACACTTTTCTTCTTTTTCTTTATCCAGCTTTAGTACTGTGTTACCAATAGTCATGTAACCTAACATGATGGACACTAATCTCCTAAGTAAGATAAACTAAGTTCAAATCCTCACTTCTCTATTGTAATTACTATATAAAAAAAAAAAAAAATACTTTACTCCTATGTTTATATCTAATTAAGAATTTTTTTTTTCCAATAAAAACCTCCAAACCAAATACACAAATAAAAGTTAGTGAAAAAAGATAGAAGTTTGAAAATTACGTCATTATAGCGAAATATAAATTAATAGAAAATATGTAAGCTACAACCATATATATTTGAAGCTGTACTAAAAACAAAAATGACAAAATATTAAAAAAATTAACAAAATCCAAATTCTAATATTTTAAGAATGTTATTATAAGTGTCTAAGTGAATAAAAAAATGAAGGTGCATCACCTCTTCAAACCATATAAAAAAAAATCAAACTTATGTTGGAAATTATTATCATCTTCTCTCTATTGGGTTATAAATTTGTAGTTAATGAAGCATCAATCTTAGTTAAGTGAATGGCCAAAAAAGTAATAACGAAAAATATCTATAGAATCATATATGATATCATTAATCAAAATTATGTATACCTTAAATTAAAAAATATCTAAAATATTTCACCCATAGTATATACAAGGAAGAAAAATAGATTTCATTGAGTGAAAGAAAACTTTGAAATAAAAACAACTAGCCACATACTAACCCTATTATGCCTTCACTTTTCACATTTCTATATTTTTCTTCTTCTTCATTTTTTAATTCTAGCTTTATTTGTGTTAATACCTAACCGACAAAATCAAAAGTGTTGGTTATAGTATTACTCGCATGACTATATCTATGCACCCTTATATGGCCATAAAACTTACTGCATTAAACTAAATCATGCAATACACCATAATGCCAACTATTCTAGTATGATAGATGAGATAATAGAATTGATGTGATAAAGGCATACAGTAATTTTCTCATGTAGTGTTTAGTTGTGTAATTTTTGTGATATTAGATTGCATTGGATGAAAATTTTGTCTTATATTTATTTGTAACTTCATTTGATGAATGGCAAAAATTGAGCTATTGAACTGGATAAAAAGTTCAAATTTTATCGTATCTAAACTATAGTGTTTACTAGACAAAAATAAAAAAATATTTTACATTCTAAAAAATAACCTCCGATATTATAATATTGAATTAATTAACATTATTTTATTAAATATTACAAAAAATTATTTATTTTATACTATAAATAATTAATCTTTTAATATAAATTTTATATTTAGTACTATACAAATTAAACATATTTTAATAAGTTTACACAGTCAAATTTTCTTTATACTTATCCTATTCAGTTCTCTTTATTCAGTCCAATTTTTATGACCAAACGTTATTTCAATATAATAGTTACATTCTTGTTAAGGATTATCTTTTGATTTTGAGTATATTGATATTGAAAGGATGTTGTATTTAGATTAAAGATTAGAGGAGATTGAGGCTCTTATTATTATGCGTTTCACTGGGAAAGAGGAAAGTTTGAAATAGAAACAACCTTACATGGACATAACACTTACTGCATTTAATTAAAACTAGTTAATATGGCTTAATTAATATAGTTTATTATCAAATCATATAATACATCACAATGCCAACTGTTTTAATATAAAAGACAAACAATAGAATTGACGTGAGAATATGAAAAAGTAAAAGGGCATAATAGTTACCGTCTAAGTCTAATAGTTACATTCTTGTTAAGGATTACTTTTTTTTTTTTTTTAATTTTGAGTATAGTGTTGCATATAATTCGTATTATATAATAAATGATGGTGGCTTTTAAAAACGAATAAAAAATTGTAAAAAAAAAAAAAAAGTATTGGCTACCAAGCCCACTAAAGCTAAAAACTTCCCAAAAGCCCTTGTCCGTCGAAGCCCAATTATGTAAAAGACCCAATTGCGCTAAGGCACGATCCAGTGCATATATACAATGTGTCTCCCCAAAGCAAACCCTTAAGCCTCATCTTCCCACAGCAAACCCTAAGGCAAACTCTCCGTCTCCGCTCTCACGCCGCTCGAAAATGAAGTTCAATCCCCGGGTAAGCAGCTCCCGCCGCAAGAGCCGTAAAGCTCATTTCACAGCACCATCAAGCGTCCGACGTGTAATCATGAGCGCGCCACTCTCCTCGGATCTCCGATCCAAGTACAGCGTCCGCTCGATGCCTGTGCGGAAGGACGACGAGGTGCAAGTGGTGCGGGGCACGTACAAAGGACGGGAAGGAAAGGTGGTCCAGGTGTACAGGAGGAAGTGGGTGATCCACATCGAGCGTATAACGCGTGAGAAAGTGAACGGGTCGACCGTGAACGTAGGGATACATCCTTCGAAGGTGGTGATAACGAAGTTGAGGTTGGATAAGGATAGGAAGAGCTTGCTGGATCGTAAGGCTAGAGGTCGCGCTGCTGCTGATAAGGATAAGGGTACTAAGTTCACCGCTGAAGATATCATGCAGAGCGTTGATTGATTTTGTGAGTGCTTTCGAACTAGGGTTTCTAAAGGACCGTTATTGTATCTGTTGAGGAAAAGGAGACTAAGTAATGTTTTTTTTTTTTTTTTTTTGGAATCGATGGTTTTGTGGATTTTAATTATTTATTTACTTTATATGCATTGGAATTTTATTTAGTCTGAATCTTTTTTTTTTTTTTAATTTTGATAATTGTTGTTTTGATTGTGAATTATGTGTTGTCGTGTTAATTAATGGTATGTTGTAATAAATGGATTATGTTAGGATAAATTACCACCATCCCCCCTCCGCCCAAAAGAGAAGAAGAAGAAATTATGTTTTAAGAGATATGCTGGTAATTTTCTCTAGATTTTAAAAGGCAGATATATAAATGCATGTTTTGGTGCCATCATTGGTCCGAAAATGGTGGGACATAATAGTGGGTTCTTAGTTTTTTTATTTTTTTGGTTTGGGGTGTGGGTTGTTTTGGGTTTGGGGGTTGGGGTTGGGAGAAGTTTGTAGTTTTCTATCTAATAGTTTAAGAGATTTTTGTGGCATAATGTGGGTTGTTTTTTTTTTTTTTTATTTTCCAATTGTTTTTGATCGGCAAGGCTGCTTTTTATTTATTTATTTATTTTTATTAATCTCTGGTTGCAGACGTAGTAGCTATTATGCTGATTTTTTCCTAGTAGATGCAGTTGATTTTGATTATAGGGTAGGGAAAATGATGCAATTTGTTATTTTCATTTTGTGTTGTGAGCCTTTTTTGTATTTTTGGTTTCTTACTTTTTCTTGATAAGTTCCATAAACAAAGTTAGAAATGGTAGGGAAAGTGATTTTTAAAAGCAAATGATGCAGGTATCGATCCAAAGGCTGATTTTTACCAGATTGCAGAAATTAGTTAATTTTTTTTTTTTTTTTTGTCCTCCTCCTCTAGTTGTTTGAAGTTGGTTGTCCTGGGTATTTGTGGTTTTATCGAGAAGAGCTTATTTTAGTCCTGATGGCTTATGATTGTATAGCTGATGATGGGTGGTGGTAAACACAGAGTGTAGTGTTTTGATAAAGAATGAGAGAAAGATTGTTTGTTTGATTGCGTCAACAAGCTATTTGCTTGTAGAAGGTAAAACAGCCACTCACTCAGGAGTCCCAAAGCTTAGCTTAGCTTAGCTTAGATCCAACTTTCTTAATATGCCATAAAGCAAACGGCCTCTTTGTTTCTATCAAAATCCAAATATATGCCATAATGCAAAAAGCATAAAATGAATTTCACACACCCCATGAAGCCCCGAGCACAAGTCAGGTTCTTGTCTTGATGCTTTCAATTCTAGCCTTTGTTCGATTCATGAAAGCTGGCATGCATTTATTGGATGTCCAAATCCATTGCCCAAAAACATCTTGAGCTTAGCAGCATAATATAGAGTAACCCAGAGCATGATGCCAGATCCTTCATCCGGAAAAACCCACAATCTTAGGATAGGATAAAATTACCTTTGTTTCTTCCTTTGTCAACATTCTTACTCTCATCTAGTATTTCGATGGTAGGCTTTCTCTCCACAACATTAGGAGATAGACAGGGAATGATAGAACTGTGTAAACAACACCACAACACCTCCATATCTTACGTTTATATATATATATATATATATATATATATATTCCATTTAACACTTGGCTTCCACGTAACTTACTTATGATTAAATGATGTGAGGTTGAGTACAAAATCTTTAAATCCCCTATTCCCAGATTTGCCCAAGCCTTTTAGGTTTTGTTTATCCTTTTTCTCAGTTGACCCAAGGAATTTCTTCGAGGCCTGGCCATAAAAAACCGTTCGGCTATTTTTTGGTGCTATATTTTTATAGAACAAGTTTAGCCAACAAGATTGCTTTGCATATAATAAGAAAGATTAGAATTACTTTTAAGACAGTATCTAATACAAGATGTTTCCTTCCTGCCGCCTTTCACCAGCGGATGACGCTTGTCTAGAAACCCTAGTTCACTGGAAAACCCAATTAGGTGCCAAGAGAATCTGCTTCCTTCCTTCATCGCTAGCTTCCTAATAATTACATTTCTCCTATTAGCATCGATGTTAAGAGAGAACAATAATGTGAAAGTTTCCATAACATCTATCACGTACGGAAGTGATTGCATAGAAGCTTCAACGATGTAAACGATATCATCAACCAGAAAAGCAAAAAAGAAAATGGATGGGATTAAATTTGATCCTCTAATTTTAATGGGTGACCGCTTTTCTTCATGCACTGTCTATTTAATCAAGTTATTTAGAAATTTCAGGCAACATATGACGAGATGTTCTGATAACACGTCACCTTATCTGTTGCCTCTAAACGTGTAGAGTTATTCAAGATAAGAGAACCTGGACAAGGCATAATTAATCTTATCCAGCAGGACAGGAAATTCAAAGCAATTATACCTATTTGATGAAGTCCCATTTAAGCTTATCGTAAACTTCCTCTTAAGGCATTTCCTACTCAGTATTAAACTGGCTTGACATGGTGAATTTAAGGAGCTTAAGCGTCTCAACCTGTTCCCTAGGACCTTTAATACCATCTTGTCAACATTTTTACGTGATTTTATGGGTCCAAATTGAGTGATAACTTTCGCACCTAAACACTTGGTGTAGGAATGAGCAAGGGTTTAATTGATACTTCTTGCCATTGACTGTGATGAGAAGATGCTAAATATTAATTCTTCCATTGAAGGATCCATTATATGCCAGCGTTTCCTTAGAAATAAACTATGTCACCCTCTTTACCTAAGGCCTTGAAGGACCAATAAAATATAGAGTCTTAGGGTTTCCTCCCTACGGATGTTTCTGATTAACATATTAGCTTGAGTTGTATATAGGCCAACCATAATAGACTATGATAAGGGATTGGTTAAGGTATTTTAGTTTTTCCTTGTCATAAACAGATCTTGAAGTGCACTTATATAAGACGATAGTGTAAAAGAGTTACCTAACCAATTCCTAACACCGTAATGCTATGATGCGATTTATTTATTTATTTTTTTTGTTCTCTTTAAAGTCGTAGCATGAAAGAGTTTCATTTTGCAATCCTCATTTTGCTAGCTCTCATCTTCCACAATACAGCTTCTCTGTTTAAAAGCAGCTTAAAGGGAACCAAAAACACAAGCACACACTCAAGAAGCAGGTCGAAATCGGAATCGAAATCAATAGTATAGTAGACTTGTGATAAGATTAAGGATAAGAGGATTAAATAATTTTGCTCAGAGATTATTTGAAGACTATTATTACCAGAGGAAGCCGCAATCAAGGATACTTTTATGATTCATCAATTGAGCTTCAAGAACTTATTAAAAATAAATTTCAGAAAAAGTATTTCCAAGTCAATAGATTCTAACTTAGCAATAACTTCTATTTTAGAAGGCTACTTGGAGTTCAACTTCAAAAGCATGTTAGATCAAAGCTTCGGACTAGAGATAGAAGATTTAAGTTCAAGATACAAGAAGATATTGATGATTTAGATGAAAATGTATATATTGTAATATTTCAGAAAATTAGATATATGAAAGTTGTTCCTTTCCTTGTTATGTTTCTTTTATTTCCTATTTTATTACCTTTCGTTGTATTCATCTTTTCCATAATTAGACTAAGGTTTGCTTATAAATATTTCTGTGTAACCCTAGAGTGATAAGAATCTTCACCTTAGACCCTCAATTAGAAGCCAAACTAAAGGACTATTAGGTTTAACCTAACATATCCCAGCTCGAGACCCATTTAAGGATGAAGATTCTCTCCATGACACAAGTCGACTACATTTGACTCAACCTGAATACAACATTGGGCATGGCCAAGACAACTAACAACCTATCTTAAAACATGAAGATAGTCACGTGAGTGTCACGGGCGGATTCGGTCGCTCGATCCCGTACGGCACTTAGCGTTCCTGACCTTACTAAGGAAGGTTAAGTCAGCCTGTAACACACTCACAATGTTAGAGAGAGAAAGTAGAGAGAGAAACTCTTATAGTATACTATATTCACTCAAATAACTTGTGTGTTACATTTGAAGGGAATTCCCCTGTATATACAGAAAGCCTTTACAATCTAATGGTCAAAATCAAATCGATCTAATGGTTACAATTGATTTCCAACTACTACGTTCACCTACCTTCACCAACTACTATACAATATTCTGGACTTCTCTAGAACCTTCTAGAACTTTTCATCATTTAGAAGCTTTTAGTGGGCTTAGGCTTTCGTCTTTGGACTTTAGGAACCTCCTAAGAATGGCCTACTTCAAGAGGTACGTAACAATCTCCCCCGCTCAATCCGGCAACGCCCTCGTCGCTCCTTCATCGTGGAACTGTCGAATCTTGTCTTTAAATTACCACAGTGCTTCGGCTGGTTCCCAACTGGCCTCACTCTCTGGTCTTCCCTTCCACATTACCATATACTCATGTCTAGGAGTTTGTCCACGTCTCTTCACATGTCTATCAGCTATGATCCCTTTCACTTCCTTATCAAATGAATCCCGTACTCCTATTGGGGCCCTTTGTGATATAGCTCTTATAGGATCTTCCTCATCTTTGTAGAATGGTTTTAGCATGCTCACGTGGAAAACTAGGTGGAATTTCAGTTTAGGTGGAAGTTCCAATTTGTAAAAATACTTGCCCCACTCGTTTCACAATTGGGAATGGACCCTCGTATCGCCTCATTAGACCTTTATGTAGTTGTCCCTTCGTACGTTATATCAAATGTAACTTAACAAGCACTTGGTCACCTACCTAATATTCCATCGGCTTCTGCTTCTTGTCTGCAATCTTCTTCATTCTCTTGATAGCTCGGTTTAAGTATGTCCAGGCTAAGTGATGATTTTCTAGCCATTCCCTTACAAATTTATATGCGGGAGGGCTGGACTCTGTATATCCTATTGCCATTGTATGAGGACTTAAGGGTTGCCTTCCCAGGACAATCTCGAAAGGACTCTGTCCGATGGACTCATTCTTCTGTAGGTTAAACGAAAACTGTGCCACATCTAACAACTTGGTCCAATTATGTTGGTTAGCCCCTACAAAATGCCTTAAGTATAATTCCACTAAGGCATTCACTCGCTCTGTCTGACCATCCGTCTGGGAATGCAAACTAGTTGAAAAGTTCAACTCAGATCCCAGAAGTTTGAACAGCTTTGTCCAAAATCTCCCTGTAAATCGCCCATCTCGATCACTCACAATGTTTCTGGGCAGGCCCCAATACTTTACTATATGTTTCAAGAACAACCGGGCAGCTTCATCCGCTGGGCATTCCTTCCTGGCTGGGACAAAAGTCGCGTATTTTGAGAACATGTTTACCACAACCACAATTATACCATACCCTTCTGATCGGGGTAAGCTTACAATGAAGTCCATGGAAACACTTTCCCATGGCCGTTCAAGAATAGGAAGAAGCTCTAGTAGTCCCGAAGTTGCCTTGTGTTCAACTTTGTCTTATTGGCACACGAGACAAGTTCGGACATAGCTTTTAATATCTTCCCTCATGTGTGGCCAAAAATACTTTTCTTCCACTAATACTTGGGTACAGTGCATTCCTGGATGACCTATTCATTTAGAATCGTGACACTCCTTAAGTATCTCCCTTCTTAGATTCAAGGAATGGGGCACATAAACTCGTTGTCCCTTTGTATATATTAGTCTATTCTCTTACCAAAATCTCTTTGTCTTCCCTTCTTGACATTGAATCCATAGAGCTTTAGCTTGCTTATCACTCTCCATCCCCTCTTGGATTCTATCAATGAGGTTGCTTTCAGGTTTGCTGATGACTGCCAACTCAACCCTTCGGCTCAAAGCATCCGCTACAACATTAGTCTTACCTGGCTTATGTTCAAGGTCAAAATCAAATTCTGCCAGAAAAACCTGTCATCGGGCTTGCTTGGGCGAGAGCTTCTTTTGAAGCTGAAAATAGCTGGTGGCCATATTGTCAGTCTTAACCACAAACTTCCTCCCTAATAAGTAATGCCTCCATACCCGAAGACAGTGTACTATCGTTGTCATCTCCTTTTCATGCACTGGATATCGCTTCTCTGTGTCGTTCAACTTTCGGCTCTCAAATGCTACAGGGTATCCTTCCTACATTAAAACCCCTCCAATAGCAAAATCACTAGCATCAGTACATACCTCAAAGGGTTTGCTAAAGTTGGGAAGGAGAAGGACCGGCTCCTTTGTGATTGCCATTTTCAAGGTCTCGAGTGCCCGTTGTCTCTCTGTACTCCAAACCCAAGGGGTATCCTTTTTTAGTAAGTTCGTCAATGGGCTCGCTATCTTTGAATAGCCCTTAATGAATCTTCTATAGTAATTTACTAAGCCAAGGAAGGATCTCAGCTCAGTAGGCTTAGTGGGTTCCTTCTAATCCTAGATGGCCCGCACCTTTCCTTCGTCCATTCTAATCTTTCCTCTCCCCACTATGTAACCAAGGAATGTCACCTCTTCTTGTGCAAAGGTACATTTCTCTATTTTCACATACAAATCATTCCTCCTCAAAGCTAAGAATACTGAGCGAAGGTGCTCTATATGTTCCTCCAACGTCTTACTATAAATCATAATGTCATCCAAGTACACTACTACAAATTGATCAAGAAAGGGCGCTAAAACACAATTCATAAGTGTGCAGAAAGTAGCCGAGGCATTGGTAAGGCCAAACGGCATGACTAGGAATTCAAAAGCACCATACCTTGTAACACAAGTGGTCTTAGGTTTATCTCCTTCTACAATCCTTACTTGGTGATATCCCGAGCGTAGATCCAATTTGGAGAAGTATCTAGCTTCTCCCAACCTGTCAAATAGATTCGATACCAATGGAATGGGATACTTATTCTTTACCGTGACCTTATTTAAGGCTCGATAATCAATACACATTCGAAGTGATCTATCTTGTTTCTTCTGAAAAAGTACGGGAGCTCCAAAAGGTGCCTTTGAAGGCCTAATGAAACCTACTTCTAGTAATTCCTTCAATTGTCGCCTCAATTCTTCTAATTCTGGAGGTGACATCTTATATGGGACGGCGGTAGGCGGCCTGGCTCTGGGTTCCAATTCTATCACATGGTCTACCTCCCTTCTTGGTGGTAACTTCTTAAGCAACATTAGTGACATTATATCCTTAAATTCTCCCAATATTTCCCCACTTGAGGTGGAACACTTTCTTGACCACTAGTCTCTTCCCTAACTTTTAAGGCAGCCAAGTAAGTGACTTCATTTTTCTTGAGTCCCTTTTCCAATTGCATAGCCAATAGGAATTTAGTGGCTTAGGCTACCTTTCTTACTACAGGCACCACGCATTGCGAGTTGTGATCAAGTACACAAATGCAGTTAGCTCGTGGTACGATAAGTGCATCAATGCGATCTAAGAAATCCATCCCGATCACAAACTCAAAATCATCCATTAGCACTACTTCAACTGTCTCATTTCCCTGCCAACCCCCAGTATGGAGCTCTATCCCCCTGGCTACTCCAATAGTGGGAACTTCTTTTGAGTTAACTGTTTTGAGCCATGTTTTGGTCTCCTTCACTTTTAGCCCCAACTCCTTTGCTGCCATATCAGAAATAAAGAGATGAAATGCTCCTGTATCTACAAGGGCATTAAGTTTCTTACCTGCTACCAATACTTCGGTATACATCAATCATTTTCTTTCATTGACTTAAGACTTCATAGCACTGAGTAGACGAACTGACCCTAACTGGGCCTCATCCCCATCATCTGAGCTTTCACCTGCTACTAATGCCGCCAATCTCTCTTTCTTCAAACACTCCCTGGCATAATGGGGTCCATTATAGAAATAAGATTTCAATTCATGGGGTTTTCATCTTTCCCCATCTCTCCCTTCACGAGTTCTTCCTCGATCGTTATCTCTTTCTTCGGCTTTGGTTTTTCCTTTGGAAGAACTCCCACTCTTCTCCCTTTCAACTCCCCCTTTCCATCTTCCCCCTGTGGTCTTAGGATCAGTCTTCCGAAATTCCATTAGGCCTTCAGCAACAGCTATAGCCTTGGAAATGTCTTTCACTCCCCTTCGCTCCAGCTCTAATTTAGCCTAGGTCTTTAAGCCATCCACAAACATCACCAAAGCATCTTCTTGGTTAAGGTTTGGGATCTCCAACATCAACTCTGAAAATTCCTTTACATATTGCTTTATGTCACCCTTATAGGTTAGGTGACGTAATTTCACCTTTGCTTCCTTAGCAGCATTTTTGAGGGAGAATTGACCCTTCAACTCTTATACAAAGCTATCCCAAGTGTTGATATCAGCCGCCCTCCTGCACCACCATACCATGGTTGAGTCTTTCAGATACATGGCAGCAGTACGTACCTTTCCAGCATCATCTAAGATTCCCACAACATTAAAGTATTGCTCCACTCCCCATAAGAAGTTATTTACTTCTCGAACAGACCGCATCCCACTAAAGTGCTCTGGTTTTGGAATATCAACCTTATGGCCGGTTTGGAGGGTCATTCCATTTGCAACAGCGATTCGGCAAGCCGCCAATTGCGTCTTGAGATCTTCATAAGCGTCTTCTTTAGTTTCCAAGGCCATAACTCGGGCTTGGAGAGCATCACCCTTCTCTCTAATAACATTTCCATGCTGCCTAAGCTCTTCTACAGCTCGATTCAGTGCTCCCTGCAATTCGCCTCGGAGTTCTTCCTCCATTTCCTCAAGACTGCCTTGAGACTCATCAAATTGTTCCTTGGCCTCAGCAATGCTCAACTCTGCCTTATCCATACTATTAAGGAGAGAGTTCAGTAAGTTCCGAGACCTAGCCCTTTGCCTAATAACACGGCGATCGTCATGGTCAGCCAACTCATCGACCATTAAAGCGTTGTTGTCTCCTCCAGATGACATATCCTCCACAAGCAATTCCTTTTTCAAGCTCTAATACCACTTGTTACGGGCGGATTCGGTCGCTCGACCCCGTACGGCACTTAGCGTTCCTGACCTTACTAAGGAAGGCTAAGTCAGCCTGTAACACACTCACAATGTTAGAGAGAGAAAGTAGAGAGAGAAACTCTTATAGTATACTGTATTCACTCACATAACTTGTGTGTTACATTTGAAGGGAATTCCCCTGTATATACAGAAAGCCTTTACAATTTAATGGTCAAAATCAAATCGATCTAATGGTTACAATTGATTCATAACTACTACATTCACCTACTTTCACCAACTACTATACAATATTCTAGACTTCGCTAGAACCTTCTAGAACTTTTCATCATCTAGAAGCTTTTAGTGGGCTTAGGCTTTCATCTTTGGGCTTTAGGAACCTCCTAAGAATGGCCCACTTCAAGAGGTCCGTAACACGAGAATCTCTTAACCAGCCTTTGATTCAAGCTACCCAAATACTAAGTAAACTTAGAGATATATAAGTAGGTTAAACGAGCTAAGCCAACCTAACCCAACCAAATCCACTTTAGCCCATAAATTAAACAAGCCTGACTCATTTGGCATGTATTTTAAATGAGTAAAAAAACCTTAGTCTTAACCCATTTAAAAAGTGGGTTAAATTGACCAAGTTCATTTAGTCCGCTTTTTAAACAAACCAAAAACCTCAATTCAAACCTGTTTAAAAAAAGAGTTAAACGGGATTAGCCCATAGGTCAAAACCTACTTATATACCTTTGAGTAAACCCAACGCCGAGCTGACTTACCTATCATCTTGACCTTATCTAAATTAGGATGGCTATTTTGACACATACCCTATCTTATCCATTGTCGAGCTATCCAACCTAGTTACTAATTTATTAGAGATCCCGAGTTTCCTATCCACCAGAGGCTAGCTAAGCATGTTCTTATCATCTTTTATTAGAGCTTCCAACTAAGGGATGACATGTGTCCTTAGCATGCGATCCCATAATGATGCTTTTTTGGCAGATTCCTTATTCCTTTATCTATTTTGCCCTCTTTAGATATTATTAGGAATCTCTTGTAAGTTATTAAGTAATTTACTATTTTAGTCTTTTCCTTCCATTGTAACCCAAGTGGCTAAATACACAAGGCCACATTTGTTAGATGCAGATATCATTGAGCTATTGTTATTGAATTTTCCCTTTTATTGAAGAGTTTCTCTCTTGTACCTTAACTTTTATGTACTCCTTAGCAAAGAATAGTGACTAGTGACCCTAATACTTGCTTACACATCATATCAAGCTTATATTATGCCTTGTAGACTAGTTGGTGAGTCATACCTAGCTAGTTGCATCCAAGTTCTTTCATTTTCAAATTGCCTCCTTTGGTTCAATTTTGTACATTTGACCTTAAGATGCATCACATAGTGAAGTTGATCAATTATACAGTCCTTTTGATTGAATTCATTTCTTTCAAACTCTTGTTCTTATCAATATTCTTTGATTTTCAGTAGCAAAATCATTTAGTCTATCTGCAAATCATATCAAATAGATTAGGCATAGTTTGAGCTTTCTTAATGAGTCACATCCAAGAAGATTTCATCCACATCCTTTCTAATTCTATTGTTTTCAGCAAGTTACTCATAAAATCCTAAAATATTTGTCTAGTGGTTATTTTCCCTGGACTTATGGTTGCTTTGTTGTTTGTATTTTATAAGTCCTGTACTTTAGCAAATAGGTTTCGAGTATCTAGTTTTAGGGTATTCAAGAAAGTAGTCCATTTGTTCTTCAATTTTACTACTTGGCAATAGGAGTTAGTCTAAGGGATATATTATTCGTTATTTATTAGTTAAAGCTCCGATAATTAACAAATTTTTAGAGATGAATTATATGTGTAATAAAATTTATAAAATGGCATAAGATAATACACATTGGATGTATTTTATGTGAATAAATATATATACCCGTAATTAATTAAAAGTTTAACTATATGCATAATACACTAAAATAAATAGGAAAAATAGCAAATAAGGCAAATTAAGGTGGTAGCTAAGAATAATATGAGATGTGCATGGTAACTTAGAAATAGTGATCAAATAACAACAAAGCAGGATGAGAACACATAACATGTCAATTAAAGCCAAAACAAGACACTTGTAACACTAATAAATTTCCATCCAACCCTAGCTTATCTATATAAGCAAACCAAGAATGCTACAATTCAGTTTAGATAATTTAGAGTCTAGAAAAATTTGTGATAGTAGAAGAAAGCTTGTGAAGACAATATAGGAAAAAGTACAAAAACTAGTGCAAACCTAAGAAGAAAGCTTGAGAAGAATATATGGAATTACAATCGAGAGTTCAATGAAAAAAATTGTGATTACAATTGGTTCGAACCCTCCCACTTAGTCTCATCCAATACCACTACATGTGTGGTTCCATACATAAGGGCGTTTCAAGCTCTGTCTATTATGTCACATTTAATGAATTGTGGGTGCAAGAACCCGTAATTTAGGTATTATAACATTAATACATAAAATTTGGGTTAATTGTTATAAATATATGGATCCAATTGGAGTAGTCACATGCATGTTGCATAAGTAACGTGCTATACGTAGCTTCAAAAAAGTGAAGTGAGATCGTCACTTAAAAGGATGATTAGGTGAGAATATAGTAGGGAGAAGGTTCAGGCAATCTCAATATCTCAAATGTATAAGTAACAAACAAAGCAGCCTTAAGGGATCTCAAGCATTCACCTTGTAGCTTAAGCGAATAAGATTAATCCTTTGCTTGAGTATTATTTGATCTTAAATAATAAAGTTTTCATAGTGAAACACCGTTTCTCCGATCTCTCTAAGAATTCTAAATCATGAGGAAATATTGAGTATTTATAGGCTTTTAGGCATAATGGCATCCATCGGATCATCTAGGTGTTTAATAGATGAGATAGAGTTTACTCGACTCATCTAAAATAAGCTAACTAATGAGTCTAAAGATAGTAGCTTTCCTTATAAGTACATGAGCTTGCCTCAAAAAGGTTAGAGGCTGATGAACCAGTCCAATGATCCCTATTTTAAGCCTACCAAGCCAAATCTTCTTGAATCATCCCAATATAGACTGAACTCCTTAAGCCCTATCACCTGACCCAACGACTCAAGCCTAAATAAATAATAAGCTGATCCCAATAACTAATATAACAATTTTCATCTCTTTACAATTGTAAAATTCCTTTGTATGAGTTTGAAAATTTTTACGACAAGTTAAAAAAAAAAATCTATTAGAGATCTTGAGGTTTGGACATTGAAAATAACATAACAATACTATATCCACAATAAAATAAAAGCTAGTACTTTATGAAATACATCTCGTGCATATGGAATTAGGAAATATGCAGAACTAATCTAAATGAGCTATGATTTTATGATGCGGTTGAAAAAGTGAGTTGAAACAATCCCACTGATGTAAATTCCTAAATAGCAACAATGACAACAATAGCAACGGTAATAGCAGCAGTAATATAGCTAAAAGGTTAAATGTCAATTGTATTACTTAATATATGTGGGTAATGCATGAGGTAGATTAAGACCATTAACAAAATCTTAAAGATGAAACTGAAATTAATTAAATGACATGAAATATTATATCGATATATGTTCATACAAAGAATGTTATATATATATATATATATATATATATGTACACATGAATGTGTACCATTAGTTAATCAAAACTGAATATATATATATATAATACAAATGTAATTAAGTAACATTAGTGGAAATTAATAAAATAAGTTAAGACACCTTAGTTTAGGAATCTCTAAACATAACAAGGGCTAAGAAGGGATGAGGAACAAACTTAAATATGAGCATTGGACACCTAATAATCTAAAAGCCAAAGGAGACCAACACTTATTTGTTTGAGAAAGAAAAAAAAAATTCCATCGACCCTCAAACCCTTTATGTAAGTTTAATTTCTTCTTCCAATCCATACTTTACCCAATCTTATACTTAAGAAAAATTAGTAGAGCCTTATTGGAGTAGAGAGGAATTAAGGAAACATAAGAAATCTAATGCATGATTTGATCAAATTGAGCACGTCAATAACAATGCAACCTAACCATCAATTACCACTATTGAAAGATATAACCCCTAATGTTAGAGGCTTCCAACATGTCCATGGCCACGATGGTAGGAAAAACTTCTATCACTAGTGAGTGTCTCATTATGCTCAGATTTTTCCTTAAATTATAAAAATATCAAACTTTGTTAAAAATTATGGAAAAAAAATTATTCTCGGATTATTTTGTATGTAGTTTTAAGGAAAAGTGTCATTTTGTTGAAAATAAGTAAATATATATATATATATATATCGTCCCCAAGAAATTACCAAAACCAAGTCAACTTTGAAGTTGTTTTTAGAAACTCTTACAAAGTTGTTTTGTAGTTAAACATTTTCTACAAGTTACCTATTATATATAGAAGAATTCCAAGATGCATCAAGGACTCACGATCAAGGTAAATCACAAATTCTCGGGATAATAGATAATTTTGTCATACAAGAAGAGCTTAGATCAGTGAATACTGCTCCTTCTCAAACACAAAATAATTCAGCACATACCTACTACTATGCTTTTCGTCATGATAAGCAACAGGTCAGCCCTCTTGCATCAGTACGATGCCAATACCAATACCTAACACTTTACACTCCAACTCAAAGGGCTTGCTAAAGTTAAGTAGAGCTAAGATAAGGGTAGTAGTAAGCTTCTTCTTAATCTCTCTAGAGCTCTATTCAGCTTAATCGTTTTAATGCAATCCCTCACTTTTCTTAGTCAGCTCGATCAATGGGGTGGCAATGGTACTGAAGTTAATAGGAATTAACCCCTTAGGCCGATCACAAGAAGCCAAGCTAAAGGATTTCAAAGGCTCGCACAGAAGATATTATCTCTAAGCTATAGCCGAGATGGGGACTCCTATCCCAATCCAACCTCCTACCGATCTATCTCTCAGATCCTTATATGTGTCCAACATGCTCTTACCTAACAACAAAATCCTAATCCAAAAGAGAACCCAAAACTAGCCAAGCCAAGCTACTGACCTAACCTATTAGCATCTAACTTCAAGTCAGCTAACCGTTTTGCCAAGCTGATTGGCTCTTGACTTAATCCAGATCAAGTCAGCCCCTGACTCCCAACACTTCCTGTTTGTACTTGTGTATTATACTCCTGACGTACAACCATCAAGTGACACATGCTTAATTTTCCAAAATGATTCTTTCCTTTCCATACTCGATATTCTTTGTCCTTTTTACCCCTTTTTAGAATGATTAATGCAACATAATTATAAAATACCCTTTTATCTCTTCATATGTGTAAAATAACCCTGATGGGTAAGTATATAAACCCCTACTTTCCTTGTATGCACACATTTAACTTTCAATACAAATTTACTTACTTGAGTAACCTTAGTGTTCTTGTTATCATTCAACTCTTATTTGTTCCCTTTAACAAGAAATAGTGATGAGTGACCCTTCAATTCAAACTGGTGTGTCATATCTAACGGGTTGTCAGCCGAGTAGGATCAGGTGGTGATTCATATCCATTCGGTAGCTGCTCGAACTTTGCTAGTTTCTTTTTTTCTATTTCCTTTTTGGTTCATTCGTTGTGGTGCTTCTCCATATGTATGACCCCGGAGACGTATCAGTTTCGCCGGTATCAAAGCACGTTCTGTGAAGGAGTGTATGAAGTTGCAGTTGAGTTTTTGTTTGCCTTGCTGTTTGTGACTGCTGTGTTCCTTCCGTAGCTACTGTAGTATGTAGTGTATGTCCATAAGTGTAGTTTCAATGATACTTTGTTTTACTCTAATTTCCATTATGAGAACAGAGCAAGTTTGTTAGTGGTTTGTTAACCTATTTGAAAAGGTATTACGTTGTATCAGATTCGAGTGTTTAGGGAGTTATTGATAACCAAGGTAGTGGTGCTTAACTTGGTCGTGGTGCTCAACCTAGTCGTAGTCATAATGGTAATAATACCCTAGGGTCCATTGATAACAAGCTTGACATACTCACAAACCTCGCTGAGAGTCTAGTCATTGCGATACAAATTAATCAACAACAACCCTAAGGTGTACAGTAACAAAACCCACAAAATAGCGCCCTTGAGAGACACTATGTCCAAGGTAATCGAACTAATCACCCAATTTAATCCCCTCGAGCTAAAGGAGCTGCTAAACAAAGATTGGAGTTAGAAGAGATTAAGGAAGATAACAAGGAGGTAGATGTTAAAGAGTTTGGTGAAGAAGAAGTTGATTATTACCAAACACAAGGATGAAGACACCGAATCCCTCGAAGACTAAACAATGTCAAGGTTCAAATTCTGTCTTTCAGTAGAAATAAAGATGCTAATGAATATTTGGAGTATGAAGAAAAGGTTGGGAAAGTGTTTGACTACTATAGATATGTGGACGCTGTTAAGTTCCGACTTGCCGCACTGGAATTTATTGTGTATGCTTCAATGTGGTAGAACAACCTAAATGCAACTCGAGCAAGGGATGGAAGAGGAGGTGTTAAAACCTAGGACAAGATAAAAAGGTTGTTGAGAGGGAGATTTGTACCTGAAATGTACTTACAAGACATGTTTGTGAAGTTGCAAGAGCTTCACTAAGGAAACCAATCTGTTGATGATTATGTCAGAGAATTCCAAATGTTGATGATCCAAGCCGACTTTGAAGAACCTAAAGCCCGTGCAGTATTAAGATTCATTTTTGGGCTTAAGTATGAGATTCGCAATATCGTAGAGGTACAAAAATTTTATACCTTAAAAGAGGTAATCAAGATCACGTAGAGGGTTGAAAAACAGTGGAGAAATATTCCAAGCCGGCTTAGGCAAACATTCTCCTTAGCTCCAATATTGCATCAACCCGTTCAATCTAAGCCAAGGAGGCCGTACCAAGCCAAGGAAGGGAATGATCGACCTGATGAACGCCGAGCAGACCAGTATGGCCGAACAAGACAATCAATCTGACCCAAGGCTAGACTGACCCCAAGAACCCATGAGAAAGGCCAACCATCAGGACGGAAGACCAATGTGGTGAAGTTTTTTAAATTCTTAGGCTTCAGACACATGCTATTAAATGTCTAAACTGGCGTATCGTGGTACTCCGAGGAGATATGGTGGATAATACCAATAAGAGCAACCTCAAGGAAGAAAAGAATGTTGCAGAACCCAAAGTGGGAGAGGAAGAGGAGACTTATGTTTATACCGACTAGGGAGATGTAATGACCCTAGTCTTGAGGCGAGTCTTGAGTTCCCTACCGAACCCTAAGGAAGACCAAGGAGAGAATCCGTTCTACACCAAGTATACCATCAAAGGCCAACTATGCATAATCATCGTGGATAGAGGAAGTTGTCCTAATGTCGTTGCACAATCTTTTGTACAGAAGTTAAGCTGCCAACCTCAAAGCATCCTCGACCCTATAAACTACACTGGCTTCATGATAAGAAAGCCTTGCATGTAACTGAACAAGTGACCGTACCATTCAGTATTGAGAATGTGTACAAGGATGAAGTAGTATGTAATGTCGTCCTTATAGGAGCTTTACATTTGCTGCTTGGATGACCTTAGTTATTTGATTGATGTGTCACTCACGATGGGTATAAGAACACCTATGTCTTTATCAAGTATGGGAAGAAGATTGTGTTGCTACCCTTAACCCCATCCCAAGTAAATGAAATCTACAACCAGCTCACCCGGGCAGTAAAAAGAAAGCATTAGTTATGAACCAAAGAGAGTTTCGATCTGCTGAGAAGGCTAATGAACCTATGTTCTTGTTGGTTAGAAGATTGATAAAGATGAAGGAATTGCCGGATGTCCCAAAAGAAATCTAAAAATTGTTAAATGAGTTCTCCGACCTGTTTCCAGAAGAACTACTACCAGTCCGAGGCATAGAGCACTATATTGATCTATAGTCAAGTGCCGCCCTGTTGAACCAACCTGCATACAAAATGAACCCTGAGTAAGCTGCTATGCTGAAAAGACAGGTAGACAAACTCATTGAGCAGGGATATGTGAAGGAGAGCATGAGCCCTATGCTGTACCAGCTCTGCTCGTTCCAAAAAATAATGGTTCATGATATTTGTGCATCAATAGTCAAGCAATCAACGAAATTACTGTCAAGTATAGATACTCGATACCAAAGCTAACATGTTGGATGAGTTTCATGTCACAAAGATATTTTCGAAGATTGATTTGTGGAGTGGCTACCACCAGATTTGCATGAAGCGGGGTGATGAATGGAAGACTACCTTTAAAACTAAGCACAGACTCTACAAATGGTTAGTTATTCCATTTGAACTAACTAATGTGCCGAGCACGTTTATGAGGTTAATGAACCATGTGATGTACCCTCTTCTTGGAAGATGCGTGGTCGTATACTTCGATGGCATATTGGTATATAGTATTGACTTGAACAATTACATTCAACATCTTCATGAAGTATTTAACATTCTACGAACGAAGAAGTTGTATGGGAATGTAAAAAAGTGCATGTTCTACTAGAAAGAGGTGATTTTCCTAGGGTTTGTAGTGTCAGGGAAAGGAATCCAAATAGATGAGGAGAAGATCCAAGCTATTTTGGAATGGCCGACGCCAAAGAATGTCACTGAAGTCCAAATTTTCCATAACTTGGCTTCTTTCTATAGGCGATTCATTAAGGACTTCAGCACAATAGTTGCCCCATTGACCGAGCCGACAAAGAAGAATGAAGGGTTCTGGTGGAATAATCAAGTTAAGTGAAGCTTCAAGGAAATCAAGGTGAAGTTTACCTCAACACCTGTCCTTTCACTACAAGATTTTAATAGGCCCTTCGAATTAGAGTACGATGCATTGAGAGTTAGAATTAACGCTATCCTGATGCAAGAACGATGGCTCGTTGCTTACTACAATGTGAAACTGAGTGGCCCAGCCCTAAACTATTCTGTGTATGAGAAGGAATTATTTTCCTTTTTCCAATCCTTCACTATTTGGCAACACTACCTACTATCACGAAAGTTTGTTATTTCTACTTACTACGAATCATTAAAATATCTTAGGAATCTGAATAAACTCTCTAAGAGGTAGGCCAAATGGTTGGAAATCATGGAAGGATTCTCACATGTCATCCGATACAAGAATAAGAGTGCAAATGCGATTACCAACGACCTGTCACGACCACAAACTTTGTTGACCACTTTATAGACAAAATTATTAGGATTCTGATTCATCATAGAGCAATATGCTACTGACCCTTACTTTGGTCCCATTGTTGAACAATGCCGAGCAAAGGTAGTTGTTGGAAGATATTATCTTAAAAACGACTATCTATTCAAGGACCGTAGGCTATGTATTCCAAACTACTCCACACGAGAGCTATTGGTCTAGGAAGCTCACTGTAGTGGACTTTCAGGCCATTTTGGGGAGGTCAAAATCACCGATCTGTTAAAAAGAACTTCTACTAGCCAGGTTTAACTAAGGATATCCATAAGGTAGTTGGTAGTTGATGTCACTCCCCAAAGCGGCAGAGTCGTAACAGCCCCGCCGTGCAAACTATCCTAAAATAGAAGTTGGCCTTACAACCGCTATCTTAGACCCGATCTACACAAGGCGTCCACGACTAACCCGCTTTGAAGTAAACAATTTGTAATTTAAATAAATCATTTACCTAAGAAAATGAGGAAATATATATATATATTATAATTCAATTATTGAAATTAAAGTTTATAATAATTCTTCGTAACATATTTCCTAGTTATACATTATTCAAAAATGAAAAGTAATAAAATATGTGTTGATTCTTCAATGTTTTTCCTCACTCCCTAGGATTCAACAGTTGCTAGCTTCAAAGTAGTTATTGCTGCTTCTTAGCCAGCACCTGCACGACGTCTATAGGGATGTAAGCAACCATAGCTCAGTAAGTTAAGATGGAGGACTTAAAACTATACCATAAATACAACAAGGTTTTCAATCAACTTATTAGGTGCAATGCATGTACAAGCAAATTCCATCGCACGACGTTATCCGGCCCGTCGTGAGATTAAAGAAATTGCGCCCGCTTTAATCCGGGTTGAAGAGTTGCCATTAATGCAACAGCTCACAACCAAACCCAGGCTTGTGTAATGGAGACCTTGCTCCTCCCGCGACTATCTTCGAACCATTGTATTCACCCTCGCTGCGACCTCCTCTCCTGTCACTTAGTTCGACTAAGGATGAAAAAGGGACCATTTTGCAATCCTACGCTATCCCTTTCTAAGGGGTCAGTATTTGGCCGGAGAGTCCTAAGTTTCCCTAACGGGTTGCCATGCATGTTCTATTATGATTACTGGTCGTATATTTGATTAAGTCCAGTTTAGAGTGATCAATCATTTCATACAAATCATACAATACATGCTAGAGTAACAAATAGAATCATAGCATCACCCATAATCAAGCACATGCACACATCCAACTATCTAACAAGCACAACCAAGCATAATCTCAAGCCTCCCAAAATACAACATTATATTAATCCCAACTTACCTCGACTCCTCGCTCACTCATTCGAGGTCCGATTTGCTCAGGCCATCGCCGATCATCCCTATAACACAAACGTGGTTTCAGTTTTTCATATAACTATTATAGGTTCATTTATCCTATAACGCCTATTGTTATGTTTTGTTTAGGGTTTAATATGCCTAATTATCTAGGCCTTAAGTCTTTTACAATTATTCTAGGTTTGGGGTTAGGTTTGAGTTCGGTTTTCGCATCGATTTCTAAATTAGGTTTTAGTTCGATTTCTAAGTAATGTTTTATACTCCAACCTTAGAAATTTGTTTCAACCCATAATGTCAAATTAATCACATTATTTCCCAATCTCCTAAATACCATCATTATCCCTAGTCAGTATTTATTTTACCCAATACACTTAAATTCGTATTAGTGTACCAAATTCGCTCCTAATGTGAGAAATTTTTACATTTTTCATATAATTACATAAATTCAAGTTTCGCATCAAATTTATTGTATATTTTTATTATTATCAAAATATCAATTTTTATTATAAAATTTTCTATTTATTATATTCTAATAATTACATATTACATATTATTACCTTTTATGTATACAATATACTTCTAATATTTCTATCACTCTAATTATAGTTTCTAAACACCAATTATCATTTCAAAATGTCTAAATTCATCCTAAATCAGATTTTACTCCTAATTACCCTAATTTCCAAAATTAACTAAAAATTTACTATTTTTTCCTATTACTTATTTACTACATAATTAACCTAATAATTACATCTAACACCCTAAATGCTACAAGTATCATATTCCATCAGATTTCAACATTCTAAAACATGTACTTATTCACTAAATCAGTAATTAACCATCTAATTACTTTATTAACCCTAAATTACCCATTTTATGCCTTATTTTAAGGCCTAAAAATTTTCTAAAAATTTCAAAAATTAATTTTTGAAAATAGGCTTCATAGAAATGTTCTATATCAGCTAAGTGGTCTACACAAAAATTTTGGGCTCGAAACTACACTCCTAAGGTCATTTATTTCTAAACCGAAACATACTCGGTTTTACATGATTTCTTAAGGACCCTATATCACGAGACATATTTTCATCAAAATACTATTTTTTCCTAAAAACTACATACAAAAATATTCTAGAATAACAAAATTCATAATTTTCTAATAATATTTACTATTTTTACAAAATTACATAAAATCGAGTTGAAAATCAAACTCACCGATTTGGGTGGCTCCGGCCACTATCGGTGGCCATAAGTGTGTCGGCCCACCTGGGCGTTGCCACCACTGTGTGGTGGTGGTGGCTGTTCATTCCCAGCTGCCCGTCGGAGTTGAGTTCTCCTTTGTGGCCCTAACTGCACAGTTTTCCTTTTCTTTTTTTTTCTTTGTTTTTTCTCTTAATTTTCGACTCTCCCTAATTTTCTCTGATTTCTAACTGTCCAAATGAGCTTCTCAATTTTTCTTGCTATTTATAGAGCTTTAGTGTAATTATTGTGCATTAAATTGGACAAGACAATTGCCTCATCCCTTAATTTTTGGCTTTTGTGTTGTCTTAATTTAATTGGCCGATTTTTTTCTTATTTTTCCTAGCTACCACGACCTATATCTGGATCATTCCTTATTTTTCTTGATTTTTCTTTATTTTTTCTTAATTAATTATGAATTTTCTTTAATTATTTAGTATGATTTTAGCACATTACGCGTATTTTAAGTAATTACGTGTATTTCTACATACATGTAAATTCATATATAGTGAAAATAAATATTCCTAAATATTATTTAGGTTATTTTATGATTTTTAGTATACATATAATTTATCTCGAGCGATTCATTAATTATCGGAATGCATTTTACGCATTTTCGATAAATAACGAGTTATATACTTAAAATTTGGAATTTTTATATTCTTTTATTTTATTGCTTATTTTCTTAAATTTAAACTTATGGGATCATTTTTCTAATATTTATAACTTTACTTTATAATTTAGGCTCGACCGGATCTTCAACCGATCGAAACCTCAAATTGCTAGTTTTGGGGCTTACAGTTGAGAAGTGTATAAGCGTGCTAAGGGAAAGAGAGAACCCTATAGAAGGTACATACCTCTACCGACGCCAACTTTACCTTGGGTCAACCTCAATATGGACTTTGTCTTAAGGTTGCCTTGGACATCGAGAGAAAAAGATTCTATTTTTGTTGTGGTGGACCATTTCAGCAAGATGACGCACTTCATTCCATGCCATTAGACTAACAATGCTCTATATATTGCTGATTTATTTTTGTATGAGATTATCTGATTACACAAAGTATCGAAGACGATTGTCTTAAATCGGAACACAAAATTCTTGAGTTATTTTCAGAAGACCTTTAGAGGAGACTTAGGACCAAACTCATGTTCAGCTCCTGTAGCTACTGTCAGACTAATGGCCAGACTAAAGTAGTAAACAGGACGCTAGGCAATTTACTCAAAGCTGTTGTAGGGAAAAACCTAAGGGATTGGGATCTGTGCCTACTAATTGTGGAGTTTACATACAACTAAACCATTCATAACACTACTGAGAAGACCCCATTTGAGGTCGTCTGTGGCCTTAACCCTACCATTCCTTGAATATGATCAATACCCCAGCAATTACTAAAGAAAGTCACTCCGAAGTGGATCAAGCCCAAAATTGCATGAGCTACACTAATCTATCATGAAGAAGATCACCAAGTTCAATCAGAGACAATAAGAGATTGGCAACCGAAGTCGTTGAACTATTCTTTCCAGCTAGGAAACTTAGTATGGATTCACCATAGCCGAGAGTGATTTTCGCACTTAAGATAAAGCAAACTATCTCCTCAAACTGACGACCCATTCAAGGTCCTAAAGAAGATTAACCACAACACTTACTAAATAAAGTTGCCTGATAACTATGGTATCTTTTCTACCTTTAATATGTTTGATCTAATTCCCCATCAACTAACAAAAGACCTTGTAAGCATCCCAAAAGAACGAGCAGAAATCGCTTTAGATTTGAGGAAAAATCTCTTCGAATCCTAGGCAGATGATAAGAATCAACCCTCTGGACTGATCACAAGAAGCCAAGCTAAAGGGCTTCTAGAGCTCACACAAAAAATACTAACTCTAAGCCATAGCCGAGATGGGGACTCATATCTCAATCCGACCTGCTGCTAACCTTTCTCTCAAATCCTTACCCAATAGTGAAGTCCTAATCTAGAAGATAGCCCAAAACTAATCGACCCGAGCTACCAACCTGATCCATTGGCATCTAACTTCAAGACAACCGACCTTTTTACCAAGCTAATTAGCTCCCAGCCTGATCCAGATTAAGTCGACCCCTAACTCCCAGCACTTCCTATTTCTGCCTGTGTATCATACTCCTTGCGTATAACTATCAAGTGATACGTACCTTCTGACATAACATTTCAAAATGATTCTTTCTTTTCTATACTCGATATTCTTTGTCCTTTTTACCCCTTTTTAGTATGATTAATGTAACGTAATTGTAAAATTCCATTTTATCTTCCCATACGTGTAAAATAACGCTAGTAGGCAAGTATGTAAACCCTCACTTTCCTTGTACAAACACATTTAACTTTCAATACAGATTTTTTCACTAGAGCAACCTTAGTATTATCGTTATCATTCAACTCTTATCTATTCCCTTTACCAAAAAGTAGTGGCGAGTGACCCTTCAATTCAAACTAGTGTATCCTATCCAGCAGGTTGTAGGCTGAGTAGGATCAGGTGGTGAATTATACCATTTGGTAGCTGCCCGAACTTTGCTAGTTTCATTTTTTTTGCTTCCTTATCAGTTCATTTATTGTGGTGCTTCTTCGTATGTACAACCCCAGAGACACATCATAAGTTCTTGATAAATCTTATATAAAAAGAAGCAAGGCCATGAAAGTTTCATACTTCAATAATGCTCTTCAGTGTCAACCACTCTAAGATAGCTTAGATTTTCTCCTTATCAACTCAAATTTCATCTCCTGATCCCACATAAGTAAGGAAGACAACTTCACTTTAGCGAAACATGCACTTCTTCATGTTCCCATACAGTTCTCAACAAGCAAAATATCAAAAATAGATCTAAGATGTTCTATATGGTTGACTAAGTTGGTACTATACACCATATGTCATCAAAGTATACAACTGCACATATTTCAATCAAAAGAGACATTTCATAGTTCATAAGCCTCATGAATGTGATTGATGCATTAGTAAGTCTAAATGGCATAACCAACCATTTGTAGAGACCATGCCTAGTTTTAAAGGCAGTCTTCCACTCATCTATAAGTCTCACGTGAATCTAGTGATAGCCACTTCATAAATCAATCTTCAAAAATATTTGAACACCATGTAGCTCATCTAACATGTCATTAAGCCACAATATATGGTACCTCTACTTAATAGTAATATCATTGATTGCTCGACTATCGATACACATGCGCAATGATCCGTCTTTCTTTAAAAGAAGTAGAGCTAACATGGCATAAGGGCTCATACTCTCTTTCACATAATCTCGTTTTATCAGCTCACCTACTTACCTCTTCAGGTTGGCAGCCTACTCAGGATTCATTCTATAAGCAGGTCAGTTCAATAGGGCTGCTCCTAGCTATAGGTCGATATAATGTTCTATTCCTCTAGTTAAGAGTAAACCCTTAAGCAATTCCTCTAGAAACAGGTCAAAAAATTCATCAAGAAACAAGTAAAAAAATTCATCAATTAATTTCTAAACCTCTTCAAGCAAATCTTCCAAATCTCTCATCTCCAGCAATCTCCTAATCAATAAGAATATAGGCTCATCGGCCTTCTCAGTAGCTTAGAGCTCTCAACAGCTCATTACTAGTGCTTTCTTCTTGCTAACTAGGGTAAGCTGATCATAGTTATCAAAATTGTAATTTACTTATGCGAATATATTAGTTTATAATTTTAGGAGACTCTTTTGAGTTCACTTAAGTGTAGAATCATTTTCATATAGAAACTTATGTTTTTAACCGAGTTACATATTAAACTCAATAGAAACTTATGTTCTTAACCAAGTCTACCGATTATATTTATCTAAATTAAATGGGCTAAAAAATAAAAAATACAATGAAGCATCTACAAATCATTGATTATTAGTGCATTACATCATTTTCTATGTTCTATTCTATTTTTTTTTCCCTCTTTCACTCTCTCCTAATACCTTATTTGAAGTTTATAACCTTTATTCAAGTTCCAGATCCAATAAAAAAGTTTAAAGGAAATCTATATACTTTAGTTTATACCATTAATGACTTAAAATAAATGGCAAAATTTGGTTTTGTTTAATTCATTACTTTTTTTCCAATAAAAAGGGAAAAAATTGTAGTTTCAACTTTACATGTCCTTCTTCTATACATGTTAGATTATATATTAAGAACTTTTTATGAAAAAATAACTTAATTTCTTTATCTTCATCATATATTTCAAGTTTTTAATAACTACTATAAGCATAATTATAGTTTCTCAAAAGCTATTTTACATATGTTATAGGAACTTACATTTTTACGTTTCGACTTTACATTTTAAATTTACAGACTCTCTAGCGATTCTAAGTAAAATCGTGAATTTAACAACCTTAGAGCTAATTATGGGTCCCATTCACTTGGCTTAGTGTCATAAGTTGCAATACGATCTTCTTCCTATCCTTGATAAAGGCATAGGTGTTCTTATATCCATCATGAGTAACACATCGGTCAAACAATTAAGGTTTTCTAAGTAGCAAATGCAAAGATCCCATAGGGATAACATATACACCACTTCGTCCCTATACACATTCCCAACAATGTATGGCACAACCACTTGTTCCGTAACGTGTACAATACCTTTGTCATATAATTACTATAGCTTGTAAAGTCGGGGGTATTTAGAGGTTAGCAGACCTAATCTCTGCTCAAAGGACTGTACGATAACATTGGTACAACTCTCTCCATCCACAATGATGGTCTACAGTTGTCCCTTAATAGTATACTTGGTGTGAAACAAATTCTCTCTTTGTTCTTCCTTAAAGCTTGGCATAGAGCTTGACATTCGCTTCAGCACAAAAGTCATCGCTTCACCCTAGTCGGCATAGATACAGGTCTCTTCTTCCTCTTCGGCTTCAACTCTTCTGGCATCCTTTCCATCCTCAAGCTTACTTTCATTGATACTATCCATTACATCTCCTCAAAGCACCATAGCACATTAATTAAGACACTCAGTAGCCATGTGTCCATAACCTAAGCATTTAAAACACTTCACTTAGCTTGTCTTTCGTCCTAAGGTCTATCATTTCTCATAAGTCGTCAAGGTAGGCCTATCTTCAGCTCAGCTCTTCTGACCATCTCAACTATCATTATATTGTTCATGTTTATCCTCTATTTAGGAGGGTCTCCTCTGTTCAGCATGGGTAAGTTGACACAAATCAAGAATCTACAAAAAGCTTGGCCCAAGTCTACTCGAGTTACTCTTCCTTTACTTCTCGACCTTCTACGCTATCTTAATGGCCTCCTCTAATGTATAATATCTTTGTACTTCCACGATGTTACGAATTTCATATAGAGTCCATAGATGAACTGGATACAGTACGGACTTCAAGCTCATCTATGTCTACTCGAATCACTTACATCTTAAATTCTTTTACATAGTAATCAATGGAGTGACTTCCTTGGAGAAGCGAAGTTCTTGCAAATTGGCAAATATATCTTACAGATATGTCTCAAGTACAAATCTTCCCCTCAACAACCTCTCCATCTCTTCGCAAGTCTGCACACCTCATCTTCTATCTCTTCTTCTAGTTGCATTCAGATTTTTCTACCATATGGTGACGTATATAGAGAACTCAAGGGAAATAAGTCAAACCTTCACTACCTCAGTATACCCATAACAATCAAATATTTCCTTAACCTTCTCTTCCCACTCTAAATACTCATCTGCATCTCCAATTCCACTAAAGGTTAGAATCTAAACTTTAGCATAGCCAAGTCCTCAAGGAGCCCAGCGTCTTCGTTCTTCTGTTTCATAATATTCCACTTCTTCTTCTTCCTCTCCATTGACCTCTACATCTAACTCCTTGACATCCTCCTTAATCTCCTCCTACTTTAGCCTTTGTCAGGCCACTCGGTCTACTACTCCTCTAACTCAGCAAGGTCAAATTAGGTGATTAGCTTAGCTAACTTGGCCATATCTTCTCCCAGGCGCAATCTTGACTCAGCCACGATTAGGTATACACGATGAGTTCAACATAGTATAATACTTCTGATAGCTTAAATGAACACAATGCTCTCAAAAACACATCTCCTCATTACCAAAAATCTTACTAATATGCTATAACCACTCTAATACCCAACACATACAATGTAGTATTGAAATGAAACTTGCTCTATTTCGAACTAGAGAAACAAAGTAAAACAAAGCAACAACTACTACTACACTTACCTTACATAAATACTATTTCTCAGCTCACTTACTTCGAAACCCACTTCAATACTCTCAAACATACTCCATAAGAACACATTGCAATAGCTACGAAAGAACATAGTAGTTAATAACAATCAGCACGAACTAAAACTTCACTGCAACTTCATACACTCCCTCTTGGAACCGTACCTTGATACCAGCGAAGTTGATGCGTCTCCAGGGTTGTATACATAGGAGTCACACCACAATAAACAAGGAACAAAAAAAAACAAAAAGTTTTTTGGCTAATCTACGTAGCTACCAACTGTATATACGCACCAATTGACTCAACTCGGCCTAATCCAAACACTTGATATGACATACAAATGTTGAACTAAAGTTGCTTGCTACTAACTCTTACTAAAGGAGCTACATAAGAGAAAAAGGAAAGTTAGAGAACACGAAGGCTACTTTGAAAGGAAAATTCTATAATTTAACATTGAGTGTATGATTATCTGCATATAAGGAAAAATGGGGTTTATAAACTAACCCACAAAGGTTACAAATGTATAAGGAAAAGACAAAAAGGATAAAATACAAAAGATTCCCTAGCTATACTAAAAGGGGTAAAAATGGCAAATACTACGGTATATGAAAAGAGGAAGAATCCTTGTGAAATACTATGCCAAAAGATAAGTATCAGGCGATGATGGGTAACCTGTACTGTGGCTAGTCCCACTGATGTAAGTTTTTGGATAGCTCGATAGTTGCAAGATTAAGCTTAGTAGATGGCAAGAGAAGGTTTGGAAAATAGGTGTTCAGGTCATAGCTCAGATACTTAAAATACTCGAATCCCTTTTTAGGTTAGGTAGCTCGGCAGTTCAAGTCGAACGGATACCTAGTGCTCAATAACAGAAAGACTATGCTAATTTCTACTAGTATTTGACACTCAAATTGGTAGAAGTGTAGGAGACCAAGATCAATGAAGAAATCCTCATCCTAAAAAGTATTTGTCAAGTAAGTCCTTACAGTCCTTTAGCTCAACTTCAAGTGACTGGTTCTAGGAGTTAACTCCTATTACAAAGGAGACCAACACTAGTCTATTTTGGGAAAAAAAAAATCCATTGACCCTCACACCCTTTATGTAAGTTCAATTTCTTCTTCCAATACATACTTTACCCAATCTTAAACTTAAGAAAAATTAGTAAAGCCTTATCGGAGAAAAGAGGAATTAAGGAAACATAAGAAATCTGATGCATGATTTGATTAAGTTGAGCACATAAATAACAAGGCAACCTAACTATCAATTACCACCATCACAAAATAGAACCCCCAATGCTAGAAGCTTTCAACGTGTCCATGGCTACGGTGATGGGTAGAACTTCCATCGTTAGTAAGTGTCTCATTATACTCAAATTTTTCCTTAATTTATAAAAATATCAAACTTTGTTAGAAAATTATGGGGAAAAAAATTATTGTAGAATTATTTTGTATGTAGTTTTAGGGAAAAGTGTTATTTTGTTGAAAATAAGTAGATATATATATATATATATATATATATCGTCCCTAAGAAATGACCAAAACCAAGTCGACTTTGAAGTTGTTTTTAGAAATTCTTACAAAGTTGTTTTGTAGTCAAACATTTTCTACAACTTACCTATTATATATAGAAGAATTCTATGTAAAGGGATTGGTCAAAACTATTTTCCATTGGTTAAGCTTTTTTTAGTTCAAAAATTATGGTCAAATTGGCACTTTTGAGAAAATTGTTGAGTTTATCTCTAAAGGTTTAACTTAGATTCTAAATCTAATTTATTTTGGTGTAATTTAGTGAGGAATAATGACGTTGAATTAAGTCTCGCAATGAAAGTAATGGATTTCATGAATATGTAAGCTTTAAGGTTTAGTTCCTTAAAATGAAATCTTATGAGTTCATTTAAATAAGGAAGTTAAATGTCGTTTTCATGAAGAATGGGATGATCGGGAGTTAAAGTTGGGGGATTGATGTTGTTTTTCTAACCGGATATGAAGAGAAGTGGTGAACGATTTACTTAGATGCAGAAAATTTATACAAGATCAAAAGGATACCTTAGAGTTTATAAAAATGAATATCATGTTGAACAACTACATAGAAGCTTAATAAGAGGATTTTATATTTGAATTAGAAACGGAGTAGTCTTAGAGAGTAGGTTAGAAGCTATATTCTAGGAACATTAAGGTTAGTTGGATTCAAAGGATAGGTCATAAGGTCTTTTGTTGGGATACTTGAAATTTGAATAGACTTATAAGCTAACTCGAAAGGTAAATTTGTTACAAAATTTGACTTCACGTGATTCAAAGGGTGCTTTGGAAGATCTCCTGCCTACAAACTCTATAATTATCTTAGCTCATAACCTAGCTTAGATGATATTAGAGGTAAAAGCTACTTGTAAAATAACCCTAAAATCCTAATATCCAAGTATAAGTAACCTATAACGTTGATGTTTGACAACTTAAATCTTCTGAAATTGAATGAATTATTAATAAAATACAAGGCTTGAATGGGAACTAAAGTTGATCAATTGCATATAATGGGAAAAAGGGGGACAAATGTAACAACTATCATTAGCAAGCAATAGAGTTCCAAGTTAGTGGGATCAAAGCTTCATAGCATTTTAATGTATCATTTTAGAATACTTAGAGACTTTGAAATGTTTATGCTTGTGATTGTAGTTAATTGTTTGTACATGTATAGCGTATGTGTTTAAAATTTTTAATTTGCTTTGATGGAAGTTGAGCTCCATATTATGTTCGTTCTGTGTATATTGTTCTGCTTAGATAGCTTAAGATTGGTTGATCACCTAAAAAAAAAATGAACTAACTTGAACTCAGCTTAACTTCTAACCTAACATACATCACAACCTACTAAAGGAAACATTTAGGGTTAATAGGTCAAATACGGACCCTTTGATGAGGATTTCTGAAATGATGCTTTCCTTACTCTTAATCTAGCTAAGCGATAGGAAAGGAGGTTGCAATAAGGTTGAGGATAGTAGTTCAAAGGTAGTCTTAGGTGAAGAAGGTTCTCCTTCGTACAAGCTATGGTTTGCCTTCAATTCCTAAGTGTATGACATCAAACTCCTTAACTCGGATTTGAGTAGGCATAATTTCTTTAATCTCATGACAGATCGAACAACATCATGCTATGGCCATCATGTGATAGCACTTACTTGTACATGCATTGCGTCTAGCTAACTTGATTAAAAGCCTTAATTGTTGTGTGTTGGATACATATTTCTGTCTTCGTTTCACTTGTTGAGTAAGTTTTTTTTCATTCCCTTATAATGTGTTTTGCAAGTCTAAAGTGGATTTACAAGTACAAAACCCTAAAACAAGGCTTTAGTAAACAAGGTCGAGGAGTGACGCTCGAGAAAAATTGATTGGATTTTGTTTTTATTATTAACTTTTTCTAACTGTTAAGAAAACTACTCGAGTCCCCTTAAGTGGCTCTTTAGTTTTCGATCTCCTTGTCTATATACTAAGTAACATGTACCTATAGGTTTTGCAACCACTCTTCTAGAAAGTCCAATTACAAGTTTATTTTAACATTTATTTTAAAGGAATATTCCATATGTTTATATCAAACAGGTATCAAATTAAGATGCTTCAAAGCAGTTAAGTGGAGTACACCTGATGCGGACTGGATGTATGGCAATAACTATAAAATCAACTTCTATTTTAAGATAGATCATACGATAAAACTGTTGCAACTCTTCCTCTTCAAAGCATAATAGTGGGTGCCATACAAATGGGCATGTAGGCTTCCATCCTAAGACATGTAGGTAATATCAAGCTATGTCTAAGGGTTTATGACTTATGGAGCATAGGTATTGTGCTTTCTATTTTTGGAGCCATTATTGTTAGGCTTAACAACATTATATCACAATACATAGTTTCCGAACTCCTTTCTATTTTTCTATTGCATCTAGTTAAGTTATCATTTGTTTTGTGAAATTATAATGCCCATTTATATTAATTATCCATTCTTAATTACTATAAATAAATCCATATTCTCTCCATTTCTATTCTTTCTCCTCTTCTTTGTTTTTGAACCGGTACCTCTCATTCTTCTTCAATTCAACTTGAAAGTTTCAATTTTGCTTGTTTTCATATATATTGCTATTATAATTTCTTTTTATTTTTACTATTTCCATATTTTACTTTAATCTTGCTTTCTTTCTTAATTAATTGTTATATTTATTTGTTATATCAATGAAGATAAAATGGGGAGCAAATCAAATTGGGTAATGGAAACCATAAAAGCAAAGATTGATAAAGGAGCATATAGATGTAACTTTAGCTATTTTGATTTTATGAATAGGTAACTATAGGAGCTATATAAATTCCACTATAATACTATAAAATTGACCCATGCCATGATTCAAGTAAGTAAGACTTAATTTTATTGTAATAGTAGAGCTATATGAATTTGGTTTTAACATTATATGAATTATGTTGCAAACTATATTATTAAAGCTGTGGAATTTTTTTTTTCCATGTAACATATTCATTATTGAATATTTTATTTTGGATTTTTTAAGCATTGCATAATGGAGGAGTAGTTATATCCATGTAGCCATTAACAAATCAATATTTTATTCCTTACCCAAAAAAAAAAAAATCAAAAGGGGTAAAATTATCATAATGTTCTATTTATTTCTCACCATTCTTCAACTTCTCCCTTTCCTAATGGTCTCTCTTTATAGCAATTTTTAAATTTTCGGTTCATGTCCCTTGTCTCATTCTCCTATAAATTTTTCGCCTTATTTCTAAGCAAAAGTTTCATTTTTCAAAATTTGATTTACATAGGTTTCGGGGAACTAGGATTGTTCTTCTTCCACTTCTTCTTCTCCGCTTCTAATTTTTTGTGTTTTTTGAGGGCCTTCATTTAGCTTTATTGAATGCATTTTGGCTCATTCAGTCTGCCATTAATTATTTAGTTTTCAAGTTATGGTTTACAATTAAGCTTATTTGTATAATTTTTTCATGTGTCTCCTAGAAATTCGGGTGTTTAATGTGATGTTTAGCCATTGGATTAAACTCATGTGAGTAGTACTCAATTAATTTTGTATAAGTTTTCTTCTAACAGTAAATGGTTCTTATACTTTTGTTGGCAACATTTTTTTTTCTTTGCTAAGTTTTTTGTTGATAACATTGATATGGAAAAAATTATATATTTTTGAAGTGTTATGATTTTGCGAAGATAAAGTATTTAGCTCATTTTTCCCTTCTTTTATTCACATTAGTCATGGAACTTATCCTTCCAATAAATTTTTTTCCAATCGCAATAAAGTTGCTTAAATTATAGGGTGGTTGAAATTCAATATTGATAGATCTTATATTTTCCTTTTTTTTCAAATTTCTATGATTTTTATTGTCTTCCAAACCTTGAAAGAGATTAGGATGTGATTTTTAGTAATAAATTTTGGATTAATAAGCTTTAAGCTGCTAAATGAGATTAAAAAAAAAAAGAATACTCAAAACATAGTCTTTTCTTTCTTTCTTTTTTTAACCTTACCATTGTTCTTGCAATGCCTAAGGTGATGCTCTCTTGAGTTATGCATTCCTATTATGTCTATAAGTTTCTTTTTATTATATTGAATGCGGCACGTTTGTATGACCATTACATAAACTATCTAGATAGCGTAGTTTTATTTGTTGATAAACTATATGCGTAATTCTAACATATTTGATGGGCCACAATATATTGTTGTTATTTTAATATGGATTCATTCAAATAGAGAATGAAGTACTAGCACATTCAAAATGTAAAGCAAGCTATACACTTTAAGCAATCACCGAATAAACATCTTAAAAAAAAAAGAGGTAACACTCCAGTTAAATTTATTAATTATTAAAAGAATATATAGAACAAGTTGCTAAAATCGAACAAAAATAATAATATATGGTACTTTTTAAAAGAGTGAGACATAAGTATGGCAAAAAAAAAAAAAAAAAGGGAAGGGGGTAGGATTAGGGGTGTGGTGGTGGTGTTAGTGGTGCTGGTGAGAAATAAGAAATAAATTTGATATAAAAGATAGAGTAATGGGAAGATAATTAAATAACAAATGAATTAATTAGTAAAGTGATACAAGCTATACTATAATATAACAGCTGGTAGCAATAACAATGTTGATTTTAATTATAAGTGTTTATCATTGTATTAAAAAAAAATGCCAGACACTATAATGCAATAACTAACATAAGCTATACACCATGTAATAATTGGCAGGAAGAACCTTGATTCAATTATTGGTGCTTATCTATTTAAAAAAGGAAAGTTAAATAAAGAATTAATCTTTAACCTATTGAGATCTAAAAAAGTTATACACCATATTGCAATAAATAATAGTAAACCATGCATTAATACATAAATAATAACACCCGAACTATATTAGTAGTATTAATATAGTAATGATACATACTAATACACTGAATATAGTAATGATGACAATCAAACTATAGTAATACTATCATTTTAGCAATAATATATATCAATACAATAATTACGATATTCAAACTATATGAATACGTGTTAATATATATTAAAACAATCAAACTTTAATGCATTTTAAGATAAATTAATAGATATTAATACAATCAAAATTTATTATTAATACATTTTTATATAGAGTAATACATAGTAGTACAATAATGACAACATTCAATCTATTATAAATATATATATGAATTTGGTTGTCTTTAAATGTTTATCATCACTAACATTGATTATCTCTATTTTCTTACAAGTTTATTAAAAGCAACTTTTTCATGATAATTTATTCATTTTCAAGTTTGATTAAATTTATATCTATATTATTAAGTCAATATAGTCTCAACTTTGGACTAGTTATTTGACACAAATTACTATTATATCATATCATGTAAGTAACTAATTAATGAGACAAGGACAAACGAGTAAATTACTTTGTTGGTAAGGAATAACAAATAGTTAACCTACTTCTTTAAAAATAAGCATTATCAACTATATTAATACTAACACAGAAAAGAAACTTTATTAATTTTCTATTTATTTAAATTTATAACCAATATAATTTATTTTAGGAAAAATTACACTTTAAGTTCTCAGATTTTACCATTTTTTCTAATTGAATTCTCAAACTTTTATTTTTTTTTTATTTCTCAAACTTTCCAAAAATTTGTAAAAGAGTCTTCCATCAGTTAGTCGTTAATTTTTCCATTAATGAAAAACTCTTTTACAAACTTTTGAAAATTTTGAGGAGTGAACTAAAAAGAATAATAATTTAAGGAGTTAATTAAAAATGTGGCAAAGTTTGAGAACTAAAAGTACAAAGTATGATTTTCATTTTTTTTCTTTTTTTTTTTAAGATCTATATGTTTATTTGTTTTTCATCTATGACCTTGTTTTTCATTTACTACCTATGCTTTAAATGAAAACATAAATGAACAATCTGATTTATATCAAATTGCATTTAATTTTATAATTTTTTATGTTTACATATAACAAGAGTCTTCTTTTTTTTTTTTCCATACCAACTACATTGCATATTACAACAGTTTAAGGGAGAAGGGATTCAAAGCTAGTCCATTCTTTTAGGAGACTAGTGTTAATAAAGTAATTGTACAGCTTATTTAATACTTATTCTAATTATTAAATTGAATAAAAAATAATGAACATAGTTAATTATCATATTTAATTTAATGATACTATATAAAATTAATTAGTATATTATTATACATTTCTAAATTAAAAAATATAAATAGTGATTATATTTATAGTAAGAAAAATAAGTTTTAATATCTTATCTAATAATACAATTAACCGTTTTGATTCATTAAGTTACAACGAAATTTTTTGCTAGAATTAACAAAGGATGAAAAAGAAAAAATCAAAAATTACACTCTTGGTCTTTAAATTTTGCTGTTTTCTAATTAATACCTTCACTTAAATTTGTTTTTTCTATTTTGGTCTTTAAACTTTTCAAAAGTTTTTTAAAAAATGCTTTGTTAGCAAAAAAAAACTAACAATTCATTAATGAAGAACTTTTTGCAATCTCTTAGAAAGTTTAAGAATTGAAATAAAAATGAAAATTTAAGAACTCAATTATAAAAAAATAGCAAAGTTCAAGGAGTAAAATTATAATTTTCCCTTTTTTATTATAAATACAAATGAAGAATGAAATTTAATTAGGACTTCATATAACCAATCGGTAGAGGAAGGCATAGTCCAATTCGGTATGGTTTGCCCCCACCTCTCTCTTACCAAATTGAATCGAAAACTAATAATTCGATTTTTTTTTCTAAATCAAACCTAATCATACAGTTTGTTTTGTAAATTTTTAGAACCTAAAGAAATCAATTCATTAGGACTCGTTTCATAGATCAAATCATTTTTTTATAAATGAAATACTATAAATTTAACAATCGAAAAGCATAATCTATAGAATTTAAATTATAAATTTCATTAAATCTAATATAAAAATTGTATAGGCATAGCTCTATTAAAGTTTGAAGCCATAATGTAGATCATAATTAACTTCCAAATTGAGGACAGCCATCATGATGAAGCTTTCCTTTTATTTGTTTTTTAACAAGAACCAATTTGGTTCAATTTGAACCATGTGGTGTGGTTTGTCCCTAAAATCAAATTGCAAACCATTAGACCAACATTAAACTAAACAATGGCAAAGAAAACCTAATTTTCAATTCGATTTAATCTAATCTAGTTCACGTTTCAATTTACAATTCAGGATTTTTTTCCTTAGTCCTACCAATCAAGCATAATTTCTTTTCTCATTCTCATTCAATAATTATTAGTCATGTATGTAAATTCTAAGCATTTTGTTATGTTAGATTTTCGTATTCCCAATGCATTTACCTTTCTATTATATTATATGAAAGCATTTTCTTTTTTTTTTTCACAAAGTGTTTTATTTCATTGTATTTAGTTTTCACATTACTAAAGCAGGTAGGTGAATTACATTTTATTTTGAAACCATTTACTTTACTATGTAGTAAATTCTGCAGAAATTACATGTTTATTGTCAAAATTAAAAAAAAAAACTTACATAATTACAAATTGTCTATAAAAAATTATCAAAATTCAAGATGCGACATAACATTAGTATTTTAGTAATATTTTTTATATAATTTATAATTATATAATTTTTTTTTAAATGTCTAGTAGACATGGATTGCACCTGTAAATTCCCATTTAATACTTTTTCATTGTTCTTACAAGCAAATGGTGATTTATACTATGAGGCAATTTAAATCTGATTAGCAAATGTTTTTACGGATCTAACAAATACACTAATAATCTTTTACTACAGTTGTATACTTCTTCTTTTTTTCTTTTAAGAAGCCATTAGATTGCTTATACATTTTTTTTTCCCCTTTCATCGGTCAAATGCAATTTCTACATGCAATTTAGACGTTTCAATTTGACTATGTTAGTATTGTCTTTTTTTTTTTTTTTTTTTGGTCAAATCATTTCATATCATATCATAACATTTGTCTTTTTGGTTTCTCCCTTTTTATGGTATCATTAATGTATTTCTATAATTTTATTTATAAAATAATCATATCGTATTATAATATATATTTTTAGAAATTCTTTCATTTTTTATATCCCATCTTTTTATGGTATAATTATTGAATTTCTATAATTTTTTTGTTATATTATATTGTATTATCATACTATAATATATAGTTCCAAAAGCTCTTTCTTTTTTTACATGTCATTTTTTTTATAATATCATTAATGTACTCCCACAATTTTTGTCATATCATATTATAATTATAATATATAGTCTCAAAAGCTCTTAACTTTATAAAAGAACAACAATTTAATATAATGTATTTCCATAGTTTATTGTGATATTATTATATTGTAATTTAATATGATGTTAGTCATTGAATAAAAAAAAACAAATTAATTCATTTTAATGGATAAATAATTATTTGACAATATGGAGAAGAGCCATAATTTTAGAAGTGCTTTTTACACATTATTATTTTTGTTTAATTCAATGTTACAATCATCAGCTCTAATTGTTCATAATAATATGATGATTCTTTTCCCAAATAATAACATATCAATATGATGCTTATATTCTGAATTTTCATATTTATTGATTTTGGAGGTATTTATTTTGATTGTTTTTAAAAAAAAATTATAAATGTTCTTCAAAAGCAAAATAAGCAACTGAAAGTGAAAAGGGAGGGGCAAAAGCACAATAAGCAACTTAACGAGAAAAGCGAGGGATGCGGTATACTCAGGATCGTACACCATAAGAGCAAATAAGTACATAGACAATGGTCTACCTATTTTCGCAAGATCTTTTCATCAGAGTTTTACCATGTAAGAAAATGGCTCGACACTTAATTGCACATACGGGTCCAATTTCTAATGCATAACATCCTAAATAGAGGATGTTAAAAATAGGTAGATTCCTCTGATCCAAGATACAACATATAATTTCATTTGAGGTTTCAAACGTTCATTTCTCTATATATCAATAAGGTTGGACGCAAATTACGCCCTTCAAAAGAGTCAGAGGAAGCAAAAATAGCACACGAGTTGAATTCTCGTAGAAGTTAACCAACGTAAGAGATCGTGTAGAAGAAACTTTCGAACGCATTAATGATGATAACTGATTTGGGGGTTTCTCTTATAGTTACCATATCATCATGTCACTAATAAAGCTATGAATTTTGATAACACAAGTTGATCCAAGGCCCGACGTAGAAGACATAGGTTTAGAAACACATATCCTTATCTGCGTGATTTGAGATATTTCCAATACCTTCGGACCACTGAGTTTATTTTCCCTCTGGGCATCCCTGGCTAACTTCATACAGAATAACCAAATGCATTTCCATGGACCCAACAATTTTCTCACTAGTTAGATCTTGCTGCAAATTCAACCAAACGACTTGCACAAAATTAGACGCTCCCCCAGAAAGTTCTTAATTTCATATATGGTACACATTCGTGGTGGATTGGTGAACGGCAAAGTTTGGTCCCATATCCATACATGTCTTCTCACCATGAAGAGAAGTTCCCAAATCCTCCCATCGAGGCAGCTACCTTTCGTTTCTTTACAACAACATTTTCAGCCGATCCATTGCCTCTGGCAGCAGAACCAGTTTGAACATTCCTCAGTTTCAAGTATTTCCCCACACCACCACCACCACTTACACCTCCAGATTCCACCGTTCCTGCACCAGGATTGCTATACCAAGATCCAACTTTATCCTGATCAAAATTAAAAGAATAAACTCATTATTCCTTTACAAACAAAAAGGACCAGAGAGTGCAACGTTTGATAATGCAAAAATTGAGAACAGGAACAAACATTTTCCTCGTCTTCAGCAGCCTTCTCATGCTTTGCCTTCTCTTCCCCCTCATCCTCATCAGGTTCGGTATACGGATTGATGAATACTGTAACATTTGTTATCTTAATATCCTCCTGCATAGAATAAGATGCACAAAAAAGAATGAGGCAGGTGATCCTTTTACCATGATTATAATATACATCAACGTATACTGGACACCAACTTTCTGGACAAGTTTGCAGCACATTATCTAAAATAGTGAGCACCTATAATTCAACAACAATGTGTAATCAACAAAAAGTTCTATTCATCAGGGGAAAAAAAAATTGAAAGAAATTGCTCTTGGTCCACAAAAGAAAAGAATCCTCCATATTTCTAGAGCATGGTTGTATTCTTCTCTGTTCTCTATGCACAGACATGCACATGGGGGCAGAAAAGCAATCATGCTAGAAAGATTTGATCAATTTTTAGGACAAGTACATTGAAATAGCTTGTACCATTTTAAAAAAAAAGGAGTTCTGACTAGATAACTCACAAGAGGCCGGTCATCATCATCAACTGGAACCTTCTCCATTGCAGACAAAGTAGTCAATGCACCTACAACCTTGCCAAAAACAGTGTGCTTGAAGTTCAAATGATTTGCAGACTTGTAAAGAATAAAGAACTGAGAACCATTAGTATGTGGACCACTGTTGGCCATGCTAACAATGCCTCTTCCAGAGTGAAGCAACTTGGAGTTAAACTCATCTTTGAAAGGCTTTCCCCATATTGATTCACCTCCTCTTCCAGTACCGGTAGGATCGCCACCTTGAATCATAAAATTTCTGCAGTTGAAGATTTTAAAACCTGATGTCAAATTTCTGAATCACCATTGAACTAAGGACCAAAAAAAAAAATTAGTAGAACTGCTGCAGTACCGAATATTCCTGTGAAATGGCACTCCATTGTAATATCCCCGTTCACATTGCGTGACAAAGTTTTCACATGTCCTTGGAGTAATGTCACAATCTAGTTCAATATTCAAATCCCCATGTGTCGTATGCAGCTGGACATACCCTTTCTTCTTCGGATTCTTCTCAACTTTAACATATTCGTACTCATTCTTAGTAACAGGATCAAATGATGTGGAGGTGAAGGATCGCGAAGCAGCACCTGTGGTAAACTGGCTCTTCACCTGTAATGATGTTATGTGTTAACTGTGATAGCAACTCCAAAATTTACGAGCATCTGTTTGAATAGTCAGGAGGTTGTACTTGTTACCAATGTATAGAGCTAGGCATCTGTTTCTTTTATTCTGCAGGTACTTGTATAGTTGCTTCTGTCAGAACATTTATAGATGGTTCTAAAAGCTTCCAGTTAGTTTGCTAGATAGGTATATATAGGCCAGGTGAGGGTGAGTAGGACATTCAGGACATTTCTTGTATGGTTTGATAGCCCATTGAATGCAAGTTGCTCTTGAAGTTGTCATAGCTGGCAACTGTTAAAACTTTTTCTTCAATAAATCTGCCAATAATTTGCCCCAGAGGGAACCTTAACCTGACATTTATCCTTTCATCATCAAATTTCCTTAAGATGGAATATGTACATACATTTGTGTGTGCATGCATGCCCAACTGCATTACATAATGTAGGTGGGCTTCTTCCTGCATGGAAGTCAGCCCACCTGCGCTACACAATAAATGATAAAAGCATTTCTTTCTTTTCCATTTCCTCGGATGTCAAGATATTAAACAACTTCCATGTGAAAGGAACCTAACAACCACAATCTCCACATCACAAATAACATTTATTTAGTGCACTACAATAGTTCACACAAAGGAATGAGTGTCTCAAAAAGAAACCAATTTAAAGTGACTAACCAGCTTAGCATTTACAGGAGTCCTCTCACCAGCCATATGCATAGCTATCCGAGCAACGGTCTTATCATTTGATGAGGCCTTTGCTGAAGCAGCACTTCTACCATGAACGGAAGCAGATGCAGCATCTACAATGCTATAAGACTGAGTTGTTATAACCCCTCCATCTGACTTGGATTTGGACTCATCATCAACACGAGATCTTGCAGCAAGAATGGAAGCAAGGGCAGCAGCTCTTTCTTTCTGCGCCTTGCTGCCACCACCTCCAAGCAGAGCAGCTTGCTTTGCATTCTCGGTTCCAAGCTCTGCAAGCATTTGCTTGATATCCCCAGTAACATTGATATTATATGTGGGATCTGAATTCATTTTCTTCAATTCTGAGAAACCAAAGGTTTCAAATCATATCAAAAGGAACATTGATGTCTTCTCAATTAACTAAAAATAATGAAATTGCAGCGGACCTTCATCATCAACTTTCAAACTATTTTTTACATGATCAAAGTCTGATAGAACTTTGCTGTTGAGGACATTTGGATTCTGCAGCATACATTAATAATAAGAATTAGCACTGTACATTGTCAATTTTCAGCACAGCTGAAAGAGAAATGTAAGTCACTAACCTGGATAGTAATAATATCATCCCGAGTGAAGGGCTCATCAGTCAGCAATTCCTTCCAGTTTTTAGTCTTGATATTCAGTTCTTTAATTGCCTACACAAGGCCAAAATAAAGATAAGTCAACTGATCTTCACCATGTACATATTATTCAGATTAAATAGAATTGCTGACATGGATTTTCAGCAAAAGCATACTTCGTAGCAGAATACATTTCCTGTAGTCTTCACTGCAACAATATGAGTGAACTCTGTAAAAACTTTGTTTAAGACAGGACAGTGAAATTCCCCTGTGCAAAAAGGTATGCAATATTCAGTCGGACCTTGAAGAAGAAGAAGAAGAAGAAGAAAGAAAAAAAGGGAGGTAGGGAGGGGATTTATTTAAAAAAATAAATAAAAATCAAAACTTCTTCAGCATGTTCAACACCCATGGCACAACTTTAAATTTATTGAAACAAATACAGCTATTTCATGGTAAATAAAAAAAAAAAAAAAAAAAAAAACTAAAAGCAGAGAAAAAATGAGATAAAAAGAGCATCAACTAACAATTTGACAGGAAATGCATGTGCAACTGCAGTGGCATCATTGTTTTTTAGATTTGAATAAGTATGGATTAAGAGGATGATTTCTTCCAAAAAGGCATGATCCCTAGACTTGGACACATGAATAGCTTTGCTTGTTTCCAGGAAAATTCTAGGGAATACTATCTTGGCTATTGTCATGATTCTTACGCAATCTATGCAGCCATGATAAGTCCACATGCCACACAATGTATTTTCCAATGTAGGAGACTCTATTTACCCACTCCCATTTCCCCATCCCCACTACAGGAGGGGTGGTGGTGTGTCATGAGTGACACGTGGAATTCCAGAGTTTTGAACAAAAGAAATTACATTTGGTATTTTTTAGGTTTTTTTGGAATTTATTATTTTAATGGGTTTTTGATAAAAAGGATAAGAAATATAAAGACATGGAAAAATAATCTAATTGATAAGTTAAAGACACCCTAACTAAATTAGTTTGAAATAGGGCTTTGTTTAATTTAATCGATAATTGTAAAGACACCACAATCACAATCCCAACAGGAATCGATAAGATCTGGATTTGTCGAGATATTCTCAACAAGAATTTTGATTCAATATAAAAAGGCCACTAACCGATAAAAGTGTTATAATACGATATTTATATGAACCCTTGAAGACCCTATGGGGCAATAAAGGAACAGGTCTGATTATTGAAGGGATGAAATAGTAAAACTAAAATAATAGGCATAAATCTATTTACTAAAAAATAATAACATAAACTGAAAATTAATATCCTAGAATAAAATAATGAAGGAAAATAATTAACAACTCTTTAAATGGAATCCACACCATATAAATTATAAGTTGCAGCACTTGCAATGTCTCCCATGCATCCTCATGCAAAGTTGATACCAAAGTCTTCAATCTCATGCAAAGGACAAACTTCAATAAATTCCACGCAAGGTTTGAACAATCAAACAAATAATCCATGTTAATCTTCGTCAAGCTGTGTATAAATCACAAAACAATGCCGTCCAGACCAGGAATTTGATCCTTATCAGAAGGCTTTTCCTCAAAAGGGCATAATTTGCTACCTATATCAATTATCATGTTATACAACTTCCACCTATGCTTTGACGCCAGCCTCACATCTTCAATGATGCTCCAATTATATGAGCGAAGTCTAATTTCTCAAGTCGACACCACTAGTAAATGCTATACTTTATAATCAAATAATTCTTGTCCAATTGCTTACTCCCATAAAATGAAGAAAAAGAGAAGAGGGAGGTTGGAAGAACCTCATCATACTCTAGTGACTGCCTAGTAGAGGAAAGCTTTTCTCATATAAACAGCAAAGTAAACCATGACATTCTAAAAGCATTCCAGCAGACCACTTTTCATAGCATTTCTATGTCCCATTATCACCTCCTATGGACGACACAAACAACTTCCTAGCATGCCCATGCTCAAAAGATATATATTACCCCCATAAAAACCATGTTAAAGGAAACCATCTGTATTCATCAGCATCATAACTCATTATCCTACCAAGTTAGTTGTGGCATAAACCCCTTTTCTGTCAATTTCTCACAATAACAAACAAAGCCACCTAAGCTTCACAACCCATTATTAATCTGAACTTTACACATTTACACTTACAAAAGAAATAAACATCAGACAAATATTGTACAAATTATGACATATCAATAATTTCAGTTATTCATTCATTCATGAAAATAGAACATTAGTAAACATTTTTCTTTTTTTTCCTTTCGAAAGAGGAGGACGGTAAGGAGTAGTAAAAAATCTTACCTTCAAGGTTCTTGTGAAATGTGAGAGAGATCAGATCATCTGGTTTTAATGGAGCTCCAGTAACTGGATGCTTTCCATACTTTCTGATATAGGGAATAATATTCCTGCACCCAAATTGAAACAGAAACCAAAATTAGTCACACAAAACTCCACTAATTCTAAAAGAAAGCATCCACTAAAGTATCCATCTGAGGAATCACATGAATCAGTCAACAGTCAAGAAATGGGGTGAGGACGAACCATTCAAACTTCACATCAATTGATTCCAACTAAATTAATTGGTAACAAACACACTCCAAATCGATCCCTTAACAAAATAATGGATTTGAACTGACTATTACCAAAAAAGGGAGAATAATAGTAATGGCAAATTTATAGAGCAACATATGGATTTGAAAATCATAACAGATGAAACTTCCGCATTCCAATTCCATGTAGCTGCTGCCAGTGAGAACTTAATGCCGCCCAACTCTCTGCTTTTTTAAATCATGTATAGCAGTCTATAATTGGTGGAGGCAAGAGAGTTTTGTTCATTAGGTAAATCTTAGAACAAAAACAATGGAGGGTGTAAATCATGATTAAATCACAAGAAAAATGTAAAAAATAAAGGGAAAAAAAAAAAAAAGCTTCATGCCAATTGAAACCGAAGGAACCAAGGCGACTTACATAAGATCAAAGACACTGCCATCGGGGGTGCACACGGAATTTTCGAAGGGCGTGAAGGTGAGGCTGCAAAACGAAAATCCCAACTTACCATATATGCTACGAGTGAAAGCATTAAAAAAAAAAAAAAAGAACTAGTGAGAGTAAGGGTTAGGGTTAGAGAGATACGCGCAGCAATAGAAGGGGAGGCGTTTGAAAGGAGCACCAGTCTCTTTAGACTTGGCGCCGCCCCATTCGGTGGCCCATTCCGTCTTCGTTATGAACATTCGATCTTTGCTGTGTTGTTTCTTCCCCATCTCTCTCTCTCTCTCTCTCTCTGCTTACAGAACGGATTCGATGGATTAGGGTTTTTCAGTGAGGTACGTGTCAATGGTTGGATTTTGATGGAGAAGACAATATCAGTTAATTTCTATCTACAACTGTGTAATGTTTTCTTTGGCGGTACCGAAGCGAGCCGAACGTGCGATGCAATCGTCCAAATCATTTTGTTTTGCAGCACAAGATAGCGAGCACGAAGCAGTGGTGCATTATTTAATTTTGGCTTTGGGTTTTCGGTTCTTATCTTAATTGGGACAATGTCATCGTATCATTTTTTTTAATTATATACTTAAACTTTCAATTTATTTTAATTTAATATATACCTCCAGTTAACTTTTCTAATACCATTAGCTAAGTAGGTAGTATGAGCTAATAATTAAATGATGTATGGAATATTAATATTTATATTTTTACATCATTCTCTATATTTTGCAATCAATTATCTACGTTAGTAAAATTGAAAGAGAAAAAAAAAAAAAAGAACATTCAGAAAAGTATAAACTCAGATAACCTCAATCACCGCGACCCTACTCTCCACTCGTGAATCCTTAATGCTTGACCCTCGCCAACTCCAATTACCAACAACCACAACACTACGTAGCCAACACCCTCCACCACCGTGACCTGTGACAGCGAATGCAGACACCACTCACCAATGACCTAGTATTCACAAAACCATCCGAGGAGACCTACAGTTGCATACAGCACCCCAACTCTCTCCCTCTTACAACAATCGATAATAGCCCTTTCATTGATTACTCTCTTTCTCCACCATAAGCATAGACATACATCAACCCCCATTGATTCCCCTATCTCGCGATCCAAACTACATAACAAATGCAACACCAAACACAAACAACACCTACACGATCATCGTATACACACTATAAAGCCATACGCAACTGTATCATCAACCGTCGTCGCCCACCATACTTTGAAACCACCATAAGAACCCCAAACAGTGTGACCAACCTTCATCTTACTAATAAAAATGTTATGAATCTCAAACTTTCCGCTTGAAAAACACACTAGAGACCATCTTGAAGAGCTCTTACGGCTATTGCTATTAAGTGTTGCAACCCATTGCAGTCCATGTACCCAATCCGTACCTAATCTGAATCTACACCAATTTCTTACTAAATGGTTTACCTGGAAGAAAGAAAGTGTGATTAGGACATTTATAATAAAAATAACAAATATGATGCAATGATTGGATGATAATGTTAACTTAGCTAACAAAGTTAACTTGAAATAACAGAAGTGCATATAATGACATGTTAAATTTTGATTACGTATATATTAAGATAATTTAAATGTTTAGGTGTATAATTAAAAAAAAATTGTAAAGTAGAGGTACATAACGTGACATTAACCCTTTTAAATTTGGGAAAATTACAATAGAAAAGATAAACGTCTAAGATAAATGTTTGACTATAAACTCAAATAAAAAATCAATATTTTAAAATATTTAAATAAAGAATTAATTTTTGAAAAGTGCAAATAACATATTAATGTTTTACAAAGCTATTCAAATAAATTATTCATAAGAGCCAATCCATAAAATTATTTAAACTATTTTGTGAAACGTTGATCTATTATTTGAACATTTTGAAACGTTGATCACTTATTTAAAATAGTTTATAAAACTTTGATCTCTTATTTTGACTTTTTAAAACGTTGATTACTTGTTTAAATTTACCACCAAATGTCTCTCTTTTAAATTTTCTAGATAATTTTACCAATTTCATTTGATTAAATAGTTACATTTTATTTGTCAAAAAAATTTATTAAAAAAGTCATTATATTATAGTTAACGATGTAGCCAGTGGATTGTGGTACAATACTAATTCATTTGATCAGGAATAATTTATTGGATTTTGAGACATGGCCTAAACTTCACAAAGTTTAGAATTAAGATTTATCCAACCTAAAATAATAAAAACATTATCTAAGTGAACAATAAAAAAGAAGTATTAAATTGATTGTAACTATGTAATTAAGTTCTAAACAATTTTTACTTCTTCATGCTCAAGATTAATTAATTATATTAATTTTGTTTTAATTCCTGATTATCAAAAATATCAACAAACTCACATCAGAGATTTATGTGCAAATGCAAAACCAATTAAATCTTAATTTGATTGTTCTTCTAAGTTTTAATTACGTGATGATACTTTTGGTAAATATGTAATGTGTAGTCAATCAAATAATCATATAAACAGTAAATAAATTACAAGTAAAGTAAAAAGATAAAGTTAAAATGATCATGTGTCGACATATAATGGCATTCCCTTGTACATCAGTCCACTCTTCTAGCTCGTGACCGAAGATATGGTTCTCCATACCGTAATTTTACCATTTAAAAGAAATATGTACACAAAGATCAACAGTTTTCATGATCCTACTTTACCTCCAAATTACAAGTCTACAGCATCTCCCTCTAAGTTCTCTCAAACAGTCCCTCAATTGATTCTTATAGAAATTAGTAACTCTTTTGATAATCATAATAGATTTCCTCACACTTTTACTCAATGCTCAATAATAATAAATTCTTTGTATTTTCTTTTAAGTACTCAATTTTCTCTTTGCTCTTATGATCACGAAAATCATGCATAAGCTTAGTAATAATTTTTTGTGTAGCATATAAACTTTAATAGCTCTTTTCTTTCAAAGATTACTCAACTACTGTATTTTCTCACTTTGTTGATCACTTTTTCCTTTTATAAAGTTGGCTCCAACATTCAATTGTTTCTTATATGGTAATTAGAGGTGTGCAAGTGAAGTGAGTTATGTAAGCCAACCTACATATGTGAGTTAGGCTTAAAAAATTTTAACCAGCTTGCAAGCTTTTTTACTCCACTTCGCTTAACTTATGGGTTGAAGCGAGCCAACTTGTTGTAGGTTGGCTTACTAACCGCAATAATAAAAAGAAAATATAAATGTTTATACACATAATTCGATTACTTGTGAAAAATAATTATAGAAGTAGTTATAAATTTTGTTTAAAGTCATACTTATAAAAAGTTAAGTTTAATTTAGGGTTTAATTAGTTTTGTCTTTAAAATCAATGGAAAATACAAAGTAAATTTATGATATATTACTAAATTCTTTTACTTAAAGATGCATATCAAAAAATGTTTTATGATGTTACCTTATCTAAAATAACAACTGAATTAATAATTAGTATATATAGATATATATATATATAAGCTAAGCAGAGAATCAAAGGATTATGGTCATCCTTTACGTTTATTAATTAATAGAGGATTTGCATTAATTAGTACATACTAAATCAGGATGTGATAGTTGATAGCTAAAAAAACCATTTATACGATACAATTTATTGAAAATTATTTGAGTGTGTGTTAGTATGTAAAAAAAGTACTATTTTAATAATATTTTAATTTGAAATAATATTTAGTCTTAGTAGGTTTATTTTTATAATATTAAATTTCATATAAAAAGATTTCTTAACAGCTTAAGGGGTTTGTAGGTTTATTTGCGGGTTAACTTGCTTAACCTACTAAATTATAAAAATTGGCCAAATGTTATAGGTTAGTGAGTTATGCTACGGGTTAGGCTACAAATTCTAATCCAATTATTGAGCAAGTTAGAGTAAGCTAATCCATTTAACCCGCAAGTCAATATAGGGTCAAGCAAGTTGGCCTACTTAACTCGCTTATATAGCTTTACAATGGCTGTTATCATTGCAATCTTCAAATCTTTACTTTCATCTACAAATTTATTAATTTGTCAAGTGATAGTTTCCTTAGTAGTTGTCTTGTATACTTAGAAACTTTTCTTTAGTTCATACATCTTATTATTTATGTAATCTTTGTATGTAAAGCTTTAGTATTCCTTACCTGTTGGATTTTAGGGTTATGAAACATAGAACATAGATTTATGAACCCTTTTTTTCTTTTTTTTTCTTTTTTTTGAAAGATCTTATTAACTTTAAACTCCCTAGGATCCATGCATATCAATTAAATCAAGAAGAGATTGCAAGTTTACCTTATCTTAGTCCTTTTGAATTTTACTGATTTGCAAATCTACAAGCGCTGTAGACAAGTTTATTCGATAGTGCAGCTCCTAACTACAAGTCAATAGCATGTTTGACGCCTCAAATGGGACATAGACCTTTTAGTAGCTCTTTTGGGAATAGATCAGCGAACTCTTCCAATAATGTTTTCACCTCAGTAGGCTGCTTCCTCTCCTTAGACCTCATCTCCAGTATCCTTTGGGCTAGTAGATAGGTCAATCCTTCGAGCTCCATTTCTCTTTTCAATTCTGCTTAGGTCAATATTAAAGCCTCTTTCTTTAAGGTTCAACTTAGTTGGGACTGCATGACCTTTACCTGTTTAACAATCATAGGACTCAATTTCAATTCATACCTTCATGCTTTAGGGAACATGTATTCCTTCTTCCATCATAGATCACTGCTCGATTGAGCATCCATAGTTGTCTAAGTAGAATGTGGGATGCACTCATAGGTAGTGCATCACAGAGCACTTCATCTCAATATTTGCCAATGTAAATCATCTTAGACACCTATTTATTCACTTGTAAGGCTCCCTTATTGCTAAGCCAATAAAGCTTATAAGGTTTTGGGTGGGGCTTGATCGACAATTTCAATTATTAGACCATAAATGTAAAGCCTGCATTAGTGAAACTCCCATTATTAATGATCAGGGCACATAGTGACTCATTTACCTTGCATTCAATGTAAAAGAAATTTTCTCTCTGTTCATCTTTGAGCACGAGACTGACACTTATTATCCTCTTCAACACTAAAGTAGTCGACATAAAGTTGCCTTGCTCACTATAGATAAATTCTTCCTTGGACAAATGGGCTCGTTCGTCCTCTTTCAACTCCTCTAGTTTCTCATCAGTAATGTATACTTCGACAGTTGGCACCTCGCCTTAGATTACCATAGTTCTTCTATTCAAGTACTAAGCAGCCATATATCCAAATCCTTAGCATTTGAAATACTTAATCTCACTCGTCTTCCTCCCTGAACTCTGGCCTTTCTCAAATTTCCTCAAGACTTCCATTTCCTTGGCTTGAGTAGTCGGAGCAAGTCGATTCTCAGTAACCTTACTCAATTTTGTTCGCATAGGTCTACTCAAAACAGTTTACCTATTGCTAATTCGACTGACTAGTGGTCGGAACCTTCTTGCTCGACGTCTTTCTATCCTCTAAGTGGCTTGGATCGTGTCGTCAAGTGACTTAATATCCATAGTTTCAAGGATATCTCCCATCTCGTATTTCAATCTACCAATGAAACGGGATACAATTTGGTCTTCTAGTTCACTGACTTCGCATCAGATCAATATTTGGAATTCCCTGACATAAGCTTCAATGGTTGATTCTCCTTACCTCAGTTCCTATAATCTTTTGAAGGTATCTTGCAGATAATAGCTCGGCACAAATCTCCTCTTCATAGCCCTTTTTATCTCATCCCAATTTCTAATTTCTTGCTCCCCTTCTCTTCATCAAATGACTTGTAAGTTTTTCTACCACAGGGTGGCATAACTAGTAAACTCCAACATAGCAAGTCTAACTTTTGCATTACCGAGCACTTCGTGGCATTTAAGTTGTTTCTCAATTTTATCTACCCAATTTAGGTAATCTTCAACATCTTTACTTCTATAAAAGCATGGTATTCGCATCCTCAACCGTTCAACCTTAGGGGCTCTTATATTCCTTTCTTCAGGCTCATAGTATTCATCCGCTTCATCTCTTTCTTCCCCTTCCTCCTCAATCTCTTCAAAGGCTAGCCTTCGTCTGGCATCCCTACCCATTCCTTCAACTTGGGGTAGTCGAGTTAGGACATTATCTCAGCTAAACTAACCATTACATCTCCCTTGCTGCTTATGTCCTTGGGTTAGGCTATTTTTAACTCGTTGTCTATATTCTTAGATAACGGTCATCAAACTAGCTACCAAGTCGCTAAGCTTATCTAAGCGATCACCTATTGAATAATGTGTGAAGCTCCCTTCTTACCCTTGGCTTTATCGAGCATTAATTTCTTGGTTTCCTAAAGTTTCCTAAATACTTAAATTTGACATTGGTGGTTAACTCACAAAATTGATGTTTTAAACACCTCCTAATATTCTTTTTGTGAATGATAACAACAAAACAATAACTACCACTTTCACTAATATGACAACTATACACGGTAAATAAACAAACAACTATACTTTGTTTTTGCATTTAAGAAATAGGGGAAAACAAAGCATAGAATTTTCCCTCAACACTTCTCAAATACTAAATTCCTATGTTAATAGTAGAACTTCTATGACACAAGAATAGTAACAAACTACTCAAAGAGCATAGTAGTAGAATCTAGCTCCAAACATAATTAAGCTCTGATACCAGGATGATATGAGTTCATGGGTGAACATATGAGCCCAATATCACGTATAACCAAGGGGTAGGTCTAGACGGCGAGATGGTCCGAAAGATAAATGAGAATCGAATGTTGAGTAGGGGTTCTCGTATATTCGACGATGGATATGGCATACCAATGCCTCACATAAGCTCGAGTCATATTTCATATGACGCACAAGTATGACTGGAGGTCACTCGCCACTAGTTAACACTCAATGGGTTAGATAAGAGTAATTCAAAAGTAAATAGAAGAACACTTATCTCAAGAGAGTGTAAAAGTTCTGTATATTCTTTGTATGTTCTTGCGGCTATTATAATTTACATGTATATATAGTACCCAATTAGAGTAAGTTCTAGGTTACAGGAAATTATAGAAAAAGATCCCTACTAGCTAAGGAAAAAGGAGGATAATTTATAAGGTTATCAATGTAATCATGCAAAAGAACATCTTTTATTAGAAAGGACAGTATAAATGTCAGAAAGGACAATACAAATGTTAGAAAAGGACAGCGCACGCACGGTTTGGTCATTCTGTGATCCTTATGACACTGTTATCTGAACAAAGGTAAATTCCAATCAAGTAAGGTCGACGTTGGCAGTTTGGTAGCTCGAATAGTTAGGACTGGACCGGAGTTGACTCAAGGGACACTCATTTTTAGGACGGCTTTAAATGATCAGCTCTTAATAGTTGTTAAGTCAACCTCAGCAATGGTAGGGTTAGTTGTATTCTTGATTAGATGCTTGGATGGGTATTTATTGTGGAAAGGTTGGCTCGACATGTCGGCCGATCACCTCGACAGTTTCTTGAATGTCATAAAGAGCAAAGTAGCTCGGTAAGTTGGACGAAGGAATGCATTACTCCTTGGTGCTTAGTTCACCTTAGACAACTCGACAAGCCAACTAAGTAAGCCCACAGGCTTCAGAGCTCATGATTGGTCCATGATCCCTATTACTAGTACTCTTAGGCAAATCTATAATCGTACCGTACATGCATGTACTCATAATCTCTCATGTTTTTCTCTTTCTATTTTGGTCTGCAAACTTTCTCTACCGATCTAATGTCAACGATAAGCATCAGCATAACCCTAATAAAGAGCTACCTCTATCTACATGTAAAGGAGCATTACTATCTTATTAAGAGATATACTGCAAGACATTAAAAATAATATATAATATATTTTATTATTTATTATTTTTTCTCCAAAAATAATAAATGTCATTATTTATCATTCTTAAACTATTTAAGAATAATAAATATTTCAATAATTCTTATAGATCATTTAGTTCATTCTTCATATGCAATCATGTAGGTTCATCTAACGTTACCAATAGGCCTAAAACTTCTTTTAGACCTACAAGACATGAATAGCCTCTAGTAAGACATTATGTCTACTTAAATTAAGTAAAGGTCGATGATCAAACTTTACCTATTAAACAATTGATTATTAACTCCCTTTATCACACAATATCTAATGATTAAATATAAGGTATGGATGAAGATACTCTCATACTATTTAATCACTCGTTTCTTAAATCTAGAGTTCAACTGACTTAAATAAATGATATTAATAACTCCTTATTAATAAATTTGAGCATGGCGATGCATTTTCTCAATCTTACTATTTACAGAGCCTAAAAGATATTTTTCTCAAATTAATGAGATGAACAAATTCCTTCATGAACACTCATATTCCTCCACGAACACTCATATTCCTCCACATAATTTAATCTATATTGTCATCATAGTCTCATAATTATCCGATTAAAAAAATGATAAAGAACTGGATCAAAACATGAAAGTTATTATATAAGAATCTATAATGTCATTAGGTCAAAGGATTAGATTAACACTGTAATGAGTAGTACTTATCAAATTAATCCATACAATACTCTCACAACGGGTTGATCTACTATAATGTACTCTTATATATATCTATGTGATAAATTGATATCTCATATTTATAATTAGTAAAACATGATTTTCATTTAATCAACATACTAGTCTTAATTTGTTATTATTTCATGTAATGAACAACGAAGGATAATTTAGAAAAACATTCTCATCACCTTATGGCCTTACTATTAAAGTCATGTACTTTAACGATATAAGCTTAAACAAATATTCAAAGAATCCTTTTATCGTGTTGTGCAAGGTTCAATATCAAAAGAGGTCATGCGCATATTGCGTGTCAAATTATAGTATACGTGATTAATGAATTGATTTGAATTGCATGTATGGGATGATCAAGTCAAATAGGATAAGGAGGAGAAGTAGGCAGTCTTGATAAGCTTTAACACGTTAGGTAACAAGTGGAGGAGCGCAATGACATCAACCTCCATAATATATGAAGAACGAGGTATTGTTCTTAGGATGTTCAAGTGTTTGATCTTTGAAACAAGATTCCAGTAAAATAATGGTGTTAGTTAGAATTTGTCTTCTGTCCAAATGAGGAAGTGAGGGGGTATTTATAAGAGATAATAAGTGGATTTGGTTCGTTAAATCATGATACTGATCAATGGCTAAGATTGAAGCCTTATATAAATGAATATCAAGTGAGCTTTTTCATGGGTTTAGGCCCAAATAAAGGGTTTTATTATTCTTTAGTGTGAGCCAAACTAAGAAAAGTTGGATCGGGCGAATCGATTCAATAGGTTCTACTCCAAGCCCACCATATCAAATCTCTCTTGATCATCCTACATTTCATGGGTTTGACTCTCTTTCGACCCTGTTACCAAAGCTCAAGGAGTCAAATCTATTTTGTTATTAAGCTTAAAACCCATGAGTCAGATTTAGCTCTGTATACATGTTAAAAGGTCAATTATAACGTAATAAATAAATTGACTCATATTATAAAGAAAAGAAAATAATCAAATGACATAAAATCCATATGACTTAAGGCACATCACTAGCATTACCTTGATTGGATACATTATCCAAAAATATCTTCATAGTGCTAAGTCTTATACTATAATCCTTCTTTTCATTTTCTTTGTCTTGCTCTTCTATTAATAGTTTGCTTATAGTCTCAACATGCACTTTTGATGTATGCCTTTATTCAATCTTTGCACTTCTAATTAGTTTTTATACTTATGATCAATCTTTTCTTCTTCTTTTTTCCTTCATCTTTAAAATAACGTAGCCATGTTTTTGGTGATTAAAACATTATCATTTTGTGCTATAGACATTCTCAATATAATTTTGTTCATTATACAGTTGATCAACTTCTGATAATAATTAATTTTGGTTACGAATCTGCTACTAATATTTGCTTACTTCATTTTCGATTCTTTATAAGTTATGATCTTGTCATTCCTTGTTTTGAAATTGTCTTTTTTTTTTCCACTCCTATTTTTTATTGTCTAAGCATGTTCAATAATATAATTTATTTGTACTACTCATTAGGTAACTTAATTAGTAATATTGAGATACATTTTGTTTAAGTTCATATTAGCATATATTTTGTTATCATCAAAATACATTTTGTTCAAGTTTTTGTATTGACACCTATTACCATAACCCACCTTTATAGGGTTTTCGGTTTCCTACAACCTTATAGATTTTTTCTCTTATTACTAAAATTTATCCATAAAATCAATATAGACTCAATACTCAAACCAAAACCCCTTGATTACATAAAATATTTATTTTGCTTTTGATTTTTTAAGCTACTGTTAGTATATTTTAAATGATTTTTATAAATGAATACTTAATATACTTATTAATTTTCTCAATATGAAAATATAAATAAAAATTTTACCATTTTTTACTGGGACGAGCTTTCCAATAATTTTTTTTTTAAATCCTAAAACTAACTCTTAATTTTATGGGATTTTTAATCATATTTCAGAATCTAATAAAAACTCAATAAGGTATTACCTTATAAGTTTTTATTGGGTTGGATAGGTTTAGAGGTGTGTAAGTAAGCTAAATAAGCCAACTCAACCCTATCTACTTTAGCCCATAAATTAAACAGGCCAAAAAATCTTCCCAACCTATTTAGAAGAGAGTTAAATGTATTGGCATAAAAACTAAAGGCATAAATGTGTTAAAAAGGCCAATCAAAATTAGCCTACTTTTGCTCGCAAGTTAAATAAACCAGGTTTGCTCGGCCCATTTTTTAAACAAACAAAATTTTTTTGACCTAAACCCATTTAAAAAACAGATTCAAAGAGTTAGTTGGCAAGTCAAAACACTTTTACATACCTCTAGATGGGTTAAGTACCCTAGTAATCCATCCAATTGCATCCTTAATTTTAGAATAATTATGAGCATACTTTATCTACGATACTTATTATTTAAAATTAATACATACGCATATTGACAAAAAATATTATAGAAAATCATTTTAGGGGGACATGTAATTGCTAAGTTAATATATTGGAGCTTAATTTGAAATGGACATTAATCGTCTATTAAACATAAATAAAATAAGATTCGTTTTAGTTTGGGTAAGAGTTTAAAAAAGTAAAAAAAAAAAAAGAGCTATGAGTTGGAAAGAAATTAAAAGAAAAATTACTTTTAACTCAAGAGTTTCAATAAGGAGAATTTGTGAAAAATGCACCTAAGTTTATAAAGGGGCTCTTCAAAATAATATTACATTTGGGGGAGTATAAAGATGCAGTTCAATTTTTGTTATTGTAAAGAAGAAGGCATATATCGAAATAAGCACCTTCTTTTTATTTTTTATCTTTTAAATAATGAACATGCAAATCATATATCCATCTAGGTACCTAAGTTTCAAAGAAAAAATGAGTGAAGGTGCATTCCACCATAAATGAAAAATAAAACCAAAATCGAATAGCAAAGACACATTTGCATTCTAAATAGTCACTATCCTTTATCAAACTCTCTCTTTGCATAATTTTGCTAGATTTGAAGAATTTAAATCAAACCCTAGAATTGAAATGTAATTCGGTCATAGGGAAGCCTGCTCAAATTTATGATTTTATTCATATGTTTCTTATTAAATGCAAAGATTAACATATTTTCTAAGTTGATTTATGAGTATATTAGTATAATGGTATGTATTATTAGTTTATTTGTGTAGTAAAATTGAATGCTTATAAGGTGTTTGTTGTAATGCTTATAAGGTGCTTGTTGAAATGTAGGCGAAGTACGTATCTACTAATCTTTTTTTCAAAAATTATATAACTATGAATTAGATGAAAAATATTATATAAATGTAAATACTAAATTGCATTTGAAAATCGAGAAATTGGAAATAACAAAAAGGTTGTGTAGACACCTAATTTTTGTCCCTCTGAAGTCCTAATTTTTATTTTTACAAAAAGGGTCCTAATTCAAAAAACTAAAAAGAAAAAAATTAATAAAAGATAAAAAGATAATAAAAATTAACAAATAAGAAAAATACCAAAAAAATAAGAAAAGAAAAAATCATAAAGATTTCGTAGATTTTTAGGAAGTAATTTATATTAGGAATAATTAGTTTTAGTATTAGTTTTAGTTTTAATTTAGTTAAAAATTTTATTTTAGGAAATCAGATAGTTTAAATATAATTTAATTGTAATGAATGTCAAGGCACAAACTAGCGGCCTAACGGATAAGTAGCGGAGCATTTAGGAGAATTTAGTTGGAGGTCACGAGTTTGGATTCATATCTAATTGAATCATATGAATATTAGTTAAATCAAATTTGAATTAAATTTGAATCTAATTTAGTTAACGAATCGGATATAATTACATATTAGATTCATATCTAATCGAATCATATGAATATTAGTTAAATCAGATTTGAATTAAATTTGAATCTAATTTAGTTAACATATCTAATCGATTCATATGAATATTAATTAAATCATATTTGAATTAAATTTGAATCATATCCACCGAACAACAAATTTGTAGCAGCTTCGGGATCGTCCTTGACCGCATCTCCTCGTCCATACTGCACACTCCACGTCCACGACTAGCGACCAAACTGTACACTCCACGCCCATGACCAGCGACCAAGCAAACATTCTGATCAACTAATCGAACACAACAGCAGCAACTCAGTACACCGACTGACAAAAATAATACGGCAGCCCTTGCAGAAACAAAAAAAGAGGCCACAGATGATAACATCCAACACGCATACAGCTTTACTGTGTTGCCAAACAGTAATCTGCTATCCTAACAATAACGGACAAACAGCAAACTAATTGATCAGCCGTATGAAAACACAGCCTAGCCATCACGTCTAAGCTCCATGCCGATGTCCCTATTGCACATGATTGAACTCGGAAGTCGATAGTCCTTGAACAGAAAAGCGCTTAGTCCTATGCTAACTGAATTTCAAGTGTTGGTTATCACAGCTACAGCACAACTCACAACACTCGAAAGCAATGATTGGACCTAACACCGATGGTCCCACAGCCACGCCCAACAGCCAACAGCACACGACCACTACTACCCCCCCCCCCGACTGGACTCGGACACTATACAATGGCTGCAACCCCCGACGTCGACTACAGACCATTGTTGATCGCTAAATACATCGCCTACTGCAGCAACATCGAGCAGTTCCTTCACTGCATAGCCAAATCAAGTTCGGTTTAGTTCAAAATTTTTTTTTCTCTTTTCTTTCTTATATATATGTATATTATTATTATTATTTATCATTATGATATTATGCATGTTAGGTTAGTAAGAATATGTTTTATTTATTTAAGTAGATAGTTGTGTAATATTAATAGTATATATATATATATATATATGTAGGAGTTTTTTCTAGTATTGTTTTATTTACATGGAATTTTTTTTAAAGATAGAAATTAATAATAAAAAAACCTTCTTTTTAAAAAAAAAATTAGGACTTTTAGAGAGTTTTCAAAAAAATAAAATCACTTAAGTGTTAAGTTCCTTTATATATTTTAAAAAAAAAAATAAATCGAATAAATTAAAACATAAACTTAGACGGTTTTCAAAATTAAAATAAATCAACACACTAAAGATTTTTCAAAAGAACTACGATCGCCTGATCCCGGCTAGCGGGTACGTAGGCACCTTTGGGGTGACGATAAAATATGTAAAAACTTAGGTTTTTTTTTTTCTTTCTTTCTTTTGATTTTATTTATTTATTTATTTTCTTAAATATTATAATTAAAAAATAATCCTAATTTTGGTAAATAAATAATGGTACCCGTTAGGGTTTAATAGGATAGCCTCCGAATTCGGAACCCTCTAGTTCTTTATTAAAATTGAAATCAAAGACCGATAGCTAAATCGTAACCAATCTACCTAATTGGTTATGGTTTCTTTTCTTTTCCCAACTCCGGTCGGGTGGCAACTCCAAAAATTATTTTTAATAAAAAACCGAAATTTCTCAATTTCTTTAGTCAAGGATTAATATTAAATGGGTTAAGGTTTAGTATTAATCAGGAAATGGGAAATCAATTTTAAACAAATAGAAAACCGAAAAATTAGACTCGACAGTTTAGCGACTCTATTGGGGATCACTAGAGGGCTAGCCACTAGAAGTTGCCGAAAATAGGATTATTTAAAAAAAAATGAAATAATAGAAAATAAAAAACTTAGGTATGTTATTTTATGTATTTGTTTATTTTATTTGTTTATACTAACATGTTCTTGATGTAGCAGTTCATTTAAGGAGGAATTTTGAGGGGTTTTATTTTTGTCTTTTATTTATTTATTTTTATTTTTATTATTGTCTCTTTTCTGTATCATAAATGCATGGTAGATACGGTCAGAACTAGGCCATCTTAGGACCTTAGGAGGAGGGCCATTGTGTAAACTTCGGATATTGTGGGGTAACTACCTTCCAAGGCCGATCAGGCTACCCCACTCAAGTTCAGATATAACCACAGAATCGCTGCTTTGAAAAATGTAGTAGTTGCAGAACTTGAGGACCTTTAGAACCTACCTTTTACATTACATGAAAACTTTTTCAAAAAAATTTCACAAGAATCTATGATGTGGTAAACCTAAATTGATAAGGGCAGTTGTGAAGTTGTGATTGTATTTGTAATCTTCCCTTGTAAATAATTTGTAATAATTTCGTGTGAAGTTTGGAATGCATTGTAATTGTAATTTTAATTTTGATTAATCATGGTTGGACCAAGTCAAGGGCCTTTTGAAGACATTCATGTCTACCTACTGCATTGGCCACAGAAACTGCTTCAAACATGGTTTCAACTCTTCAGCCCAAATAAACAGAAGTTTATTAAGAATAAGATTGGACCCATCCTCTCTCTACAGAAGATTCCCGTGAACATCACTCTAGTACAGGCCTTAGTCCACGTTTGGGAGCTCGAATCCACCAGTTTCTATATAGGCCTACATCAACTAAGCCCAACTGTAGAAGAATACTCCCAATTGTTGTCGGTTCCTACAATCACGGATGATATTTATGTCCCAGATTTGGAAGCTGCAGTACCAAAGATCTTCAGCAAGTTGCTAGGAATCAAAAAAATCGAAATAAACCGAGTTTTAAATCAAGGAAAGACCGTTCGATTAGAGGATATCATGGACTAGTTTTCTACTGAATTGAAGCATAGAGAAAAACACGAGGTTTTTTGTGCAAATTTAGAAGCGTGGCACCAGTATCGGGTCAACGCTTTTATACTGGTAGTCTTCAATACCATCCTGTTCCCTGATGAAAGACGTTGAGTCCATTTCAGAATCGCAGAACTCGTAACCCAATTCCTCGAAGGGAAATCATATGTCTCGACTCTTCTAGCCAAGCAAATCCGGTCACTATGCCATCTCAAGAAAAAGAAACGAGGAGATCTGAAAACTAATATGGTCCTACTGGTGGTCTGGTTCGTTAACCACATGAGAAGTTACTAGCTTGATTTCAATCGGGCCGAATTTACTCAACAATATGATCTCATCAAATCTTTTAGAGAAAGAATCGAGCTGCCAAAAAATATAGCTAGCCGCTACTGGGTCCAATATTTTCAGGGTATGAAAGCGGAAGAGTTGTTGTTAACACCTAGGTGGTTTGCAAGCAAGAAAATGATAAGAAGATGTAGAGACTTCAAAGCGGTTCCTCTGATCGGCTTCAACCTCTGCACCGCATACGTTCTAGCCAATGGACTCATTGAGGACATGATCCCTAGACTATTATTAGAAGCTGCCTCGCTGGACTTCCTTAACCTCGGTATGATGATGGTTGATAAAGTAACCAAGCTTCAGAGCATCCGAGCTCTTTGGTATACGAAAAAGACCACCCCTACCACTAGAGGGATAATAGCCAGGAGCCAGACAACCAAAGGATTTCTTTATCACCAGCTAAAAGGGCTGAAAGATATGGAAGACAACAAAGAGAAGGAGGAAGTTCAAGCTGAATCTGAGAGGACGAGTAAAAAAGAACAGGAGTTGGAAAGCCATTGCAAAGAGTATCATCAGAAGATAAAGGCATTGGAAGCACAACTGAAGAGGACTAAGGGCAAAGAAGAGCAAGCTCCCATAATCTGAAAGAAGAGAAAGACGCAGGATAAGCCTACTAGCCACTAAGAGAGAAAATTTTAGATTTTAGGTTTTTATGTTTTCATTAGGATTCATTTTTATGAACAGAATAAGAGGTGTAAAGCTTCACAATTGTAAAAATTAATAAAAGTTAGTTAGGTTTTGCCACATTAGAGGTTCCCCCCAATTCCTGATTTTTCATTGCACTCGTATGACATGCATTTTATGTTTGTACAATTAACAACCCTTTTTTAAGAAAATTTAATTGTACTAACCCTTTGTTAAGTTGTTCAATGCAAATCAGGTAAAATTTCAAGATAGCTCCCAAACGTCAAGTCTTTCAGAGAAGTCCGATTAGAACACGTTCCCAGACCAGGATGGTCACCACTCAAGGAAATGATGGAGACCCTGAGATCAATGATCCCTCCGAGCTAAGGTTTCATTCCATAGAAAGGGCTATGGAAAAGATGGCAGAACAAATGAGCTTCCTAGCAGATAGCATTGCTTTGCTGTAAGCTACAGCACCGGCTAATGAAGAAGGTTCCAAAACCTGTTATAGGAAGAATACACAAGCTCCTGAAGTAGAACACTAATATTAAAGAGACCCATTCAAATCAGAAGGAGTTTACCTAAAAGACAACCCGACCTTCGAGCCTGATACGTATGTGGCCCCGAAACCTGTCGACCATGGGCCAAGTACGAACAGCTTGAAAGAACTGGAAAAGAAATTGACACAATAGATCGCTAAGAAGATGAAGGCATTCGTAGGGTATGATGGATTTGAACAGGTGGGGATAACTGAGTTTTCCACGTATAACATGGGAGCATACCCTGAGAAGTTTAAGCTACCGGAATTCGAGAAGTATAATGGGAAGGGTTGCCCCAAGCTTCACACCAGGTTGTATGTCAGGAAGATGAGTAAATATGTTCAGCATAATCTACTCATGGTACAAACATTTCAGGATAGCCTGACCGGACCGGCCTTGACTTGGTATGCCCAACTTGATTTGAATCAAATAAATACATGGGAGAAACTTGCTCGAGCATTTTATGAACAATATAAATTCAATGTGGAAGTAGCTCCGACTATGATGGACTTGGTTGCCTTACGGAAGAAGAATAATGAATCGTTCAAAGAATATGCTCAAAGATGGAGGTCCTTAACTGCAAGAATCTCCACTCTAACGACTAAGAAAGAGCTCACATCGGCTTTCATTAACACCTTGGAGAGGCCCTATTTTTGCCATCTCATCAGGCAAGCTTCATCCAGTTTTGCTGAAGTAGTAGTAGCCAGATGTAGGATTGAAAGTGCCATTTCTTTCAATAAGCTGCAAGACCCAGCAGATAGAAGACCTCCAGCGTCATCATCTGGTCCTAGACCAACTGCCAACAAGCCTAAAGAATCTATAGTTGGTATGGTAAATTCAAATGCCAGACTAAATGCTCAAGTCGCTTTTAGGGCAAATCCACCTCCCGCCTAACAACAGTACAGAGATCAGTTTCAAACTAACAGGACTTATAAGCAATTTACCAAGATACTGGTCCCTTTGAGTCAAGTCTTCAAGAAGTTGCAAAGGGATAATTTGATACGATACGAACTTCCTGGTGATCGATATTGACCGAGATTCTTTGACCCTACAGTAAAGTGCGAATACCACTGTGGATAAGTGGGGCATTCGACTGATGCATGCTGGAGACTGAGGAATAAGATTCAAGACTTGATAGATGAAGGGATAGTGCAGTTGGATTTTGTGGAAGCCTCGGTTCCTAATGTTAACAATAATCCCTTACCTAACCATGGGCCGATGATTGGTATGATCTTTGATGACTGTGCTGTCAACGTCATTGATGCAAATAAGAAGCCTAAGGTTTTTGAGTTCTATACTGGCAACCAGACTCCAAAAGTAAAGAGGTACACATTTCACGTACCGTTGCCACCAGAAAATTACAAGGCTGCTCCATTTAACTATCACCTGGTAAATTAGAAGAAACCAGGTCCTCTGGTAGGGAGCATTACTCGATTAGGAAATATTTATCACCCAAGAGAGCAGCAGGGGAGGAAAGTTATGTCGGGAGAATCAAATGATAAGACGGCGGCTAAACGCATTGAGGGGCTATCGGCTTTTACCAAAATGCTCAAGTCAAATGAGTATAAAATAATGGATCAACTTAGTAAGACTCCTGCACAAATATTGCTGATAGGCCTGTTAATCGCATCTAAATCACACAGAGAAGCTTTGTTTCGCTCTTTAAATGAAGTAAAGGTCCTTCGGGAGATTCCAACTGAGAAGATGAGACTAGTTACTAATTCGATACTTGCGATAGACCAAATTTCATTTTCAGTTGAAGAATTGGGTAAGGAAGGGAACAAGCATACAAAGCTGCTCTTTATCATGGTAAGGAGTAATGACATAATTGTCACTAGGGTACTCATTGACAACGGATCGTCGCTGAACATCTACCCACTCGCCACTTTGGATTTGCTGGGCATTGACACATCTACAATTAAGCCTTCTTCCACAACAGTCAGGGCCTTTGATGGTTTCAAAAGAGAGATTATAGGGGAGATTATTCTATCCGTGAGTATTGGCCCTCAGCACTTTACTATTCGATTCCAAGTCATGGACATCCCAAGATCTTTCAATCTATTTTTAGGAAGACCTTGGATTCATGTAGCAGGGGCCATACCCTCAAGCTTGCACCAAAAATTGAAGTTCATCTCCAATGTCTAGGTGATTACAATTTTGGGAGATCAAGATTATGAAATTTACTAGGAGATGGCTATACCCTACATAGGAAGTGAAGGACAAGAGGAGCTAGGTTTACAAATGTTTGAAGAAGTGAACATGATTACCTGTCCCGATAGAGAGGATGATAGAAGGAAGGGATTTAAGGAAGGCCAGATTGGTAACTATGGCCTTGGTTACAATCTTACCCCGACGGAAGAATTACAGAAGAAGCAGGCGAGGGGCAAGAGAGGTAACAGATCATACCATGCCTCGATGACCTTTCCACAGCTAGTTGAGATGTTCATATGGGAAGAGACTCAAGCTCGAGAATCTGACAAAGAAAAATCAATAAAGTTGCCACCTAAATTCCAGCATCATTTGAACAACTGGTTTTCCATCCCGGCGAATAGCAACAGGTCTTCCCTAGGGTAAAAGGGGTGACCCATAGTTAGTATTTTCTGAATTTTTATTTTCAATAGTCATCGTTTTAAATGTATCATTGAACGTTTCATTCAAAATTAGTTAGGCCTTTATCTCATTTGAGACCATACCTCCATTTATTCAATGAAATCTTAGTTTGTTTCTTTCCTATGTTGCTCTTCAGTTCTCTTTTGTTTACATGCATTTTTTTATACATTCTCATTCAGATTCAATAAACCAAGCGAAAACCAGGAATACCTTGCGCAGGTAGAAAATGAGAATAACGATATTGCTTTCGGCCCTACTGGGTTAGTCATCGGGGGCGATGTTGATGACCACAGTAATATACAAGAGGAATGGCAAAAACATGAATTGGGTAGAATCACTATTGATGAACCGATTGAGACAATTAATGTGGGGAACGAAGAAAATCCTAAGAATTTGAAAATTGGGGCGAGTTTAAAAGAGAAACAAAAAACAGAAATTATTACATTGTTAGCTGAGTATCAAGACGTGTTTGCTTGGTCGTATGAAGATATGCCTGGGTTAGACTCGTCAATTGTAGTCCACCGTTTACCCACACAGGAGGACGTCAAACCAAAAAAGCAAAAATTGAGAAGATTTCGACCTGACGTCTTACTAAAAATTAAAGAAGAAGTGAAAAAACTAATGGAGGTTGGATTCATCGAAGTGTCGGATTACTCGGAATGGGTAGCTAATATTGTTCCAGTAATAAAGAAGAATGGGAAAGTTAGAGTGTGTGTAGACTTTCGAGATCTCAACCAGGCAACGCCTAAGGATGATTTTCCATTGCCTCACATTGATGTCTTAGTGGATGACATTGCTGGAAATCATCTATTCTCTTTCATGGATGGTTTTTCGGGATATAATCAGATTCGGATGTCCGAAGAGGATAAGACAAAGACGACTTTTATTACGACGTGGGGAACGTTTTGCTATAAGGTGATGCCGTTCGGGCTGAAAAATGTAGGAGCAACATATCAGAGGGCCATGGTTGCAATCTTTCATGACATGATGCATAAACAAATAGACGTGTATATTGATGATATGATTGCGAAATCTAAAGAGGAGGAAGATCACTTAGAAAACCTGAGGAAGTTGTTTGATACGTTAAGAAAGCACCACTTGAAATTGAATCCGGAGAAGTGTACCTTTAGTGTGACATCAGGAAAATTATTGGGGTTCATAGTCAGCCAAAAAGGTATTGAAGTTGATCCAGATAAGGCCAAAGCTATAATTGACATGCCTCTTCCACAAACGCTCAAGGAAGTGTGATGATTGCTGGGTCGCTTAAATTACATAGCTCGATTCATTTCACAGTTAACAGACAAATGCCACTCTCTGTTTAAGCTGTTAAAAAAGAACGCAAAGATTAACTGGAACAAGGAATGCAATGAGGCTTTCACAAAAATCAAAGAATATCTTATGAAACCTCAAGTTTTGGTAGCTCCTAAACCTGGAAAGACGTTGTTCTTATACCTGACCATAATGCTGGAATCCATCAGATCCATGCTTGGTCAGAAGGATGAAGAAGGGAAAGAACGAGTCGTTTACTATCTAAGCAAGAAGTTTACGAAAAGGGAGCAAAAATACTCAGAAGCTGAAAGAACCCGTTGTGCATTGGTCTAGGTTATGCATCGGCTTAGACAATATACGCTGTATTATCAGATTGAGTTAATAACACAACACGATCCTTTCAAATACTTAGCTGAAAAACCGGCTCTCATTGGTAAAGTTTTAAAGTGGCATATGTTGTTGACAGAATTTGACATTAAGTATGTGAGCCAAAGTTCATTCAAGGGGCAAGCTTTAGCGGATCAATTAGCAGAGAATCCTTCTGAAGATACCCCTCAAGGAGCAAGGGTTAAGTTTCCTGATGAAAATATCCTAGTAGCGGGAAATAATTTTGATGGTGAAATAGTCGAAAAATCTTCAGGGTAGAAAATGTTTTTTGATGGAGCAACCAATGTGTCTGGATGTGGAGTAGGGGCAATTCTGGTATCACTTAGAGGTACACAATTTCCAATGGCTATGAGATTGGTTTTCTCATGTACCAATAACATTGCAGAATACGAGGCGCGTATTTTAGGGCCCAAAATCGCATTATTTAAGGAGATACGGGAATTGCAGGTTTATGGAGATTCTTCGTTGATTATAGGCCAAGCTCAGGGTGAATATAAGACGAAAGACCCCAAATTAGTGCCTAATCGCCAACACTTGGCCGAGTTGATAACCAAGTTTAAAAAGATTACCTTTGTGTACGTACCATGGGTTCAAAACCAATTTGCCGATGCTCTTGCTACTTTGGCATCAATGATTCAGATATCGAAAGGAGTGGAGATTCAGTCACTTAAAATTGAAATTGAGGAAAAGCCCGCTTTTTGTTTGGTAATGGAAAGTTCATGTGGCGAAAAGCGGGCTTTTCCTCAATTTCAATTTTAAGTGGCTAAATCTCCACTCCTTTCGCCACATGAACTTTCCATTACCAAACAAAAAGCGGGCTTTCAAAAACGATTATTACTGACAACGGTACGAATCTAAATAATAAATTGATGTCCGAGTTATGCTGACACTTCAGGATCATTCATAGAAATTTGACTTCTTATCAACCCCAAATAAATGGAGTTGTAGAAGCAGCCAATAAGAATATCAAAAGAATTATTGAGAAGATGGCCATTACATATCGAGATTAGCATGAGATGTTACCATTTGCACTTATGGCCTATCGAACTTCTATTAAAACATCAACAGGGGCAACCCCCTACTCGTTGGTATACGGAATGGAGGTTGAGATTCCGTGTCTTAGAATATTGTTGGAAACTTAGTTAGATGAGGCTGATTGGGTAAAGAAGCATGTCGAGCAGTTGAATCTAATTGATGAAAAGAGGCTGACAGCTTTATGTCACAACATTTGCTATCAGCAACGAATGGCCAGGGCTTTCGACAAAAAAGTACGACCTCGGAGTTTTGAGCAAGGAGACATGGTGTTGAGGAAGACGTTGCCTAACACAACTGATTTAAGAGGGAAGTTTGCCCCAAACTATAAAGGACCTTATGTTGTAAAGAAAGTATTGCCTGGGGAGCTGTTATTTTATCTCAAATGGATGGTCCAGATTTGAAGGACCCAGTAAACGCTGATGCGTTGAAAATGTATTATCCTTAAACATCAATGAGATTTTTGCAAATAATCTTACTATTACTGTGGTCTCATTTTCATTTTCCACATGCAAAGTTGGTATTCCTAGTAATCGTTAGCATTGGATAATATCCTTAGCCTTTTTTTTCTCATTCTACTAAAAGACCCCACTTTTTGCTCTATTATCTACCCAAATAAACCTTATACACAAAGAAACACAAGAAAAATAATCACTTAATTTGAAGCAATGACTATTGATAAAAATTCTTTTAATACTTTATTGTGGTTAACCCCTCAACGAAAGGGAGATTTGTTTCCTATTTTTCAGGATAGGGCCATACTCCAAAAGAGTAACGTGTGGCGTATAAGTAGAAACTCGCTTGAGAACAGATGCTTGCACGAAAAGCCAATGTTTGGACCGGAAGTTCAATACAGGACATCCTTGTTCGAGAAGAATATGTTTTACATTCGTTTTAAGCTTAAGTTATTTTAAAAATAATAATTAAAAAATAAAATAAAAAAATAAAAAAGAAGAAAGATAAGGGGTTTTGGAAAGAGACAGTAGAAGAAAGAAGAAGAAAAACGAAAACAAGAAAAGCAATGGTAAGGGATAGAATTGTTGGTTTTAATCAGACTACTCAATAAGACATGAGATTACTTGGGAGCTATCTTTGAAACTAGGTAAGTGGTTCTAAACTTGATAAAACATTGCATTGACAATTGGTTTCCCCCTAAGGATAATAGCTTATTTTCCAAAAACAATTTCTTAGCAAGATAGTTAGCTCGTAGAGCATGGTCCTAGTACGTTACCCGACTCAAAATTTCTTCAAGGGATTTAGCGCTTTGGTCATCTTTTGGAGCGCTATTTCGACTCATATTCTCATTTAGGGATCTAGCCAGTTTATAAAGCGCAATCCCAATTTAGAATTTCTTAGGCTTTTGCCTAACTCCTAAAACAGTCTCAATTTATAATCTCCTAGGGATTTAGCAAGCTCATGGAGCTCTATCTTGATTCAAGTTTCCTTCATTTTTAGGTCTTAGCCAACTCAAGGGGCCCTTTGACCACCTTAGTTAGTCAGCTCATTAAGGGCACGACCAAGTTTTCTTCATATTTTTAGGTCTTAGCCAGCTCAAAGAGCACTTTGACCGCCTTGGTTAGTCAACTCATTAAGGGTACGACCAAGTTTTCTTCATTTTTTAAGTCTTAGCCAGCTCAAAGGGTGCTTTGACTGCCTTGGTTAATCAACTCATTAAGGGCACGATTAAGTTTTCTTCATATTTTTAGGTCTTAGTCAACTCAAGGGGCGCTTTGACCGCCTTAGTTAATCAGCTCATTAAGGGCACGACTAAGTTCTCGTTATTCTTTTTTAGAGATTTTTTCCAATTCACAAAGGTGCTATTGCTTGCTATTCTAACCCTTGTCAAGCATCTTAACATTCCTTAGGATAGAGTTATCCTAAGGCAAAAATGGTGTCTCTTTTGTCTTTGTAGTAAAGTTTTGCTTAAACTTCACCACAAAGAGGGGCAGCTATAGACACCTAATTTTTGCCCCTCTAAAGTCCTAATTTTTATTTTTACAAAAAAGGTCCTAATTCAAAAAAATCAGAAAACAAAAAATTAATAAAAGATAAAAAGATAATAAAAATTAACAAATAATGAAAATACCAAAAAAATAAGAAAAGAAAAAAATCATAAAGATTTCGTAGATTTTTAGGAAGTAATTTATATTAGGAATAATTAGTTTTAGTGTTAGTTTTAGTTTAGTTAAAAATTTTATTTTAGGGAATCGGATAGTTTAAATATAATTTAATTGTAATAAATATCAAGGTACAGACCAGCGGCCTAACGAATAAGTAGCGGAGTATTTGGGAGGATTTAGTTGGAGATTACGAATTCGAGTCACAGCAGGCACCTATGTCTTTATTTTTTTATCTTTGCAGAAGTAAGATTTAAAATCAGATTCATATCTAATCGAATCATATGAATATTAGTTAAATCATATTTGAATTAAATTTGAATCTAATTTAGTTAATGAATCAGATATAATTACATATGATATGATATGATATGATTTAGTTAGACTATATAAGCACTTCATGCAGTCAGAAAAAAAAAAAAGAAGAGGAGCCCCTGCAGAAACTAGAAACACAGCAGCAACGGATGAGTAGCAACTCATCATAGTTCATCCAGCAACAGCATTAAGCACGGACCAGGCGCGACGCGTCCTCGCAGCAGCAGAAATTTGACTGAAGCCGCAATTCCACCGAACAACAAATTTGTAGTAGCTTCGGGATCGTCCTTGATCGCATCTCCTCGTCCATACTGCACACTCCACGTCCACGACCAGCGACCAAGCAAACAATTCCGATCAATTGATCGAACACAGCAGCAACAACTCAGTACATCGACTGACAAAAATAATACGGCTGCCCCTGTAGAAACTAAAAAACAGGCCATAGATGATAACATCCAACACGCATACAGCTTCATTGTGTTGCCGAACAACAATTTGCTATCCCAACAGCAACGGACAAACAGCAAACTAATTAATCAATCGTATGAAAACACAGCTAAGCCATCACGTCTAAGCTCCATGCCGATGTCCCTATTGTACATGATTGAACTCGGAAGTCGATAGTCCCTGAACAGAAAAGCGCTTAGTCCTACGTTAACTGAATTTCAAGTGTTGGTTATCGCAGCTGCAGCACAACTCACAACACTTGAAAGCAACGACTTGGACCCAACACCGACGATCCCACAGCCACACCCAGCAGCTAACAGCACACCACCACTGCTGCCCCTCCTGATTGGACTTGGACACTGCATAACGGCTGCAACCCCGGTCGTTGACTACAAACCATTGTTGATCGCCAAATACATTGCCTATTGCATCAATACCGAGCAGTTCCTTCACCGCATAGCCAAATCAGGTTCGGTTTAGTTCAAATTTTTTTTTTCTCTTTTCTTTCTTATATATATGTATATTATTATTATTGTTTATCATTATGATATTATGCATGTTAGGTTAGTAAGAATATGTTTTATTTATTTAAGTAGATAGTTGTGTAATATATATATATATAGGAGTTTTTTTTTAGTTTTGTTTTATTCACATAGAATTTTTTTTAAAGATAGAAATTAATAATAAGAAAACCTTTTTTAAAATTTTTTTTAGGACTTTTAGAGTGTTTTTAGAAAAATAAAATCACCTAAGTATCAGGACCCTTTAGATTTTTTTTAAATAAATCGAATAAATTAAAATGTAAACTTGGACGGTTTTTAAAATTAAAATAAATTAACACACTAAAGATTTTTCAAAAGAACTACGACCGTCTGATCTAGGCTAGCGGGTACGTAGTCACCTTTGGAGCGATGATAAAATATGTAGAAACTTAGGTTTTTTTTCTTTCTTCTGATTTTATTTATTTATTTCCTTAAATATTATAATTAAAAAATAATTCTAATTCCGGTAAATAAATAGTGGTACCCGTTAGGGTTTAATAGGTTAGCCCCCGAATTCGGAACCCTCTAGTTCTTTATTAAAATTGAAATCAAAGATCGGTAGCTAAATCGTAACCAATCCACCCAATTGGTTACGGTTTCTTTTCTTTTCCCGATTCCGGTGGGGTGGCGACTTCAAAAATTATTTTTAATAAAAAACCGGAATTTCTCAATTTCTTTAGTCGAGGATTAATATTAAATGGGTTAGGGTTTAGTATTAATCAGGAAATGAGAAATCAATTTTAAACAAATAGAAAATTGAAAAATCAGACTTGACAGGTTGCATTACATAAATGCAATTTAATGTTTTTCTATTATAACTATGTTACAACTTTTAAAGATACGATGTTAATGTAATTAAATGTATATCAAATTTTACCTAAGTTGTAACCGTACAATGTGAGATAGGGTTAGTAAATTGGTAATATTTTTTTATAAAATTAATAAATATATAATAATTATTAAATGAATAGTAAACAAGTAAAATTCTTGTTAAAATGTCTATAAGAGCTTATATTCTAGTATAGAGTATAATTTTACATGCTACAAAATGGTCATACAAGATTGTATTGATTATGCTAGACAAATAAGTGTGATGAATTTTATGTGGTATGTTGAAATGATGGGTTTTGTTAAAATCTCCATTTATATCCATAGAAATATTATAAGAGGAAATTTGTGTCTGTAATACAACAAATATCCCATTAAGTTGTTGAAAATAAAAATTAACGTTAATTTTTTTAAGGGGTTTACAATAGTATTGGAATTGATCGTAATGTGGCCAGAAGATTATATGTAGTGATGAACTGCCGACCACCGGTACCGTTACTCGCGCGTGGCTTCGAGGCCTCCAATGCTTTACCCGAAGAATTCTTTCTTGACAACTTGCTGATGATGACAAACTTTACATTGAAGAAGGACCCCATATTGTTATATGTTAATTTATACTTTCGGTTATGATGATGCTAACTATTCTTTTACCAAGGACTCTATGTTGAGTAATCCGACCAGCTGTTGTCAAGAGGTTATTGCTGAGTAATGAGAGACTTTCTTATCGGCCGAGCAGTTTTCTCTTGGCTTATTATCATTTTTCTCGTCTACTCCCAACTGCCCGTTGGGTCTGAGTGGGCTGACATACCCATGGCTACCGACGGTGGCTGGAGCCACCCAAATCGGTGAGTTCGATTTTCAGCCTGATTTTGTGTAATTTTGTAAAAATAGTAAATATTATTATAAAATAATGACATTTGTTATTCTAGAATATTTTTGTATGTAGTTTTTAGGAAAAATATTATTTTGATGAAAATATGTCTCGTGATATAGGGTCCTTAAGAAATCATGCAAAACCGAGCATGTTTCGGTTTAGAAATAAATGACTTTAGGAGTGTAGTTTCGAGCCCAAATTTTTTTGTAGATTACTTAGATGATATAGAACAGTGCTATGAAGCCCGTGTTCAAAAATTAATTTTCGAAATTTTTAGATAATTTTTAGGCCCTAAAATGAGGCATAAAATGGGTAATTTAGGGTTAATTAAGTAATTAAATGATTAATTACTGATTTAGTGACTAATTATATGTTTTAGGATGTTGAAAGCTGATGGAGTATGATACTTGTAGCATTTAGGGTGTTAGATGTAATTATTAGGCTAATTATATAGTAAATGATTAATAAGGAAAAATAGTTAACTTTAAGTTAATTTTGTAAATTTGGGAAATTAGGAGTAAAATCTGATTTAGGATGAATTTAGATATTTTAAAATGATAATCGATGTTTAGGGATGGTAATTAAAGTGATAGAAATATTAGAAATGTATTATGTACATAAGAGACAATAATGCATAATATATAATTTTTGAAAATATAATAAATAGAAAATATTAGGATAAAAATTGATATTATATAAATAATAAGGATATATAATAAATCTGATAAGAAACTTGGATTTATGTAATTATATGAAAAATGTAAAAATTTCTCACATCAGGAGTAAATTCGGTATACTAATAAGGATATAAGTGTGCTGGATGAAATAAAATACTGACTATGAGTAATAATGATATTTATGAGATCGGGAAGTAATGTGATTAATTTCACATTATGAGTTGAAACAAATTTCTAGGGTTGGAATATAAAACATTACTTAGAAATCGAACTAGAACCTAATTTAGAAATCGATGTGGAAACCGAACCCGAACCTAACCCCAAACCTAGAATAATTATAAAAGACTTAAGACCTAGATAATTAGGCATATTAAACCCTAAACAAAACCTAATAATAAGCGTTATAGGATAAAATGAACCTATAATCATTATATGAAAACTGAAACCACGTTTGTGTTATAGGGATGATCGGTGATGGCCTGAGCAAATCGGACCTCGAGTGAGTGAGCGAGGAGTCGAGGCAAGTTGGGATTAATACAATGCTGTATTTTGGGAGGCTTGAGATTATGCTTGGTTGTGCTTGTTAGATAGTTGGATGTGTGCATGTGCATATGCTTGATTATGGATGATGCTATGATTCTGTTTGTTGCTTTAGCATGTATTGTATGATTTGCATGAAATGATTGATCACCTTAAACTGGACTTAATCAAATATATGACCAGTAATCATAATCGGACATGCATGGCAACCTGTTAGGGGAACTTAAGGCTCTCCGAGCAAATACCGACCCCTTCAAAAGGGATAACGCAGGATTGCAAAATGGTCCCTTATTTATCCTCAGTCGAACTAAGTGACAGGAGAGGAGGTCGTGGCGAGGGTGAAGACAGTAGTTCAAAGGTAGTCGCGGAAGGAGCAAGGTCTCCATTACACAAGCCTGGGTTTGGTCGTAAGCTGTTGCATTAACGGCAAATCCTTAACCCGGATTAGAGCGGGCACAATTTCTCTAATCTCATGACGGGCCGAACAACGTCGTGCGATGGAATTTGCTTGCACATGCATTGCACCTAATAAGTGATTGAAAACCTTGTTGTGTGTATGATATAGTTTTAAGTCCTCTGTCCTAACTTACTGAGGTGTGGTTGCTCACATCCCTATAGACATCGTGTAGGTGCTGGCTAAGAAGCGGCAACAACTACTCTGAAGCTAGCAATTACTGGATCCTGGGGAGTGAGGAAAAACATTGAAGAATTAACACATATGTTATTACTTTTCATTTCTGAATAATGTAATAACTGAATTATAGTGATTATATATAACTTTTCTCACTTTCTTAGGTAAATGAATTATTTAAATTACAAACCGTTTACTTCAAAGCGGGTTAGTCTTGGACGCCTTGTGTAGATCAGGTCTAAGATAGCAGTTGTAAGGCCAACTTCTATCTTAGGATGGTTTACATGGTGGGGCTGTTACGACTCTGCCGCTTCGGGGCGTGACACTTAACCTCTTTATTGCCGTAACATCTTAATCTCCCTCGCCTATTGTGTTCAGAGAATTTTCATACGAGACTAATATTATACTGCTACTTATCCTCCTCATTTGACATTGTACTACTTTTCTGTTTTTGTCTTTATCCTTTTTACCCTTTTTTCGTATGTACTAGGAATCCCTTTTTTTATATGTACTTTATTGTAATTTCTTTATTTGTAATGTTGCCCTAGAGACTTATAATAAATAGTCCCTTTCCCTTGTAAGTCGCAATAGAACTTTACACATAGACATTGAATATCTTATTCTTGTGAGATAACCCCCTCCAAGTTCATTTTTCATACACTCTTATCTAATCTTGCCTTGTTGCTCAGGATTAATGGCGGGTAGATCTTAACATCAATTTGTGCATCATATCAAGTAAGGTGTCAAGTCGTGTTGTGTTCGTTGGTGTGTAATATTCTCCGAGCAACTTTACGCCAGCTACTTTGGTTAGTCCGTAAACCAATTCCCTCTATTTTTTTTCGATATTTCGAAGGACCCATTTAGTTCAAATTTGCTACGATAAGTCTTAGTGATAACTAAGCTCTTAGGCACATCATATAATCTTGGTATCAAAGCTTGAGGTTAAGATCGAGTGCTATGTAGAGATAGTTAGTGCTATTAGGGATACTTGTATGTGTGTTGAAGGTATCCCTGTATGAAGTGTATTTTTTGAAGCTTTGTTTTAAGAATGTCAAATTTTAGTGTACAAGGAGAGATTAACGATGCTAAAAGTGATGCTCATGGTCGTGGTTAAGTTACCTAACAAATACCATGTACTATTGATGAGAAAATCTAAGATCTTATTGCTATTATGGCCAACTTAACTATCTCGGTAAACAGAGTCTTAGAGATTGCATTGCGATAGAGAGTTACTGAGTAGGGCTGAGAGATGAGAGATAGGCCGAGAAAACAGATGAACAAATGAGCTTCAGAAGCTGTTCTAGTAAACTAAGTGCTATCGCGATGTACTGGACGAAGTGAAGGAGTAAGAAGAAGAAGAAGACCAATATGTTGAGATTGATGAGCGTGAGTTTAGAGCACTGAGAGGTGCCAAACACCTTAAGTTGTAGATTTTGAGCTTCAATGGGTCTGGTAGTATTGATGACTATCTAGATTGGTAAGAGAAGATCAAAAAGATATACGATTTCTACGACTATGAAGATACCATATGCATTTGAGTAGCCATGTTAGAATTTTCTGGATATGCGGCAATGTGGTAGAAGAAACTATAGAATATTTGCTTAAGAGCCCGACGTGAAGTCCGAACATGGAACGAGATGAAGAGAGTTCTGAGAAATAGGTTCGTTCCTAAACACTACGAAAAAGACACTTTTTGACGACTCTAAGACTTGAGGCAAGGTAACGAATCAGTAGATGACTATGTCCAAGAGTTTTAGTTGCTCATGATACAATGCAATGTCAATGAACCTAATACATGAACTATAGTACGGTTTATCTTTGGACTACAGGCTGAGATTGGTAATATCGTGAAACTATAGAGTCTTACAACTTTAGATGAAACCATTTATGTAGCATAGAGAGTTAAATGCAATGATAGAACCAGGTTAGTTGGATCTTGAGCAGTCAACCAATGTTACCGAATAAGAGTAACTTACTAAACCAACCAAGGAATGACAAATCATCAAACAGTTTCGAGGTAGAATACCGAGGGCAAATGTCGAGCTAATTAGAAAAAGGCCAAGGTAAGAGCAAGACCAAGAAGCTTGAGATCCAAAGAGACTAAGATGAGAGCTTAGGAAGGAAAACTCAAGAAATCAAATGTTTTAAATGCTTTGGCTATGGATACATGGTTAGTTAATGTCCGAACTGCCGAGTAATGACCATAAAAGGAGACAAGCCCTTTTTGAACTAGAGAGTGCGAATGAAGGAAAAGAAGAAGTGGGAACCGATCAAATGTTGGAAAAATTTCTAGAAGACGTCGATGCTGAGACACCTCTTGAGGGCAAAGCCAAGTATCGCTTTGTTGTTCAACAATCTCTCAGTGCTTTTGTTGCTAACAAGAATGAGCAAAGATAGAACCTCTTCCATACAAATTGCTAAGTGAATAGCAAGCTATGCGCTGTGGTTATTGATAAAGGGAGTTGTACCAATGTCATCGCGTAAGGAGTAGTTAAAACTATGAAATTGCCGACCCCCCCTACGCCTTAAGCCATATAAGATATATTAGCTGAATAAAAAAGGAGGCTTACATGTTACCGAGTAGGTCAGAGTACTAATTACCATTGGCTATAGGTACAGGGACAAGATGTTGTGCAATGTCCTTCTGATGTGAGCTTTTCACATATTACTTGGTCGACCAAGGCAGTTTGACTTGAAAGTGTTGCATAATGGATATAAGAACACTTTCATGATCTAGAAGGATGGGAAGAAAATTATATAGACACCCATGAGTCCTAAAGTAACCCAACAAGCCTAAGCGCAAGTTGCTAAATTACTATTGCGAAAATCTTTAGTGATTTCTCAAGCTCAGTTTACTTAGAAAGTTAGGGTTGAAGACTATGTACTCCTTTTAGTCTGGAGACTCTTGAAGGTTAGAGAAGTGGAGGACTTACCTACAAAGTGCAATTGCTACTTTATGACTTTGCCAACCTATTCCCTATCGAGATGTTGAAAGGATTACCTCTATTGAGAGGTATTGAACATTGCATCGACCTACAACTAAGAGCTGCATTGTTGAATCGACCTGCTCACAGGCTCAATCCCGAGCAGGCAATTGAATTGAAGAAATAGGTAGATGAGTTGGTGGGTCATGGATATATCCATGAGAGCATAAGTCCTTGTACCGTACCCGCTGTACTAATACCTAAAAAGGATGGAATGTAGCGAATGTATATTGACAGCTAAGCTACCAATAAGATTAATATTAAATATCGATACCTGATCTCATGACTTGATGATATGCTTGACGAGTTACATAGCGCTTGCATCTTTTCTAAGATTGACTTAAAGAGTGGCTACTACCAAATATGAGTGAGACCTAGGGATGAATGGAAGATAGCCTTCAAGACAAGGGATGGTCTATCTGAATAGTTAGTGATACCATTTGGTTTAACTAACGCCCGGAGTATATTTATGTGGCTGATGAATCATGCGCTCAGAATATTGATTAACAAATGTGTTGTGGTTTATTTTGATAATATTGTGATCTATAGTACCGAACTCATCACTCATGTTGAACATTTAAGATTGGTGTTTAACATACTCTGCGCTGAGAGATTATTTAGTAACCTAAAGAAATGCGTGTTCTATCAAGGCAAGGTTATATTCCTTGGATATGTCGTTTCAGGGAAGGGAGTTCGAGTTGATGAGAAAAAATTCAAAGCTATTAATGAGTGGTTTACGCTAACTAATGCTGCTGAAGTCAAGAGCTTCCATGGTCTAGCTTCGTTTTATTGGAGATTTATTTGAAACTTCAATTCCATAACTGCGCCATTAACTGAGTTGACCAGGAAGAATGTTGAGTTTAGGTGGTCAGAAAAAGCTTAGAGGAGTTTTGAAGAAGTAAAGTCTAAACCGATGTCTGCTCCAACACTTACCTTGCTAGATTTTAAGAAAGTTTTTTAGGTTGAATGTGATGAGTCTGGTGTCAGTATTGGTGCTATCCTTATGCAAGAGTGCCAACCCATTACCTTCTTCAGCGAAAAACTCCAAAGTGCTACCCTAAATTACTCAGCCTATGACAAGAGTTCTATGCCCTTGTCTGAACACTCAAGAATCGGTAGCATCATTTGTTACCAAGAGAATTCATCATTTATTCAGATCATGAATCTCTCAAGCATCTTTGGAGGCAAATAGAAGCTTTCTTGGTGTTACACCAAATGAGTTGAGTTCTTGGAAACCTTTTGCTATGTCATCATATATAAGAAGGGAAGCACCAATACAGTGGCTAACGCATTTTCTTGCCGTCATACCCTCATCATAACGTTATAAGCTAATGTACTTAGATTTGGCACTTTACTTGATCAGTATGAGCATAACCCACATTTTGGACCCTTAGTAGTTAGGTGTAGTGCTAGAGGAACTGTGGAAAGGTTCTACTTGAGTGAGGGGTTCTTGATGAAGGGTAAGCGGATTTGCATCCCGATGGGTTCTATAAGGGAGCTACTTGTTCAAGAAGCTCATGCTCGGGGTATAGCCTGCTATTTTAGGGAAAAGAGGACGATTAAGATACTGAAGGAGTATTTTTACTAACTTGGGGTGATGAATGATGTGTATCGAATACTTGAAAGGTGCGATGTATGTAAATATGTAAAGGGGAGGAGAGAGTCCTATGAAGAATACACACCCTTACCAATTCTTGAACGGTCGTAGACAAATCTAAGCATGGATTTCATGCTCAGCCTTCCCTACATGTCAAGAAGAAACGACTGAATCATAGAGGTGGTTGATCGGTTTAGTGAGATGGAACACTTTATTCTTTGTCATAGAACTAATGATACTTTATTCGTCGTTAATTTTTTTTTTTACAAGAAATTGTGCGACTACATGGAGTGTTGAAGAGTATTGTGTCCGATTGTGATTCGAAATTCACAAGATTCTTTTGGAAGACTTTATAGAGGAAGCTCAGCACTAAGCTCCTGTTCAATACTTCTTGTTACCCCCAGACAGACGACCAGACTGAAGTTGTGAATAGAATTGTCGGTAGTCTCTTACGTGCCATTGTTGGGAAGAACTCTCATGATTGGGATTTATGCCTGCCCGTTATTGAATTTGCCTATAATTGCTCGACTCACAGCTTAGTTAGAACATTACCATTTGAGGTTGTTTATGGACTTAGGTCGAAGCTATCCTTAGATTTAATTAGCAGTCTAACTACACAAGGGGAAAGTCAATCCAACCTACAGCCTATTGAAGAATTCTAGAGGTTAATACGGAAGATTACTGAGCAATTGGTCAAAACTGTAGCACGACAGAAGGAAGTGGGAAGCCACGAAAGGAGATGAGTCGTTTATACCTATAAAGACCTTATTTGGATCCATCTTAGCAAGGAACGCTTTCCTAACAAAAGGACAAACAAACTATCTCTTAAAACGGATAGACCCTAATCCCTATGAAGTTGAACTACCCGAGGGTTTTAGCATGTCTAAGACATTTAAAGTCGCTGATCTAACTCTTTATGTACCTGATGATGACAAGGATCAAGGTTTGAGGGCAAATCTTCAACAATCCTGAGAAACTGATGAACTGCTGACTACCGATCCCATTACTTACGCGCTGCTCTGAGGCCTCCAACTCTCTCCCCGAAGAATTCTTTCTCAGCAACTTGCTGATGACGAGAAACTTTACATCGAAGAAGGATGATTGAACTCCTTGAGCTCCATATATTGTTATATGTTGATTTATACTCTCGGTTATGATGATGCTGACTATTCCCTTACTAAGGACCTTGTGCCAAAGACCTTGTATCAAGTAATTCGACTAGCTGTTGTCAAGAGGTTATTGTTGAGTGACGAAAGACTCCCTTACTTGTCTAGTGACGAGAGACTCCCTTACCGGTCGAATAGTTTTCTCTCGGCCTATTACCATTTCTCTTATCGCCCTCTTCTCATATCAACCTCTTTATTGCCATAACATCTTCATCTCTTTCGTTTGTTGTGCTTAGAGAATCTCCGTACAGGACTAATGTTGTACTCCCATCTATCCTTCTCATCTGACATTGTACTACTTTTCTATTTTTTGTCTTTTATCTTTTTTTTACCCTTTTTCGTATGTACTAAGAATCCCTTTTTTGTATATACTTTATTATAATTTCTTTATTTGTAATGCTGCCTTAGGGACTCACTATAAATAGTCCCTTTCCCCTGTAAGCCATAATCGAACTTTACACATAGACGCTGAATATCTTGTTCTTGTGAGACAACCTTCTCTAAGTTTATTTTTCATATACTCTTATATAATCTTGTCGTGTTGCTCAGGATTAGTAGCGGGTGAACTTTGACATAAACTTGTGTGTCATATCAAGTAAGGTGTTAAGTCGTATTACATTTATTAGTGTATCATATCCTCTAAGCAGCTTCACATTAGCTACTTTAGTTTGTTGGTGGACCAATTTTCTTTATTTTCTTTGATATTTTGAAGGAACCATTTAGTTCAAATTTGCTATGGTAAGTCTTAATGATAACTAAGCTCCTAGGCACATCAATAGGTATCCTAATGCCTATATGGAATGTTACGCCCTGAAGTTGCAGAGTCGCAACAGCCCCGCCGTGTAAACCATTCTATGATAGTAACTGGCCTCACAGTACGTACCATAGACATGATCTATACAAGGTGTCAACGACTCTTCGCTTTGAAGTAAACGGTCCAATTAAATGTGTAACTACAATTATTATAAATTTCACAAATTTTGAATAAACATATATAATTATATATAAAGTCTACAGAACTTCTCAGGAAATTCTACATATACACAACGGTTTACTAATTTACATAATAATTATCAGTCTTTCATTCTCAAACTATAAAGGACATTCTCACTACACATCACTACTAAGTAAATTGATCTTCATATCTCTGGCTTCAAAAGAACTAACCTCTGGATAATTGTAAGGTGGCATAATACTTGAAGTATTTAAAAATCAGGATTTGCAAAAAGATCTATAGGGGTATGAGTAACTACAACTCAGTAAGTTTAATTGGAGACTCATGAGAGTATTCAAACACAAATAAGATTATCAAGCAATTATTTTAATGCAATACAACAATCAAATGTCATCGTACAATGTAGTCTGGTCCGTTGCGAAATCAGAGAAATTTTACTTGCTTTAATTAGGGTTGAGGAGTTTCCATGTTATGCAGTAGCTCACAACCAAACCTAGGCTTGTGCAATGGAGACCTCGCTTCTCCCGCGACTACCTTCAAATCATTGACTTTACCTTCGCCGCGACCTCCTCTCCTATTACTTAGTTCGACTAAGGATGAAGAATGGGCCATTTTGCAATTCTGCCCTATCCCTTTTGAAGGGATCGGTATTTGGTTGGAGAATCCTATGATCCTCTAACGGGTTGCAATACGTGACATTTTTTGTTATTAGAGTCGAATAAGATTAAATTTCATTTAGGGTGTTCAAATAATTTCACACCAATGCAATCAATCACGTTACAAATTTCAGCATGCATTCAGATACATCAAATACATGCGTAGACTACTTACAATCACAACCATATACAATCTTAAGTCTCCGAGTACTATAAAATAGCACTCTAATACAGTAAGTAATAACTCAACTTACTTGGAGTTTCCCAATTGCCCGACTACTCAATTACAAGCCGATTCGTTTCTGGATATCCTATAATACAAATAGGTTTTTTTAGTTCTTATACTTTAATGATTCATATTCTAAGTTACAATTTAGCTTATTTTTTTCCATGTATACTTATTATTTACTAATGATTCATTTTACTCTATTTTGGGATTCGGTTCCTAAATTAGATTCTAGTTTTGATTTTGGAATCTTAAATATGCTCGAATCCTAATGTGAAATTAATCACATTAAGCTCGATTATTCTAATATTTTATTGGGTTTTAATTTAGTATTCTAAACTATTCGGTACATGCTAATCTTAATTGGGGTACTGGATTTATTCCCGATGTGAGAAAATCTTACAATTTTTTATACACTTACCTAAAATTAAATTTTATTTCAGATTTATTATATTCTAATTTTTATTATTATATTATCTAATTAAACCTATTTTTTTATAATATTTCTAATTTTCTATAATTAGCACATAATTTCTTCATTACTTACACTTAACACTCCAAAGGTTAAGATTAGGTTTCCACATCAATGATTAACATCCTTAACCCTCTCATAATTATCTAAATCAGTAATTAGTGTCTTAATCACCTAATTAAGCCAAAATTACCCAATTTTTCCATCATTTTAGGGCTAAAAATTAACTTAAAAATTTCAAAAATTTAATTTTAAAAAATAGCTCCATAGAATTGTTCTATATCACTTAAGCATTTTATAGAAAAAATTTAAGCTCCAAATTACACTCCTAAGCCTATTTATTTCTAGTTCTAATCATGCTCGGTTTTGCTTAATTTGTTAAAAACCCTATATTTTTAGACATGATTAAACTAAATCACTATTTTTCCTAAATCTACATATAATAAAACCTCAAAATAACAAGTTTCATAATTTTTTAGGCAAAATAACTAATTTTAAGAAATTAAACAAAATCAGAGTAGATTAGAGACTCACCTAGTTTGATGGTTTTTGGCCTTCCAACATTGATCTAGGTGTGTTGGCCAGTCTAGGCAGTGGGTATGGAGTGGGGTAGTGGTGGTGGCTTGGTCTCAGGTGGTGGTGGTGTGTGGGTTTGGCTCACTAGTTCTATCTGCACAGTTTTCCTTTTCTTTTTTTTTTCTCTGGTTTTTCTCTTGAATTTTCGAAGCTCTCTATTTTTCTCTGATTCCTAATTGTCTAAAGGAGCTCTATAAATTTTCTCCCTATTTATAGAAGTTTTTGGTAATTAATATGTATTAAATTAGACATGACATTGCCCAATTCCCTTGATTTTTGGCTTTTGTGTTGCTTGTTTTTAATTGGCTAATTTTTCTTCTTCAACTCCTGACTTGCCATGACCAAATCTACATCATTCCAAATTTCTCGGATTTTTTTTTCTGATTTTTCCTTAATTAATTAATAATTTTCTTTAATTATTTAATAAGTTTTTAGCTACTTTAAGAAATTTTGCGTATTTTTATTTACACATAAATACATATGGGGTACATGTGAACATTCTTAATTTATTAGTTATTAGTTTACACTTTTCACCTTTTCGATAATTAATAATTATTATACTTAAAATTTAAACATTTTATAGTTTCCTATTTTATTACTTATTTTCTTAAATTCAAGTTTACGGGGTTATTTACTAATATTTCTATCTATAGTTTATAATTTGGGTTTGATCGGATCCTTTAACCGATCGCCCTAAACTTTGTGTTCTAAATTCAATTCTACGGTCACTTGACTTAACTTTAGGGCTTACATGGGAGTTGTTTCCCACTTATGATTGCTATAAGGGATGAAATGTTTCATGTTCATTTCAATGTGTTGTTGTCGTGATCCATGTTTAGAATGATGAGGGGGTGTTCAACTTGAGACTTAATGTGAAGTGAGTAATGTCAGCAAATGGTTTGTTCGTAGGCTTAGGTAGTCTTTCAAGGCAGGGTTAGCTACCCAGGAGCAAATTGGTCAGGAGCTGATGCTGTTCTTCTAATGATGGTTATGGTAAGTTGAAACCAATTGAGAAGTTGGGTGTCGTCTATCATAAGGATGACGGTGACAGTATTGGTCGGTACTCCTAAAGTTAGAAGGTCTTGAAACAGTCTTGGGAAGATAGGAAAGGAAAAAATAGCTCACTCTTTGTAATCAAAGATAATATATGAAGCAAAGGAGAGTCGAGCACTGAACAGGTACTTATGAAGGTGGTAAACCTCTCGTTTTGTGACAAGTAATATCAAAGCTAAAGTTTTTGGCCTAGTGAAGCTGCATAAATGCTACCCAACATATAATATGGAAAAGGTTAATTCTTATTAATAATTGGGCTCATGTGGATCAAGCGTAAGAAGGAGCGGCTACTAGGTGGAGGGCATCGTTGCTAAAAAGGGCAGCTGTGTTATGAGTAGTATTGTAACAAGAGTTTATCCGAAACTTAAGGAAAAGTAAAAATGTACTTTAAAGGGTAAACTCCATTGTTAAGCCATTCACCAAGAGGTGACCTTGGAGAATAAAAGGGCAAGGGTAAGGGTAAGGGCAAGGGCAAGGGCAAGGGTAAGGGTAAGGGCAAGGGCAAGGGTAAGGGCAAGGGCAAAGGTAAGGGAATGCCTGTAGAAGCCTTGGAGTCTAAGCGAAGATGATCATGGCGTAGAGTTGAACAATTAAATAATAGAGTCTGTGATTTTACAAAGAAGGGTAGTGGTGAAGAGTTGACCCCATGATGAAGGCATCATGGAATTAGGTAGGGGAGAATGTTACTGTATGTGTTTTGGAGTGATGAGAGGCTGTTCAACTTAGGGCTTAATGTGAAGCTAATGGCTTCATCAGGCGGTTTGTTCTTGGGGTTGGGTAGTCTCTTAAGACAGGGTTGGCTACCTGTGAATAAACTAGTTGGGAGCTGATGCTTCTATCCTGATTATGGCCATAGTAGGTTGAAACTAGTTAAGAAATTAGACGTCCCCTATAATAAGGAGGATAGTGATAATGTCGGTTGGCATTCTTAAAGTTAGAGGGTTTTAGAACAATTCCGAAAAGACAGGAAGAGAAAGGCTAGCTTGCCCTCTATAACAAAAGATAATACATAAGGCAAACGAAGGTCGAACGCTGCACGAGTACTTATGGAGGGGTTAAACCTCTTGTTCTGTGATATTGTCATATTATGTCTTAAGGTTTGTTTTTGCAATTAGTTGCAAAGAAGGCATGTATTATGAAAATGAGATGTTTATAATTTTGTTAAAGGAAAAGTGCATTTTCTAAAAAATATCTTCTTCATTGTAAAGGAAAGTTTGTGGTTTCCTTGTTTTATACAAACACAAAAGAAGGTACATATCTAATGGGAGCCTTCTTTGTTTTAAAAAAATAATTTTGATATTCATGTTCTTCTTTACGATAATGAAAATTAAATGGTATGTTTTAAAAATAAACTTACTAACCTCCCTCGTTAGATTCTTAAGAGTTTGCTAATGAACTTATGATTAGGGATACAATCAAAGTGGATTTAAGATGGATTTTATGAAAATGGAATCGTTTCTATGAGATTTGACGTTTTCTAGAACCTATCGTATTTTATTTTGTATTCTTAAAACTTAACCCACATAAAGGTAGGTTTTTATAAAATTTAAATAAAATTAAAAAAATTGTAGAGTGGAAAAAAATTAAGTAGGGTTAGAATTATATTTATTAATCTATATATTAACAAAAATTAAAAATCAAATATGTTGTATATTTAGAATATACATGATTCATAAATTAAAAAGAAATATTTTTACTCATCTACATTTTTTTATCGGTTGGGGTTTGTGCCTGAGTGTTTTGTAAGCCTAAACCGTGAACCAAAACCTTAAAACCTCGTGGTTTTGAATATAAGCCCGGATTCCACCCATCGCATATCTTCTAATGATCGAACCAGTAACGTCCTTACAATTTGCATAGATATTTCTGCATCCAGCAAGTCCATCCTTGTCCATCCCAAACCTCCTAGAAAAAACTTGCACTTCCTTTTTATTTCCATTTTATTTCAAATGGTACGTTCAACAAGCTGTAGCAGCGGAGAAGAAGATGGAGATGCCGATTGGAAAGCCGCCATTGACTCCGTCACCACCACCACCGACCCTTTTCTCGCCAACCGCTTCTCCACCACTAGGGACACTACTGCTTCCTTTAAAAACAAACTCGAGGACGACCTAGATCGGAAGGACAAACCTCAGCTGCCAAAACACTACCTGGTTAAGGTTTGGGTATACTCTTGTATTCATTAAGCAGCTAATTTATGTTGTACTATTAGCGAGTCATGACATTTTGTTCGAAATTCTATGGAGTGAAGTTGAAGAGTGCTCCCGTATATGTCTCTTGGAAGTCCCTTTTCGAATCACTTTCTCCCATGAAGTCTAAATGAAAAATCAATGTTGTGGAGTGTAATTTTGCCTTAACAACGAGCAATATAATAAAATCATAAACTTTTGACTCATCAACCTCAAGTTCTAATTGAAATGTATAGGAATTTAAATCCCATGTTCTCTTGCTTCTCAGCAAACATGATGTGATTTTTACCTTTTGGGTTCCGTTTTAGTTAACAAACGGAGATAAAGGAGACTCTGCTGTTGGTTGTTTCAAAGATGCTCAGATAGTTCCTGACTGCTCTAGGATGATCTGGTTTTCAAAGAGCATAGTAGATCACTCTAAAAGGGAAAAAGGTCATCGTTGTTTAGTGTTGTTATGGTTGCATTAATCTTTGAGAATAAGTTACGGATCATAGTATGTTAATATATACTCTCAGCATACCAGCTGAAACAATAATTGGAAAATAATTTGAGTGGTGTTGGTGTATTCTTCATAAGATTAAAAATCAGTAGTTTCCAGGTGTTATGTGCTGCATAATTCCTAGGCAACTTGGATGTTCTTTCTTTCAGAATGTTGATTTATTTATAGCTGGAGTGACCTTACACTAAACCGAGTTGGCTACTTATAGCATCTTTGAACTTATAAATGTGTGCATCTTCATACTTTATTCTAATTTGATGATCTTCTTTTTCATTAGAAAAACAAAAGTGCAAAGAGAAAGTAAATGAAGCAATAGGATAGCAATTATTTGCAGCTAGTCTCAGTATTGAACATGAGTGTGTTGATCTAAAGCTCTTTCCATCATTTCAACCTTCAAAATGGGAAGTGCTGGTCCCCACCACCGTTACAATTTTGGCTTGGATCTGCTTTCATTGCGTGAGAGACTAGAAGGATTTGATGAAAAGGTATTAGATGAAGTGGTAAATTCGACCTTTCCAGTTTAAGGGTAGAAGTAGTCATCTTGTTGCTTGTAAACATTTGCTTCCAATATGTTATGAACTCAAAGGATCTTCCGTTATTGCCCTCTAGAAGGACTCATAGAAGGTTTAGTTGTGATAATTCCAAGGTGGCCTAAATAAAGTGTATAAGGACTTTAATATTTTAATGCTTTTGTGTGTTCTTTTGGGTGTTTTGGTTGTGTTTATGTATGTTTCTAATTTAGCAAGTTGTAGGTGGTTATTTGTCAATATCTAGGTGTACATGTTATAGGATTGGATGTAATTTCGTATTTCAGGTCTATTAAGAATGAATATGGATTCAATCTTGTTCTTTAAGAAATTTTTCTACATGTTTATCTATTTTGATTACATAAACATGGACTTGTTTAGGATAATCCAACGATCTCTATGAAAGGGTTAATTAAAAGGAGTACCCTAAGATCTTTATAAAACTCTAGAACTCTATATTTCTATAAAAATAGGAAATGTATTTCCTTCTACATTCTGGCATAAATGCTTACATAGTGAGCTGTTGAACATAAATGCTTGTTATCCTAATTTTACTCTTATTTTGACACATGAGATAATTGCGCAACAACTACCTTTATTGCTTTTATGAATAGAGTAAGGGACAGGAGGAATATGAGGAAGCTGGCACAATATTAGCAAGGACTTAGGCATACTGTGAAGTAGAGTAGAAAGACTTATAGCATTACATGTTAGTGAGAGCGCACAGACTCAAGCATATACATGTGCATACTCAATCACTACTTGGAGTTTACAGTTGAAACTTGAAAGTTGTAACCGATATTACAAGAGTATATAAAGAAAATAATAACAGAAAAGGGGATCATTTGTTGTTACCTCTGAAAAATTCTTTTTACTTTCTTTTACTTTCTTTCACTTTCTTGGAGCCTCAGTGGTGCAGTGGTGCTTAAAATTCAGTGGCCACCATTGTAAAACCTCGCAAACAACGAACACCAATTTCATATTAGTTTCAATTCACTACATAAAAGTTACATAGAAAGATAGATCAAAGCACAAGCATTCTGGATTTGTAATCCTTTTACAATTTTGTTGAGTTGCGAGATCTGGGAAAAACCCTAGCAGACCGGAGCAATAGTTGAAGACAATTACCTTTGAGGAGATTCCTTGGAGGAGAGAGAGAAGGCAAGATATTTTTAAGGAAAAGAGTCCTTAACGTTGTACCTGATTATTGGGCTGTGAAAGCTAACAATTGCATCATAACTGATGTCTAACTGTCTTACAATTATAACTGACCACGAGACATACATAACCAATAATACAAAAATGCACACACAAGACTCAACCATACAACATGGCAATTTAACCAGACGACACTGCACATATATGACACATCATCAGCACACACTTATTCCAACTGTGTTTTTTTTTGTTGGTGCATGTGTACACATGTTGAAAGGGGCTACTTCATATGTTTTATCACTTGATTTGGCTATACATGACTCCCCCTTTTCAAAAATGTTCATTGACCTCATGGGCAACTGTCAGATGACTTAGGTAGATCATACTCCAACTTGCCTTTTGTCTCCTCCTGATGTACTAGAAATGAATTCTCCATTGCATGCTCTTCCACACATTCCAACCAGAACACATTCTTACACTGGTTCCTTGCCATAAAAGGCTCATAGCTTGATTATGTCTTTCGGTTGGTGCAACTCGACTTCCACTGCAATACAATCCCTCAACTGCTCATATAGATTGTCACTTCTTGTTTTGGTGACAATGTTAAGGATTGGGCTGCTAATATCTCAAACTTCTATTGATATGCCTCCATGACTTTTTCTCATCTTAATTTCAACAATTCCCCCAACTTATTACTTTGTAAAGGAGGACTAAAATGCAAGTTGCATAGATTCTTAAACACTTTTTACTATAAATCAGTTTGGTCTCCTTCCAATTTCACAAATCACAACCATGCATGACCTTCCATATGAAAAGCTGCTAGTTAACCTTATCTTCTTCAAGAATTTTCTGATGGTTAAAGAAATGCTAGCAGCGATTCAGCCATCCTAGCAGGTCATTAGTGCTGTCATACTCCGGGAATTCCAATTTTGAAATCTTAGCAGTGATAATTCCCTGATTATTCCTCCCATTACTGGCCGTTCCATGCTTTACCTTCTCTGGTTGTTGCTGGCTCCTTCTCGGTGTTGTTTTTCCATGCGTTGCATGGACATGTCATGGGACAAACTTGTCATTTGCAAGGACAGCTGATGTTGGTGTGCTTCCATTTGTGCCTGGTCCTCCTTATACATAAATAAATAGGCTTTAATTTGTTATTGTAGACTCTTCAATTCCTCCATGATGCCTGCCTACAAGAGTAATTTGTGACAACATTGAAGTAATTTTGATTTCAGGTCCATTAAGAGCGAAATCAGATTCAAAGTTGTTCCTAAATTTTTTTAACTATGTTTTCCAACTTTGATTATAATAAACTTGGGCTCAGTAACAGAGGACCCAACAATCTTTGTGAATACACACAAATAAAGAGAGAACTCTAAGATCTTTATATAACTCTATATTTCTAGATTTATGTAAAAACGAAACTTACATTTTCTTCTCATTCCTGCTATAAATGCTAATAGAATGAGCAGTCGAATATAACTGCTTGTTTTCCTAATTTTACTGTTATTTTGACAGATAAAATTACTGCACAATTACTACCTCTATCGCACCAACTTGCACCTAATTGCCTTACAATAATAACTACAAGACAAGCATAAACTACTGTTAACAACACAAATACACACACATGACACAACATCAACACCTATATACACAATCTATTCCTACCGAGGTTTCTTTTTCTTGCATGTGTATATATGCTTATCTTGTTGTGGTCTCGTAGGGGCGGTTCTATTTCAGTTATTCAGGGCTTATAAGATAAATTTTGTTCTAAATTTTGCTTTGAGATTAGGGAGTATTCTTGATGTACTTGGTTATTCAAGAAAGGTAGGCAATTAAGGAAGGGTGAGAAATATCCAACTGCTTAGAGTTAGTAGGAAATTTTACTTTAGAAGTATCGATAACATGATCTAGGGCATTGATAACAAATTAGTGCAAGAGCAGGGGTTTATGGCTGAAAGTCGCACTTTGCAACGGAGTTCATGCACACTATAGGGTTGGGTGGGGTGTTATGAAAGCAAAACAGCAGGAGATGACCACACAATTGGAAAATCTAACAAGGAGTTTGCATTTCCAGAATTTAGTGATGGATGCAGCGGAAGAAAGTGAAAGTCAGGGGTGTCGGACAGGGATGTCTAACATCGATAGGCTTTCCTGAATTTGACGATAACTTAGATCCAGCACTAGAGTGGCAAGATGTGATAATTTCTTCTGTCATCACTGTAAATCAGCAGAAGAGAAGGTTTGCATTGGTGTCATTTCATGTAGAGGGGAAATGCACAAGTATGGTTCTTGAAGTTGGAGAAAGGTTGTCTAGTAATGGTGTGTGGTTAGGCGATTTTGCTTTGTCTAGTGTGGTTCTGTGGTGGGCTTTACGTGTGTTGTGGGAGGTTGGTGTGAAGTGTAGGGGATTGTTGTTATAAGGGTGGCATATTTGTGAATCTGGCAAGGTGTTGTTATTAATGAGTGGCATATATGTAAATAAGGAGAAGTTGAGTAATATAAATAATAGTAAGTAGTAAGGGTTGAGTCAGTTAGAAATTTTGGTCAAGCCTTTGTGAGTTGTTATGTTCCTTAACTGAAGGAATTAGGGTTTCTAATCAATTTCCTAAGAAAAAAGATCAATAAAATTCTCTAGTTGTTGTGAAGATGGTTCAGAGAGCCTTAAACATTTGTTAACTCAGTGTATTACAACGCCGAGTCAACAACATTGGTTGGCCAAGCTTGTTTGATATCCAATAAAACATTGAAAGTGAGAATAGAGCAGCTGATGCTCTATTGAGAGAATTTGAAGTAGAGTTGGCAGGTATATTTGGTCCTATATGGAATAATTTATAGGCTATACTAAAAAATGTGCTCAAGGATGCTACATTTTCATCCAAGATTTAGCTATTTAAGGAAGGAAAGGATGCTGGTACATGCTTTCATTTGGTGAATGAGACATTGCATTATAATGACTGATTGCTTTTACCTGTTGGTTCATCATGGATTCAACTATTTTTACATGAATTTCACTCCTCTCCAATGGGGGACATGTATGACTTTGTAGGAGATTAGCTTCACACTTATTTTGGATTGGAATAAAATGCGATGTTGCTCAATTTGTCTCCTCTTGTGCAGTGTGTCAGTGTAACTAATCTTAGATTTTGTCAATGACAGGGCTCTTGAATCCACTCCCTATTCCTAGAGTGGTGTGGGAAGATATTTCCATGGATTTCATCACTAATTTGCCTCGCTCCAAAGGCTATGATACAATTTTTTTAGTTGCTGATCATATCTCAAAACATGCACATTTTTTTGCCCTTGAAGCATCCATATATGGCTAAGTCAGTAATTGTGTTATCCATGAAGACAATAGTGAGGCTTCACGTCTTCCCTGTACAATTGTAAGTGAAGAGACCCTCTATTTGTAAAAGGCTTTTGGAGAGGGTTACTTGTGTTATGGGGGACTCGATTATATTTTAGTACGACCTACCATCCTAAAACTAATGGTAAAACAGAAAATTTGAATAGAAGCTTGGAGTGTTTCCTTTGATGTTTTGCTTTTGAGTGTCCTAATTTGTAGGCTAAATGGATAGGTTGGGTGGAATTTTCTTATAACACTTTACACTCATCAGCAGGGATGACCTGCTTTGAGATTGTATGTGGGCATCCTCCTCCTCCTCCTTTGCCTATTTACTTGTCTAATGTACCGATCCAAATTTGAAGCTTAGCTCTTAGTTCTCAAGACGAAATGTTGCAGATATTGAGGGTTAATTTGGAGAGGGCTTAGCTGAGAAATTGTTTGAGACGTTTAGTAGCTCTTAGTTCTCTAAATTGCTTACCCTGCAATTTATGTGGAAAGTGGCAAAGTTAAATAGCATCTATTAAATGCGATTTTAAATTGGTACTTACGTAATTAGCCTGTCCGAAACCATTTTATAAGAAATAGTTTGCTTACAAGAGGCAGCATGTTAACATCTTAGCTTGGTGCTGCTTTGTTTGGCAATGCATAAGGCTATACCTTAGGAGAAAGACTGGTCTATGTGTATGCCAGATCCAGTAATTATTTTTTTGACCAAGAGACCCAGTCATTATTGTTTTCTGCTTTTTACCCCTACGATTCAAGTCCACCTTTTCCTTGGTATGATCTTTTTCTCTCGTGTTTTTCCCAAGAAGTTAACAATTTATGCTTTTTTGAATAATCTTTTTGCAGGCGCAGAAGCTCTTGAAAGATATCGTGGAGAAGAACTTGGAAGTTGTGAGAAACCCCATTAATGTGGTTGATGATGATGGTGTAGAGACATTTAGTAGTAGAATTCGTTTATTTAGAAATGCCCCCCCTGGGATCATTTTTGATTGCATTGGTAAGTAATTTCTGATATTTGCAGTCTGAATGTTGCAACACAGTTGCTTTTGCTCATGGATGTGATATGCTCCCATGAAAAAGCAGCTGCTTGCTATCATATTGCTGCTCTTTCTCTTATTATTCTTTTATTTTTTCTCCCTTGTTCTTTTGGTGGTTTGGTGTGGTGGGACTAACATTCAAGTGCTAAATTACTTCCTAAGTTTTGATGTCATATTTTCTTGTTCGTCATCCGACTGGAAAAGATCTTCCAAATTAACTGATGCTTTGCTGCGGTAATGGGAGTGAGGCGTTGGAAAATAGGACTGTTCTTTCAACTGCCAGCCTTCTTGCCAAAGCGTATACAAGCATAATACTGAGTAGTTGTGGTCTTGTGTCGAATTCTTCCTCGTATGTTCTAGTTATGGTGCTTGTGTTCTTGCTGCCTTTCTGGTCTCCAGCTTTAAGGCCCTCTTACCTGTCCTGTTGCTAGTTCTTGTATTGTTGGACTGAACGTTTAGCTTATGCCATCAGATGAGCATCAAGGACCAAAAAAGAGACCAAGGATTCTTCGTGGAAAGGAGTTTGACGAGAAATCAAAAGAGGTTGCTCCCTTGTCTAGACAATAGTGTTCCAATCACTGTATAACTTTCATTGGATAAAAACTTATAATTCCTGTTTTGTCTATTTGCTTAAATGCTGGTTGCTTGCAGTTTAGGAAGCGAATCCAGTCTGCTGCTGTTGATGGGATACATGTAATGGCTGCTGCAGAAGCTTTACGAAAGAAGTCATTAACCAGGTTAGAAGAGAAGGAGAAAGCAGCAAAAGAAGCTGTAAAAAAAGAGGAGGAGAGGGTTGCAGAACTGAAGAGAATAAGAGGGGAGAAATGGCTTCCTTCTGTTGCTAAAGATATGCAGCTAAAGCATTGATAGATCTCTCTCTCTCTCTCTCTCTCTCTCTCTCTCTTGGTGGAATGAATAGCTGAGGTTGCATTTTCCAACTCGTATTTCCTTGCTGTGGTACATTCTACTTCACTACAAGTCCTCCTCCTTCTCTCTCTGAGGTTAGGTTCATTCATTGTTCTTCATGGTTGAGGCTTTTTATTTATTTATTTATTTTTTAAATCCTGAGAGGAAGCCTATAATTAGTATCGTAAATTATGTTTACTACTTTTTTTTTTTTTTTTTAATTTCAGTGAAGAATATAATCAAAATACCAGGAAGTTGCTTTATAATTAATGTATTATTATTACACGAGGGGATGATGGGCATTCATATTGACAACCTTGGCATAGACTTAAAAAGGCAAACGTATATATAGAGAGAGAGACATGGTATTTCAATTATATACAATAGATTTGTCCATAGAAATTCCTAAATGGGGCTACTTCTTTTTTATTTCCCCCCCAAATTTCTGGCTGAGAGCAAAGGAGTCCACAGAAGAGTCGGTTTATACATTAGAGGTGAGGTGAGGTGAGGTTCGATTAAGTTTGGTTTCATTTTCGGCCCTGGCCTGATTTAGGTAAAGATCGTAAAGTGACTCTAGCCATCGTGCTTGGAGAGAGGAGCAAGTCCATTCCCTCTATTGCAACGGAACACCTATTTATGGAGATTTGTTATGAACAAGCATCAAAATTGGATAAGATATAAGTATATTATTGCTGGATATGAGGGACTTAAATCTTTATGCAAATTCACCATTCTTTTATTAGTTTTTTAGAGATTAGTACTTGATTCTTGAGGTTTCTTTCATATATATATATATATATATATATGTAATTATAAATATAAAAAATAGTTCTATGGTGAAGTTATTGGCTTTAGCACTGATTGCATTGAATTCATTATTCTAATTCTTTGCAAGGGCCCTCATGGAATCCTAATTTCCAAGTACAAGTTTTTCTTTTTTTTTTTTTTTTTGCTTTTTTTTTTTTTCCGTAGTCTGATGCTAATAGTGTAGAACAGGCTACCAGATTTTGGGCGTAAATAAATAAATAACAAACATAGAGACAGCTAAGCATTTTTTTTTTTTTTCAAAGTCTGATGCTAATGGTTTAGAACAAGCTGCGGGCGAAAAAAAAAAAAAAAAAGAAAGAAAAGAAGAAAAGTTTAGAACGGGCTACTAGATTTTGGGCGTAAATAAATAACAAACACAGAGACAGCTGAGCTGGTTGCACCATTTATTAAACTTTTGGTATTCAAGGGTGAATGATTTACAACCCGGTTGAATTATTCGGCCCTTGTGTTCATTAACATCGGACCATGTGCCATAACGCACATTTTGTTTAATCTCACTTTGTTATCATCCTCCACCCACACCACACCACAACCAAACCAACACAAATACCCACCACCCACACCACCCCACCCCCCCCCCCCCCCCCCCCCCCCCCCCCCCCTTTTTTTTTCTAATTGTTATTTGTGATTGTGTTAAGAAAAGCCCACTTTTGGAGTTCATATTTTTATTTTTATTTTTAACCTTTTTAACTAGAATTGCTTACCTTAGAATTTTGTGGCGGTTGGTTCATGTCATATGGATGGATCATTGAATAATTTCTGTGAGATACTAAAAGCTAATTGCAGATGTAGTTAGTGAAAACGGAGCAAGCTGTTAATTTGAGTAAAATATAATCATGTTGGCATTCAGCTTCTTGCAAGAAAGTTCCTTTGTTTTTTTTTTATTTTTCAAATAAATGAAGGGCAATATTTGCTCCTAGAGGACTTTTTGGGAATTCCTTAGCCCTGCAAGGACACAACTAGTGACCAACAGGCAACAGCTGAGTAAAATTGAAATATGGGTGAAACTTGTCGATATACAGAACGGGTAAATTCAAAGAAAATTATTTTTTGTTGTTAAAAAAAAAAAAAAGAAGCAATTAAAGGTTGCATTGTAATTGTAGTTTCGGCGGCCGTAACTCTGATGTTTTCAGCTCCTGCTAAGGTTTCTATACAACTTTTTTGTGTCTCTACTCTCTCTAGCCTCGGTACATCCGTACATCCATGAAAGTTAACCAACCTGCTGCATATCAAATAGGGTCGCAATTTTTAATCGAATTCCTCGAAAATTGTACATTTTCCCATGGAAAAATAAAGAAGAAGAAGAAGAAGAAGAAGTAAAACAACTCGAAGCTATGTATGAATTGAGGAGCTAGAAAATCCTTCAATTTTACCATATGAATTTTGGTAGAACGATAACAAATCAGGAGACTGGAAACAACCACTGAGACGAGACCAGTCATAGCTGTCAACTTTTATCTACTCAAACATTTTGTGCCATTTGATGTTTGTAATGCTAATATTACCCACGAGATCACATTCGCAGGCCTCCACCGAGCGCATGATAAAGAAAATTAAATCAGATTATTACACCGTTGTAAAATTTAAATCTTATCTCCATCATCTTCCATTCCATATTCTCATTGACTTTATAAGGGATAGATTTACCATTCACAATCTTACACCTTGTTGTCTCCTTCATATTACTCGTTTGATCTTTTGACAGTGGTAGTGTCACCGGCATGTTGAGAATTATGGCTGGAATCATCAAGAGGTGTATTCTGATTCTGTTCTGTTCCTTATTTTGACTATTGTTTGCAGTGTCAGCAACAGTAGAAGAATGAGAAGACGGAATACTGTGTGTGTGTGTGTGGAGTAACAACATCAGTATTTGGAATACCACTGTGTGAGTTATGAGAGTTTATATCTAGTCATGGTTAGAAAAATGAGAAAATAACCGTTCTATGTAATTTCTGCGCTCGGGAGATGGTAAAGGGACTCTGATATTTGTGGAATCTGGAGTGAACAGGGTTAGATAAAGATCTGACACGAAAAGGAAAAATATGCTCAAGAAAAGGTACATCCCTGGAAATCAAGTGCCTTTTTTTTATCATGTAGATCATACAACTTAGTAGCCTTTCACATCAATAAGATAACCAGCAAAAATACACAGATGAGCATGAGCATCAAATTTATTTCAATCTCGTTTGAGAGTAGATCAGAACAAAGAAGGACAAAAAACCTAAAGATAAAAGACTATAAAAGTGATTTATGAAACAAAACTTGATAAGGAGAAATACCATCAAGAACGGACGTGGACATTCAATTAATAAGATGAGTTGTAGTCAATGTAGCGTCTCCCCATAAACGTAAGAGTAAGGAAGATTGAAAAAGTGATAGAGCAACAATAAGTATGTGCTGATGTTTCCTTTTAATTGCACTGTTTTGTTGAGATGTTTCAACACAAGAAACTTAATGGATTATTCTATTAGTTGAATAGAATTCCAAAAGAAGAAACTCATTACCATTATATGCTCGAATGACTTTAAGCCTTTCACCAAAATTGAGTAATAACGAGTTAGAAAAATGAAGGAACATGAAAGGAGATTTTATGTTTTTGGTTTTCATAAGATAAATTTAGGTGACCCTTTGTGAAATCATCAACTGTCATAAGAAAGTATTTATGGCCGCCTAAAGTAGGAATTGAAAAGGGGACCCATATCTTCGTGTGAATCAAATCAAAGTTATAAGTTTGTTTTTCTAACATGTAAAGAAATTATTTTTGACGTTGCCTTGTAAGGGGACAAACAAAACACTTAAACTTATTATAGCAATACTTTGATTGATTTTTGTATGTTTTTCATATGCCAAATGAGTGATGACTAAATTGGTAATGCCAAACATTAAAAGTAGCTTGTATAGTATCAAGTACAAGAGAAACAAATGAATTCTTAAAGGTTTTACAAGAGATGTGGAAACTACCAGGTAAAGTGGATTGCACTTGTTGCTCCAAGAAGAACAAACCAAACTTAACCTTGGTTTAACCAATCACTTTTTGATTTAAAGTGTCTTGGATAATTGCACCATGTTGAGTAAACATGAGCAAACACTTATTATCATAAAGAAGCTTTGTAATTAAGATTAGGTTGAATTTAAATAAGGTAATAAAAAAAAATATTGTTAAGAATGAGGTTGGGAGAAAAAATAACCAAGCCTTTATGAGTAGCTTGTAACCATGGACTGTTAGGTAATTGCACATAGGCATCTCGAAAGATTGAAAACGAATGAAAAAGGTTAATAGGACTGATTATATGATTAGTAGCTCCTAAATCTAAGACTTAATATACTGTATCATGTGAAAAAGAATTTGGAACAATAGATGGAAGAGTACCTACACTATGACTTGCATGAATTGAATTTTGAGAATTAGAATTTTGCATCACAAAAACTTAAGACATATTCAATGAATTAGTAAGAAAAGCATTCGAACATTAAGCCTTAAAAAAGATAAGCAAGCTAAGTAAATGAAGAATTTGAATCATTTATCAAGCCAAAACTTGGACTATTGGATGATCCATGTCCTAATTGTTCAAATTTCCAACAGTAGGATTATTAGTTTTAGTTGCTATACTATGTGCAGAACAATCAAACATGATCGACTATACTCCAAAGGGTCCTTGACTTGTTGAATTTGAAATGTGGAGGGAAATCAATTAATTATAGCATTTCTCTTTTAAATGCCCTTTCTTTTGACAATAATTGCAAAACAAGTCATTCTTTCCCTATTCAACTTAAGTACTCTTCATCTTACTTTGATTAACAGAAGCTATGTAGAAGCATTACTAACTACAAACTCCTTGGCCTATTTAACTGCTAAAACTCATCTTTAATTTCTAGATTATGAGCTTCATCTAAAGTAGGGAAAGGTTCTAAAACCAAGATTTAAGATCTCGATGTTAAAAATGTATTATTTAGGGCATTAAGAAACTTTAAAACATAATCTTTCTATGCTATTTCCACAAATTTACTAAAGTAATATTGACTGCATGAGCCACATGAACAATGTCGAAGAGGCCTAAACTTTCTTCCTCTCGATTGTATTTAGTTCAATAAAATAATCAATAAAAGACCTATTACTTTGAACGATTGTATTTAGCAGATGATATAACAAACAAATATGATTATCGATAGTTAGAACCTAACCTTTAACTTGTCATAAATGTCCTTTACCAAATTCATGTACATGACCATAATGGCAGTTGATAGAGACATTATCTCAATATCTAAGCAACACTCAAATTATTGCTTCTATTCTAAATTAGATACGACAAATCTTCCTTTGATGGCATTATAATGGATCCATTAACAAAACAAACCTTATTGCGAATTGATAACGCTAAAAGAAAAGACTTGCTATAAGTATTGTAATCAAGACCTATTAAAACTGGAGTAATAGAGACTAAATTCTAGTTGTTGGAATGATGAATGTAATAAGGATCCAATGGCAAAACATTAAACTCTAACATCATGATGAGATTGGAGAATTTAAATGATGAAAAATAAGCTTGATGAAGAAAACTATTAATGATATAAAGATTGAATTCACAGCAAAGTAAAATGAGTAGATAAATAGAAGAAGTAAAAGCAATAAGATAGGAAGAAGGTGGAAGGTTCTTTGAAAATTAGAGTTTGTTTCATTAAATTGAAAAATATCTATATACAGGGTATTTTTTCTACTACTATATAATTTGGTACGTATATTGTATAATAATTACAATGTACATTCACTAGGTTGTATGCAAAATAATAGGGACAATTATACGGGAGAGTATTAACGTTTGGACATAAGTTTAAATATGAGAGTAATGTTTTAAAAAGTTCAAATAAGGGACTAACATTTTAATAAGTGGTTAAAATAAGGGATCGCAGTCATTGTTATCATACTGCTAGTACTATTTGATCACAATAACAATAATATTACCGATATGAGCATATTGGCGATTACTAGCTCCTATGATTCGAATATACATTAATTCTCGAGATTTGCTATTATCCGCTTTATTCAAATGGGTTTGAGGTTGAATAATAGCATTTTTGAATCTTTTCTTTTAATGCTTTAATGTAAAGGGTGAAGTAAAAAAAGAAAGAAAGAAATATTTTTTTGGACAAAAAAAAAAAAGAAACCTGCAATTGTTTTTTATCCCCAAGACTTCCTGCCCTTTATTACACGTTCCTATCCTGAAATAATGAATTGAGTCACGAAGCACTTACGCGTATATATTAATAGTAAATAAATAACACTTAAAAATATATATAAAATTACTAAAAACAAAGACAAGTATGAAAAAAATAAAAAATGAAATAATTTTTTTTAAAAAATCAGAAAATTTAATAACAAATAGTTTAATAAAAACGTAATATATATAATAATATAATTAATTAAAACATAAAAGTTTGAAAAATTTCTAAAAATAAAAATGTTAAAAAAAGGCCACCCCAATGCTAAAAGGTAACCAATTTAGCCTCAAATAACTTGGTGGGTTGCGACCCCCTCGATGGTGGGTGGCTGCCTTACCTTTAAGTTAAAAAAAAAAAAAAAAAGGTTAAAACCCATTATAGTTGCATGATCTAATTGGGTGTTAGCCCTTTTTTCTTTGTTTTATTTACTTATTTATTGAAAATTTAATTGTAGAATAGATACCTACCACTAAGATAGACCTTATCCTCTCTCCTCTAGTAGTGGGTAGCTACCCCATAGCTTATTGGTGGGTTAACGACTCATTTTTTTATATTTCGAGGTTGACTTATTCATTCACTAGCCTTGAGGTAGCTGTTTCTTTTTAATTTTTGAACAATTTTCTTTTCTCAAAATTTTCTCGAATTCTTGATTTTTAATTAATTATATCATTATATATATTATATTTATATTAAACTATTTGCTATTAGTTTTTTAAAATCTTTTTTAAATGTTTTATTTCCTTTTTTTTATTTTTCAAAATTTTCTTTGTTTTTAGTAATTATACATATTTTTAAGTTTTCTTTACTTATTTGTCATTAATATATACATGTAAGCACCATGTATTTACCATCCATGCGCTACGCTACGCCACGTATTTACAATGCATACGCTACGTGATAGATAACAAATACATAAGCTAGTACCAATAATGTTATAATAATTATCTCTTATTTTAATTATTTACTGAAATATTAATAATTTATTTGAACTTTTTGAAATATTGATTCCTTATTTTATATTACTCCAAGACGTTGATACCATCTCGTGTAATTCTCCCTAAGATAATATACTATATTATCAATTCATTTACTTTCCCAACAATTTAATTATTAAAAAAAAAAAAAAAAACAAAAATGAAGGCATAACTTTTGTAGCTACACCTCTTAGATACTTTAAACTTCAAAAAATGTTTCTTGCATTTGTAATTAAGGATGCAACTGTAACGGGTTTAGAATAAGTTTTATAAAATCTAAGCCCAACTCATTTTCTTGTAGGGATTCCCATAGCTTAAGAAAAACCCTATAGAGTTGTTAATATTATCTTAAGCCCTATCTTAAATGGGATATTACAAACCCAATACCCAGCTTAGACGTATGGAAAGCTTTTTTTTCTTCCCCTATAAACGACTTATGCATTATTGTACTTCTTAGTTTGTACTTACAATATTATATAGATTATAAAGAGAGTAATTTGCAACTGATGCATTATATGTAAACCATTGCAATATGTGCATACTCTAAAATAATCTTTAATATGACTTAAAATATGTATCTTTGCATCACTAGAAATGCTGATCTCATAGGTACCTTCTCATTACAATCTTCTTCCAATAATATTATCAAAAGAAATATATTTCGTTAGAAATATATTTCATATAGTAGCATACGGTTTAAACATATATCTTTGTATCCTTGGAAATGCTAATCTTAAAGACATCTTCTAATTACAATCTTCTTCTAATGATATATTCAGTATAGAATGAGTGGCTAGGGTTTAGTTTGGTTGAAGTGAAAATAGAAAAATGAGTGAAAAATCAAATGTAAAACTAAAATGTATACTAGTAACATAGGGGGATCTAGATTGCTAATAAGGGATTGGCTAATTGGGTTATTTCATGGTCACAGGTCCTTTTCACTTTTTTTTTTCTTTTTTTTTTCTCCGATAATTATCAATCCTTTTTCATTACACAATAAACACTTATCAACTTAACTTTATTTATATTTATATTATTTATTTATTATTCTTGTTGGGTCGGGTTTTTTCATCGGTTTTTTTTTAAATCTCCATAACTCGATTCTAAATCCTATCAAGTATTAATTTATGTCCTAGAACTTGACTCTAAACCCAATAGGATCTTTATTGGGTTGGATGGGTTGGTTACCCTATTATAATGTGCGCGATTGTATCCCTATTTATAATAAGGTCTTTGGATGTTCTAGCTTATTAAAAAAAAAAATAGAAAAGAAAAGGAAAGGAAAAGCTTCAAAAGAAAGTCGATAAACATGTGTATACACATATGTAGCCTAGTAGTATCTCTATTGGTTTTCCATTAGGATAGATCAAGATTCAAATTTTTTTTTTCTGTAATTGAGAAGAAAAAAAATCTACATATATGCCATATCCTCCTAGTTACTCGACCCAGCCCCAAATAATGAATCCATCATCAACCGATCTCAAAAGATTATAAGCCTCAATGTCAAATAGTATTAGCATAACAATTTAATTTAATATACTTTATTTTGACTTTCAAACAGAATTTGGAATTGTTTTACTTATCTTTTTCGTCTGACTCATCATGTAGTTAGTTTTAAGAAAATATATTGAATTAATTTAAAAGCATGTTAAATTTAATATAGAATAATTTTTCGTAGTTATATAGGTCAATTAGTTAAATATTTAGGTTTTCGATTTAAAAAATAGTTGACAATCGACTGAGGTGTGAGCAAACGCCACATTTGATGGCTAGATGGAGAGGCTATACCACATATGGCAGGCAGCATTTAATAAGGAGAAAAAAGGGAGAGCAGGCACCTAAGGCTTCGAGTTGTGCTTTGAGTACTTGATGTGTGCTTAGGGGGTTAAGGTTAAGGTTATGCATTGAGCTTGGATCTGGTTGGCTTAAGGACAATAGGGTCCTTGGGCACCAACCGAGGACGCTGATAGGAGCTTTTGAGGACTAGAGGAGATTGGAATGGAGGAATGCTTGAGGTTGGCTGGAGTAGATTATATTAGTGCTATGTTAACTCAATAGGGCGCTCCATTAGGCATGGTTTGAGGAGGCATGCTTGGGGGTACGAAAGTAGGTTACTTGACTTGGGGTAAACTTATGAGGGATAGGGGGCATAGGGGGTGTAGGAAGGCATGGAGTTATTGCCTTAGAGAAGTGCTTGAGCGGACTTGAGTAGGTAAAGGCACTTGGGCTTAGGACTTTGGAGCTTGGGCTTAGAGAGGCCTATCAACACTGTATTGAGGCAATGAGGAGAGTAGACTATCTTGAACTCCAAAGATCAATTCTTGAGCTGCGACAAGGTGATTTGAAAGAGGTAAGTGACGAACTTGGGCTTACCTGACAAGGACATGGTACTGTTGAACACTTATTCATGTGATGCGATTGTTGATTTGACTGACGCAACCCTTAGGATGCTCGAGGCTCAATAATGGTGCTTTGGGCATGTGCGTGGCTTTAGAAGCATGCATATGGTCTACGTTGATGGTTGATTTGACCAACATAACCTTTAGGAGACTTAAGGCTCAATAATGGTACTTTAGGCAATATGCATGGCTTCAAAAGCATGCGTGGGGTCCATGTTGGCAATCTATGTAATAGGTTGATCTAGGTCGTTAAGTGTTGAATAACGACTGTGGATGATTGAGGTTGAATTTTGTGTTTGGGTGGGAAGTAACAATTCGTGTGTCCCTTCTTTGCCTATATAAAGGCCTTAGGGGGGGGACTCATTTCTTTACTTTCATTTCACCCTTATCAAAACTCTACCAAATTCTGTCTAAAAACTTCCTAAAACTCTCTTAAACACTGAACACACCTAAAATTCCATCTCACTTCTCTAAGTAATGATGAAGGTGGCTAACTGAAGTAACTCAGCATTCTAAGGTGACTTTTCTTCTAAGGACATCTCTACGATGGTCGAGGATACCTATAAAGAGATGGTATCTTACCTTACTCTCTTGAAGAACGGTGATAGTAGTGATAAATGGTTGTGTAATGTGGACTTGGGAGATGAGGAGGAGGGTAGCTGCAGAGAGGCTTCGAGACAAGTATGCCAATAATGGTACGGATAGGGATGTAATGGAGTGGTTGAGCTTGACGAGTGAGAATGCAAATGTTGTTGATAATGTGACATACAAACATAACGATGAGGCATTTGATAGGGTATACGTGGCCTTATGATATGGAGACAATGGTTAGATCATGGAGAGGCTGGGGAAGGGGAAAGGGCATATGACCTTAAGAGTGAGTAGTTGTTTGCATATACTGGAAGCCTTTCGAGCTGGGGCTCCTATTACCGTTTATAGAGTTTGAGCTTAAGGTGTTTAGATACTTTAGGGTGTGCCTGAGCTTTATATACTCAAACGCTTGGTTTTAGTTGCTTGGGTCTAAGGCTATCTTCATTTACTACCTATGGAGGCCTATGACTCGACTCTTTAAGCATTTCTTCCAACTAAAGTCAAGCCCGGATGGGTAAGTATACTACTCGGCCTAGGGTGAGCATGTCAAGATCTTCTATGGCTTGAAGTTAAAGGTTGAGGGTTAGAAGGATAAGTTCATCTAGGTATGGTTGTGTGAGGAGCTACCCTTCTCAACCAAGTAGGCACAACTCATAAGGATGATTGTAGTGGAGTACATAGCCCCCCAAGGATGATGATGCGAGGGTGTAGATCCTCAATCAAGCATACTAACTTTGGGCCGAGTTTAACATTAGCATCATGGTCAACAACTACATTCATCAACGACTACTATTTGGTGCAGAGATAGGTATTGATTGGGGCTTAGTAGAGAGAGGGGGGGGGGGGGTGGGGTTTTCCCGGGAGTTTACCATTATACATCATTGTTATGAGGGGAGGTTAGGGCTACTCATCCTTGGTAGGTTTGGATTTTAATTTTAATTTTGTTCTTTGCATTATTAACTCCATATCTATGTTTACTGCTATACAAATTTGCGGCGACTACTTTAAGTATGCTATGGCAGAGGTTCGGGAGAAGAGGCTCTAGGAGTGAGCTGAGAAGGGCAAGAAGAAGTCCTGGGTCCAAATACCTCAATTGTTGTTGGAGGGGGTGAAGAAGCCCTTTTGAGGAAGAGGAGCAAGAAGAATGTTGTTGGCCCTTTAGAGAGGAAGAAGGGCAAGACGAGCTTAGGGGTCCCATCAGTACTCAAATGGGTTGAGGCCGTGTTGACGTGAATCCCTTTGGCTACTCTCATGATGTAAGCTCCTGACGGTAGCTCGGGTGGAGTTATGCCCGTATTGCGTATCATAGGTGAGCACTCTGATGATGGGGTAAGGGATCATCATCATCATTAGCATTAGCAGTAGGAAATGGCCTTAGAGGAGATCCAGCAAAATCGTAGGGCAGAAGAGCTGGAGATCGACGACGAGCCATAATGCTCTCCTGCCGTTGTCTTAGGAAGGAGTCGACTATGATGCTCGTGGTCCCCAGGGTGGGTCTTGATGGGCTCTTCTAAGGTAAGACCTGTCTTAACTCTGTGTCGCTAGCATTGGGGAGGCTACATGTGGTAAGGGTCACATGTTGTAAATTTTTATTACGAGTCACTGTGTGTGACTTACTTTTTACATGTTCATGTGCAACCTGTAGATGTTTGTGAGTTGTCCTTCGCATTTGACCGTAGAATTCTATAGGAGGTATGCCCTTTAGTTCCTCTCTCTCTCTCTCTCTCTCTCTTATTTCTAATTGTTGTGAGATGCTCAGTGATTGATTTTCTTTATGTCGCAGGCGGTCTAGAGGAAGACTGCTCACATGGAGGAGTAGGCCTCCAAGCTTCGAAAGGAGGTTGAGATCAAGAGGAAAAAGAACAGTGACCTCATCTTGACCTACGGTTACCTTTAAGAGGAGAATAAGAAGCTCGCTGATGAGGCAACTCGGGCAAGGGGTAAAGCTAAAGTTGCCAAGAAGAGTGCTTAGGAGCTTAGGGCTTCAATGAATGCTCATGAGTACGAGCTAGTTGAAGCAAGGAGAGAAGTAGAGAGGAGAGGGCAGGAGCTCGAGGAGGCTCGAGCTAGGTTCCAGGCTTAGGAGGTTGAGTTGAGGGAGGGTCATGACCTAACCTAGGAGATCGTATAGTAGATCTTCAAGGAGATCACTATTGGTTGGATAAGGGTAATGCCGAGTTGACTAAATATTCTAGGGAGTTTGTTGCCAAGGGTAGCCAGGAAGATCGAGCCAAGGAACAGTAAGAGCTCCCCCTTATTGTCTTTTTTTCTTTTCCCTTCCTTTGTATGTTTTCTTTTGTTTTTTTCTTCCTTTTTGGTTGTACTCGAGTGTAGGACATCAAAGCCTAAATCCTTGTAAATGTGATTGTGATGAATGAAAATATTTTTGGTTCTAAGTGGTGTTTCTCCTTGTAGCTTCTTTCGTACATTATCTCCCTATTATTTATTTTTCCAAAGTGTCAACATAAGCTCGGATGCTTGGGCACTCATGAAACCGTAGCATTTCAGGTAGACTTGGGTAGGTTGCTTAAGTGCCTAAGGCTTTTAAGTCATGCTTAGTGCTCGCTATAATAGTACCTCCATTAGGTCATTGTTAGCTTCTCGGTTTTGTGTACTTTAGTTAGCATTTTGTTTTCAAGTGTTTAAGTGGCCTCGGGAGAGTCTTTTTACCAAGGATTGTTGTAGGCAGGCCTGTAGGCTTCATGGCTAAGTTATACTTAGTTTAGAGCTTAAGCCTTCATGGGCTACTAATTGGAAGTGGACTTAATGTATCAACTAGGTTGGCATACTTGGTTCGAAGCACTAACCCTTCAGATGTAAGTACGACTAGGGTGCTTGAGATCAGGGATGTAAATCAACTTAGTATGCTTGGGGCTTAGGATTCTTGGGTGTACTGATCAATGAAAGTACCTAGACATTGGAGATGTACATTGACTATCATGCTTAGGGTCTTTCTCTTTTGAGTGTCAATACTAGTAAGGGGTCAGGTTCGATGATGATGATTGACCTATAGATAAGTGTTTGGAGAACATCAACAAAAGAGAGTATAAATAAGTGTATATGAACTCGTCTTTCATTAATTTATGGATATTTACATATATATTGAGCTTTTTATATCACTTTACATAAAATAGCGCCTTAGGTAGTTAGCATTCCATATCCTCGGGATGAGTTGTCTATTAATGGTCTCCAGTCGATAAACTCCATTGTCGCATTTGCCTTCACTCACATGGGGTCCTCCCAATTCAGTATGAACTTTCCTTACCTTTCGTAGGAGCCTGTGGCCTTTAACTTGTAGCACATTAGGTTTTTAGGTTATAAAACCTTATGCTTGACCTTCTTGTTGTAGTACCAAGCCACCTACTGCTGATAAGCAATTACCTGAGCTTTAGCGATGTCACATACCTTGTTAGTCATGTCAAGGCTCACTTATAGGACCGTGTTGTTAGGGTTGAACGTCAAAGTTCTAGACCTTGTTCGTTGGGAGCTCTAACTTTATAGGTAATACAGCTTTGGAGCCAATGGCAAGGTAGAACGGTGTCTCTCCAATGGAAGTTTTGTAACTGGTTTAGTACCCCCAAAAAAATGCTTAAGAGCTCATTGACCCACTTCCCCTTTGCTCATTCCATTCTCTTCTTTAAGTTGTCAAGGACTAACTTATTGGTTACGTTAACTTGGCCATTTGATTGAGACTGGGCCATTGAGGTGAAATGGAGTCTATTGTGGTGTTCCTTATAGAATTCCTTAAACTTGGCATGATTAAACTATTTACCATTGTCTATGATCAGGGTATAGGGTACCTTGAACGTTTTGAGGATGTTGGTGACAATGAGACCTTTGGCCTTTAGCTATGATACTAGTCATTGCCTGAGCTTCCACTCATTTGTTGAAGTAGTCTATAACCACCGGGATGAACTGATGACCATGGGATGCTTTGGGGAATGGTCAAGGATGTCGAATCCCCATTGGGTAAATAGTTATGGGCTCGTCATGTAGCGGAGGTTGGTGCTTGAGGTATGGCTAATGGGTACATATTTCTAGCAATAGTGACATTTCTGCATCATAGCCTTTGCATCTTCTTTCATTGTCGGCCAGTAATAGCTGAAGTCGAGAGCTCAGATGTAGAGTGCTTAAGCTTAGATGTGATTATTATAGTCCTCAGCTTGCAACTCCTCGAAGGCATAGATGCCATCTTCGGGTCTGAGGTATAGAAGGAGTGGGATGTTGTACTAATGCCTATAAAGGATGTCATCAATGATGGTATGGTTCACTATACTGTAGGTTAGCTTCTTAGCTTTGCTCTTGTTCTTGGGTAGTGTCCCTATCTTGAGGTAGTCTAAGATTGAATCCATCTAGTAAGGCTTGATAGAAGAAGGTTAGATCTCCAGTACTTCATACTATTACTCTTTGACTGTACGCTTAGGGAGTATCATAGGAAGATTTGCTCATCATTCTTGTAGGGCGGTGGGATAGCTATGGATGTGAGCTTTGATAGTCTATCTGCTTCATAATTCTCTACTTAAGGAATTTTGTTTATGTTCTACGAGGTGAAGCTTAAGGCAAGATCCTGTATTGTTCGGAGATACTTTGTCATGGTCTTTCCCTTTGCTTCGTTCCCCCCCCCCCCCCCCCCCCCCCCCCCCCCCCCCCCCCCCCGCGAGTGGAGGATTCATTTACATGAAGAGTCCATATGGTATATCAACCTTAGTTAGTGTTTCCTCCTCTCTAATGTACTCAACAACAAAGTCTAAGATGACTTGTGCCTTGTTAACTTGCCTTGACAGGAATTAGACTGCATGAGTGTTGACCTGAATACTTAACCATGCAACTAAAGGCATTAGGCTTTTGTAGGATGGTCCATAGTGGTGAGATGATGAGGATGACAATAGGGTATGCTTGGAAATAAGACCTCAATTTCTTCGCAACAATGACTATAGCCAAGGAGAACTTTTCTACTCATGTATACTTGGTCTTCAAGGCCTGAAGTATATAGTCGACATTATCGATAGGCTTGTGCTCTCGTCCATTTGCTCGAACGAATATGGAGGATAGTGCTTAGTCATTGATTGTCAGGTATAAATAGAGCTCTTCCCTAAGGACTGGTTTAGGGAGTAGGAGTGGGCTTGTTAGTAACTCTTGAGCTCGTCAAATGTGGTATAGTATTCTATGGTCCAAGTAAACTCCAATGGGTTCTTCAATAGCTTGAAGAACTTGAAGCACTTGTCAGTATTACATACGAAGTATAAAATTTATCTCACACGTATGACACTTAGTAATGGGAATCAAACTACTAGACCTTTGACTCAAGCTTCAGCCTAAGGTCTTGAGAACTTAGTAAGGTGCATTCTCCTTTACTAACCCACGTAGGAAGAGTTTAAGTTGCTCCAATCTACCGACTTGTTGCCATTTCCAACCCAAACCCTTCCATGCCTAACAATTGTCTTAGAGTATTGACCTGAAGAGCACTTAGCTAACAGCTTAGCTAACCGACCCACTAGCTTGACTAACCTATCTTTGAGCTGTTCAGAGCATATCTAATTTGAATTTACCTCAAAAGAGTCTACAGCTTAGCTCAGCAGCAGTTAATTGACTATATTCCTTTGTATGCTTTCGCTAAAAGTCCACCTTTAGCTGTTAGCCAAGTGTCAAAGCACCTATGTAATGGAATTTGCCGTACAAATCAAATGTTTTCTTGATTTTTTGTTTATACCCTTCAACATTCCTTGTATTTTGCTTGTTTTGGGCATCATCCTTTTTGTCTTTTCCATATTTAGTAGGTTACCCTAGATTTATAGGAATAAATACTTGTGTAACTTGTAGTCGCAAGGATGATCGACATTATCTCGTTGTTGAATATACTAGTCTTTGCTTTCTTGGAAGTTTACCTTTTTTTTTTTACTTTTATCTTAATCCTTAAGTAAGGCTAGGTTATAAGTGCCCTTACTAAATTAGCTCGTGCATCATATTGAGTTGGTTAATGAGTCCTCGGTGGTTCCTTGGTGTATTATATCCTAGGAGCTAATTGTGGGTTTTGCTTGTTTACACACTTTCTATCTTCATTTTCGAGCTTTATGTGAGTTCGAACCAGTCCCCCTAGATACGACCGGCCTTATCTTTCCTTGGCTTGACGTATCATCTTAGTATCAAAGTGGAGGTTCACTTGGGTAAGTTACTGTCGTGTCATGTTATCATTTGTTACGTTGGTTATTGTTTGTGTTAGAAGTGTATTGAGTAGTGAAGTAGCTGTTGAGGTTGTGTGAGGTTTTGCTGCAGTGTCTTCATAAGTAATGGGAATTGAATTGTTGTATGTAGTACTCTATTCTACTCTGTTTTGAGTTATGGAAAATAAAGCAAGTAGTGATTATGTGTTTCCGTATGAAAATTGAACCAGTTAATTATGGTGTTGAATCCTTGAGAAGTTGAAACGTATAGTTGGTGTGATTAACTAGTTGATGGTTGTAAGCGAGTTGTTTTGTAGGTGATAAAAGTATTGTCTATTTACTGAGAGTACGGGGACGAGTAGGAATGACTGATATAAGTGTTAATGTTAGCATTGGAAATGATAACAGTGGTGTCGTCCACCATGGTCGACAACCTTATAATACCTCTAGAAGTTTCGATGAACAGTTTGATGAGATGACTCACTTAATAACCGATTTAACTTGAGCCATTAATGCTTTAGCATCTCGACCTAATGGAGCCCACTACAATACCCCCCAGGCTAGTCTTAAAGTTGGTGCCATTGTTTGTAATGCTCAACCTATCTAAGGTCAAATGCTAGTTCTATTTGATCAAAGTGGAGAAGGAGGACATGTGTGAAGGAGAATAGACTTAAGTGGAGTAAATGAGGAGATTGACAAAGAATATAGTGAAGTGGAAGAAAGACCACGAGTACCTCGAGCTATTGACCATGTGATGCTTCAAATTCTGAGCTTCAATGGTTCTAGAGATGCTAATGATTTCCTTGATTAGGAGTAGAGAGTGGAGTAAGTCTTTAATTATTATCAATACGAGGATTGTAAGAAAGTGAGAATTGTTGTTGTGGAATTCTCAAGATATGCTACGATGTGGTGGAGAAACTTTAGACTATGAGCAGGCGAGATGGATACAGAGAAGTTAGCACTTGGCTTAAGATGAAAAGAGTCCTTAGAGCCAGATTTGTGCTAGATACCTATCTACGAGACACCTTTGCTTAGCTTCAAGAGCTGAAGAGGAAATCAAACCGTTGATGAGTATGTGTAAGAGTTTCAAATGCTCATGATCTAATGTGAGGTCAATGAGCCTTTAGGTTGGATAGTCTTTAGATTTTTGATTGGATTGAGACCAGAAATATGAGATGTAGTAGAGCTGTAACATTTTGTCACTTTAGATGAGGCTATAAGAATTGCCTAGCATGTAGAAAGACAGAGGAGGAGTAGGCTAACCAAACCTCCAATGAGTCGACTTGTGTAAACTAGCTGACCTGCCCTAAGCAGTCATCGAGCTCAATACAATAGTGATCCTAACAGGCAGATGGACACTAGTTATCAGCAGGAGAGCCAACTAGGTGAAGTGAGGCATTATAGAGGACATTTGAGAAAGGTCAAGGATTAGGATGGAAGATGATCCAGATCAAATGTTTTAAGTGTTAGGGTGTTGGTCATATGGCTACTTAGTGCCCCAATCGATGTACCATAATCATTAAAGGTAAAGTCCTTACGATTGAAGTGGATAGTACTAACGAAGAGCCGAAAGAGAAACTTAAATTAGAGGAAAAGGCTAAGGTGTGTGATAAAGAGCACATAAAATAAAATTTATATGTTGATGACCTAGATAAGTTGACTTTAGTTATTCGATGAGCCTTGAGCATTGAAGCATCAAATGAGGAGGAGCAATGTGAAAACTTGTTTCATATCACTTGCAAAGTGAATGATCAATTCCATCCTTTCATTATAGATAGTGGAAGTTGTACTAATGTCGCTTCTGCTAACTTAGTTTGAAAACTCAAGTTGCCGACCATATCACATTGAAGACCTTATAAACTATATTGGCTAAATGACAAGGGTGCACCACATGTTTTTTAGCAAGTATTGATGTTGGTCTCAATTAGAAACTATTCTAGTGATATTCTATGTGATGTATTGCCCATGTGTGCATCACATGTGTTATTAGATTATCCTTGATTATGTAACTGATGAGTTATTCATGATGGGTTTAGGAATACATATACATTTGAGAAGGACAAGAAGAAGATCGCCCTAAACCTCATGACCTCGAGCTAAGTAAGTTACAAGCCAAATTAGCACGAGGATCTAACAAGACATTAGTATTGAGTTGATCAGAACTTTGATAAGCCTTTCAATTTGATCTATTGACTTCTCTGCTAAATAGAAGACTATTGGAGTTGAAGGAGCAAGCTATGCCACTTAGAGGGGATAAATTACTATTGGAAGGGTATGTTGACTTATTTCCCGAGCAATTGCTTAAAGGACTACCCCTTCTTTAAGAAATTGAGCACTTTATTGACTTGATACTTAGTGCTGCTCTGCTAAACAGGCTTGCTTATCAAATGCATCTCGACTAAGTTGTTGATCTCCAGAGGCAAGTTAACGAGCTATTGGAAAAGGGATACGTATGAGAGAGTATTAACCCTTATGTTGCACCTATATTACTCGTGTTAAAGAAGGATGGTATTTAGCGTATATGTGTAGATAGCAAAGCCATTAACAAGACTACGATCAAGGATTGATACCCCATTCCAAGGCTAGATGATAGGCTAGATGATATGCTACATGTAAGCACTAAATATAAGCTATGTAACTATAGGATCGAACTTAGTATACAAATTTAAGAGCAATCGGTTAAATGATTCAATCGAGCCTAAATTATAAAACAAAGTTAGAAATATTAGTAAAAGTGACCTCGTAAGTTTGAATTTTAAAAAAATAAGTAATAAAATATGAGAATATAAAATTTTCAAAATTTAAGTATATTACTTATTATTTATTGAAAATGCGTAAAATACATTCCGATAATTAACGAATCACTAGAGATAAATTATATGCATACTAAAAATCATAAAATATCATAAATAATATTTAGGAGTATTTATTTATATATGTATAGGTAAAAATATGTGAAATTACCTAAAATACCTAAAAAATTACTAGAATTGCTAAATAAATACAGAAAATTATAAGAAAAATTAAAGAAAAATAAAAAAAAATCAAGGAAGTGAGAAAAATCTAGAATTGGGTCGTCGTAGGTCAGGAATGAAGAAAAAAACTTTGACCAATAAAATTCAAACACTTGTAAAGGCAAAATGGAAGGAGATAAGGCAATTGTCTTGTCTAATTAATGCATTAAAATTGCTTTAAAGCTCTATAAATATAAAAATTTTTACAGATTCTCATTTGATTAATTTGAAATCTTAGAAAAATAGAGAGGGTTGAAATTGAGAGGGAATTAGGGTTTTATAAAAAATAGCAAAAAATTTGTGTAGTAGGAATAGTTAGGCTAAACCCACACAGCACTACTACCTGGAATCGAACCACCACCACCACTCGGAATCAAACCACCACCATTACCCTACTCCAAACCTAAAGTCTAGGCCGGTTGAGAAGCCTTATACTGGTTCTAGTGGTCAGAAGTTCAATAACTAAGTGAGTCCCAAATTTCATCCGATTTAGCAAAATTTATTAAAATTATTAATTTATTCTAGAAAATTATGAATTTTATTATTCTGATGTTTTATTGTATGTAGATTTAGGGAAAAATAGTGGTTAAGTTTAATTACATCTGTAAATATAAGGTGCTTAAGAAATTGAGTAAAATTGAGTATGCTTAGAATTAGAAATAAATAGGCTTAAGAATGTAATTTTGAGCTTAATTTTTTTTTCTGTAGACTATTTAAGTGATATGAATTAGTGCTATGAAGCCATTTTTTTAAAATTAATTTTTGAAAAATTTAAGTAATTTTTTAGCCCTAAAATGATGAGAAAAATGAGTAATTTTGGACTAATTAAGTAATTAAATGACTAATTATTGGTTTAGAAGGTAAATAGATGTTTAAGAATGTTAATTTCTGATGTGGTAACATAATCATAGCACTTAGAGTATTAAATGCAATTATCATGGGAATTATGTAATAAATATGGATTATTTGATAATATGTACAATTGGAATTATAATAATTATAAAATAATGGGTTAAATTAGAAAATATAATGATAATATTAATATTGATTAAATCTGGTATAAAACTTAATTTTAGATAATTATACGAAAAATATGAAATTTTCTCATTTTAAGAGTAAACTCGGTATATTAATCAGGATTAGAGTGTACCAAGTAGGTTAGAATACTGAATTAAAACCTAGCATGATATTAGGATACTCGAGCTTAATGTAATGTAATTAATGTCACATTAGGGATTAAAATGTATTTTACGATATACTCGTAGTTGGGATTGATTTAGAACTTAAACCGGAATCAAATTTGGAAACTGAACCTTAAACTAACATAGAATGAATTGTTAGTAAATAATAGGTATATAAAGAGAATTGAGTTAAATCAAAACCTAGAATATGTATCATTGAGGTATAAATACTAAAAAGCGTATTTATATTATAGGATACATGCAAGTGAGTCAACCTGCAACTAATCGAGCGAGCGACCAAGGATTTTAGGTAAGTTATCTTTATTATTGCATTGTATTTGGAATATTGCTTTAGAGTGCTTAGAGACTTAGGATTGTGTATGATTGTGACTGTAAGTAGTTTAATGCATGTGCTTGCATATCTGATTTCGTACTGAAATCTGTATTGTGGTTGATGATTGTTATGATTAGATTGGTATGGAATTGTCTGAATACCCTAAATTGAACCTAATCCTAATTGACATAAATACCCTAATTTGTCATGCATTACAATCCATTAGGGGATCATTATGATTCTCTAACCAAATACCGATACCTTTAAAAAGGATAACGTTGGATAGCAAAATAGTCTTTTCCTCATCCTTAGCCGAACTAAGCGACAGGAGAAGAGGTCGCAATAAGGATGAGGGCATTGGTTAGAAGGATAGTCTTAGGGGGAGTGGTGTCTTCATTGCATAAACCTGGGTTGGTTATGAGGTATTGCACTAATGGAAACTCTTCAACCCAGATTGGAGTGGGTGAAATTACTCAGATTTTACAATGGACTAGATTATGTTGTGTGATGACACTGGTTTATTGCATTTCATGTAAATAATTGCTTTATAACCCTGATTGTGCTTGTATACATTCATAAGTCTCCAATTCAACTTACTAAGCTGTAGTTACTCATACTCATATAGACTCTTTTGCAGGTTCTGACTTCTGATTTGCTATGCTGTATTACAATTATCCAAAGGTTAGTTCTCTTTTGAAGCAACAAGGAGTAGGAATCAAATGGCCATGCGATTGGGTCTTTTAATGTCTTAATAGTATTTGTAAATATATGAATTAAGGTGTGAGGTGTAAGTTAATGAATATTGTAGTTGTGTAAATTCCTAGGATTTTGAGATAATATGGATGTAATTTTATATATATATATTATATATATATATATGATAGTTTTAACTTTTATGTAAGTTTTTGATTAATTTTTAATTGAATTGTTTACTTCAAAGTGAGGACTCATGGATGCCTTGTGTATATCATATCTATGATAGGCATTGTAAGGTCAGTTATTGTCATAGGTTGGTTTACACGGCGGAACTGTTGCGACTTTGTGACCTTGGGGTATAACACTAGACGAACTGAATGGTACTATAATTTTCAGCAAGATTGACCTCAAGTTGGGTTACCACCAGATTTGCATAAGGCAAGGAGATGAGTAGAATACTACATTTATAACATGACATGGTTTATATGAGTGGATGGTGATGCTTTTTGGATTATCAAACGACTTGAGCACTTTCATGAGATTGATGAATCATGTTCTGAGAAATTTGATTGGAAAATTTGTTGTAGTCTACTTTGATGACATTCTTATGTATAGTGCTAACTTATCAAGTCATGCTAGCCGTCTTCGAGCTGTATTTGTTGTACTCTAAGTTGAAAGGCTCTTTAGAAATTTGAAGAAGTCTTGTTTCTACCAAGAAGAAGTGATCTTCCTTGGATATGTTGTGAGTAGAAGAGACCTACAAGTTGATGATGAGAAGATATGAGCTATTATCAAATGACCGACCCTAACCACTTATGTCGAGGTGAGATGCTTTCATGGCCTGGCATCCTTTTATTGATGATTCATTAAAGGCTTTAGCACCATTGTAGCACCCTTCATCGAGCTGACAAAGAAGAACATATAATTCAAATGGGGAGAGAAGGAAGAAAGAATTTTTTTGAAATGAAAGAAAGGTTGACCTCTACCCCAATCTTAGTTTTACTCGACTTTAAGAAAATCTTTGAGCTTAAGTGTGATATATCAGGAATTAGAATAGGAGCTATGCTCATGCAAGAAGGCCGACTTGTTGCATACCATAGTGAGAACTTGAGAGGACTAAAGTTAAATTATTCTATATATGACAGAGAACTCTTTACACTAATCTAAGCCCTAGACGTATGGCAACATTACCTTCTACTAAGAGAGTTTTTCATTTATACTGATCATGAGACCCTGTGATACCTCTAAAGTCAGACTAAGCTATCAAAGAGGCAAGCTTGATGGGTTGAATTTTTGGAAGGATTCAATTTTGTAATTAAGTATAAGCAAGGCAAGAACAATGTGTTTGTCGATGCCTTATCAAGAAGAGATGTTCTTCTTACTGAACTCTAGATCAGACTTCTAAGATTTATGAGCATAAAAGAGCAGTATCCTCAAGACCCCATTTTGGTCCCATATATGGACGATATGAGGAAGGAAGTATAGTGGATAACTATCATGTCGATGATGGATATCTATTTCGAGGTAGCAAGTTATGCATATTGACCTATTCTTTAAGAGAGCTACTAGTAGGAGAAGCTCATTCTAGTAGATTCTTTGGACATTTTAGAGAGATAAGGACATACAAATTGCTGAATGCAAGGTTCTTTTGGCTTAAGATGTAAGAGAGCAAAGAGCAGAGTTGAGTAAGGAAGAGTTATGCCTCTATCAATCCCGCCTAAACCATAGGTTAATTTGAGTATGGATTTTGTCTTTGGACTACCTCAAACTACTGGAGGCAAAAACCCTAAGATGGTCGTCGTAGACAGATTTAGTAAGATAATACGCTTCATACCTTGCACCAAAATAAATGATGCTTCAACTATTGCTTCTTTGTTTTTATAGGAAATCATTCGCTTGCATGAAGTACCGAGGAGTATAGTATTAGATTGAGACCCAAAATTCTTGAGTCATTTGTAGAAAACTCTTTAGCGTCGAATGTGAACCAAGCTACTTTCAACTCTTCTCACCATCTCTAGATCGATGATCAAACGAAGGTTGTTAACTATGCCTTGGGCTTACTACTCCAAGTTGTAGTAGGGAAGAACTTAGCCGATTGGGATATATGCCTACCCATAGTAGAATTTTCTTACAAAAAATAGTACACGCCATAACTGAACATGCACCATTTGAGGTCGTCTATGGATTTAACCCCAAAATACACATTGATCAAACCCTAATGCCAACTCCCAACCAAGACCTAGAAGCAAAAACTAGAGTTCAATCATTACAACAAATCTATTAGAAAGTTACTCAGTATGTAGACTATTTTGCCAGAAAATTGAAGGAGAAAGGAAAAGGAAAGAAGGTTAAGTAATTTTTGCCCAACAATCAAGTATGGTTACACTAAAGCAAAGGAGGTTCCCAAATAAGAGGAAGAACAAACTATTTACTTGAGCTAAAGCACCATTCAAGATACTCAAGAAGATCAATAATAATGCCTATTGAGTGGAGCTACCCAAAGACTTTATAGTGTCCAGTGTGTTCAATACTGCCGACCTTAACCCCTACTGACCAGAAGAAGAGTAAAATAAGGACTAGCCAAATTTGATCCTAAATCCTAATCAGCCTAGAGGGGATGATGAGAATCGAACCACGGGACCCTTGATTCAAGCCTGAGCTTAAGGTTTCAAGAACTTAGTGAGGCGCATTCTTTGTCACCAACCTACACAGGAAGAGTCCGAGTTGCTTTAACCTACCAGCCTATTGCCATTTCTAAGTTGAACCCTTCCATGCCTAAGAATCCTCTTAGAGTGCTGACTTGAGGAGTGCTTAACTGACAGCTTGACTTACTTACCCACCAGCTCAGCCGAACATACTCAGAGTTATTTAGAGCATATCTAAGCTAAATTCACCTCAAAAGAGTCTATAGCTTAGCTTAGCAACAGTTAGGTTGATTGTACTCCTTTGACTATTTTTGCCAAAAGCCTACCTCTAATTGCTAGTCACATGTTCGAGCATCTAAGTGATGGAATCTACTGTATAAATCAAATATTTTCTCGATTTTTCATTTATACCCTTCAACATTCCTTGTATTTTTCTTATTTGGACATTACTCTTTTTTTCTTTTTTCATATTTAGTAAGTTGCCCTAAATTTATAAGTATAAATATTCTTGTATTTTATAGTTGTAAGGATGATCAACATTATCTAATTGTTGAATATACTAAGTCATTCCTTTCTTAGAAGCTTACCTCATTTTTTACTTTTATTCTAACCCTTAAGTAAGACTAAGTGGCGAGTATCCTCACTAAATTAGCTCGTACATTATATTGAGTTAGTTAGTTAAGTCCTTGCTAGTTCCTTGGTGTGTCTATCTTAGGAGCTGATTGTAGGTTTTGCTTGTTTATCTGCTTTTCATCTTTATTTTCAAGCTTTCTGTGAGATCGGACTCATCTTCCTAGATACAACTGACCTTGTCTTTCCTTGGCACAGCGTATCACTTAGGCTTTATGTGGACCCTAAAGAGAATTAAGTTAGCTTTCCTACTAAGTACAAAAGAATTTCTAAAGAGAGAAAGAAGATTGTTTAGAGAGAAGAGCTCTAGAACTCAAATGACTTATGGTTACAAATGAGGGGATGTCCCTTATATATACAAGTGGCCTTCTTAAATGAATGGCCAAAATCAATTTGATCTAATGGTTTGTATTATGGTTACCTTTTCAATGCTACTTACTACCTACCTACTAATATAAAAAGATCTAGGATCTTCCAGTATCTTCTAGAACCTTCTACCTTCTAGAAGCTTTAAATGGGCTTGGGCATTAGGCTTTTTCTTACATAAGCCTTGAGGAATCTCTTAGATCTGGGCTCCGATTAGGGTCGATAACATTTTTGCCCTACCTAATTCTGATGTTGTCTTCATCACTGTCTCTCGAGCTTGTATTCCAATACTTAATCAAACTCGGCTAAGAAAACTCGCCATATAACTTGTTTGGGTGATAGCTTCTTCTAAGTTTGGAAATAACTGGTGGCTATAATATTTATCTTTATTGTAGATCGACTGTATAACAAATAATGTCTCCATACTCTAAGACAATGGACTATGGCTGATGGGAATCAAGCTAAGGGGCTCTTAACCTGTAGCCAAGCTCAAAGATTAGAGGGGCTAGCATGACGAATCCTTATGTTCTAACCAATCCCTGCTGAGGCTGAGTACCTCCTTATCGAGTCACCTCTAATGCCATACCGTATGACTACACATTATTGTGTGGTATGCCAAGTTAACGATTACTCTTTGTTGCCAAGTTGACCAATTACTTGGCCTTTTCCTTGTTGAAAAGCCGAAAGAGAAAGACTGGATTGATTAGGTCATCCCTGCTTAGACAAACCTATCCATCCGTACTTTTTGTCTGCATCCACTAACAACCTTGCTAATGCAGCATCACCACGTGTACTGTATCATGTGTAGAAATCTGTAGCACTGGTGATTGTTTTTCTTGTATATTCATTTTTACCCTTTTGTATCATGTAACATTACTTCTTTAAGAAATGTCCTTTTTGTCTTTTCCCCTTAAGTAAGTTGCCTTAGTTTATGAGTATAAATACCCTTGTACTTATAGTTGTAGGAAGATTAGATTACCTTTAATATAGTTGAGTACTTTCTTCCTTGTATAAACATTGCTTATTTACTCTCAACATCATTCTTATCCTTTCCCTTAAGCAAGGTTAGGTGGCGAGTAACCTCATTGGACCAATTCGTGGGTCATATCGAATTGTGTCGTGAGTCTTCGAAGTTCCATTGGTGCATTATATCCTTTAGAGCTGTTCGTAGGTTTGCTTACTATTTTCATTCTTCATTTCTTACCCTTTTCGTACCTTTCCCCATTGATTCTTTTCGAGCTTTTTTCAAGTTTGGACCCATCTAGTGACTGGCTTTGTCTGTTCTTGGTCGCGGTTCGCATCAATGGCGGTCATCTCTTTCTCATGGATAGTATACTTCCTGTAGGTCTCATTCAACTTAAGTCTCTCATAGGTTAAAGGATGCACAACTTGAATAGGAATACCACCAATAGTGAATTCACTTACATTAGTGCATGCCTCATAGGAGTTAGTGAAGTCTAGTATAGCTAGGACCGACTCCTTCATAATAGCCTCCTTTAAACCGTCAAAGGCCTCCTGACATCTTCTATTCTACCGTCAATTTCTATCTTTCTTAAGTAAGTTTGTCAAAGAAGATGCAATTTTTTAGTATCCTTAAATGAATTGCTGGTAATAGTTGGCAAGCCATAGGATAGATCTCAATTCAATAAGCTTAGAAGGTTTCTCCTAATCATGGATATCTTAGACCTTTACCTTATCCATCTTGATTCATCCTTAGCCCACCACATGACCTAAAAAGGTTACCTCCTCTTAGGCGAACTAACACTTCTCTAACTTCACATATAATTGGTTTTCTCTCATGGTGGAGAAAATTTGTCTCAAGTGTTGCACATTTTCTTCAAGGGTTTTGCTATACACCATATTATTGTCTAGATGTACCACTACAAATTGGTTTAAGATTGGAGTTGAAACTTGGTTTATCAAAGTATAAAATGTAGCTAGGGCATTAGTTAAACCTAATGGCATAATGAGAAATTCAAAAAATCCATACCTTGTTACACGGGTGGTCTTCGGTTTGTCTCCTTCAACAATACTAACTTAATGATAACTTAATCTCAAATTTAGCTTTGAAAAGAATTTTAGCCCACTTAATTGGTCAAATAAATTGGTTACCACCTGTATAAGGTATTTGTTTTGAATCGTAATCTTATTGATAATCCTATAGTCTATGCATAGCTATAGGGATCTATTATGCTTCTTTTATAATAAGACCGGAGGCACCATGGGGTACCTTAGAGGTCCAAATAAAACCAACATCTAAGAGCTCCTTCAATTGGTGTCAAAGTTCCTCTAATTTAGAAGGGGACATTCGGTAAGGTATCGCCAATAGGGGCTTACCACCATGTTCTAACTGAATCACATGATTGACCTCCCTCTTGGATGAAAGTTGTTTAAGGAGTTCCTTTGGTAACACTTCCTTGAACTCTACCAACGCCTTCTAGATTACCTTAGGTGCATTTTGATTCTTTAGGACCTCACCTTCTATCTTTACAGTAGTAAAGAATGTAGGTTCCTTAGGCTTCATCCCCTTAGATAGTTGCATAGCTGATAACATCTTAATTGTTAGGCTTGAGTTTTGGCTTATAAGAACTATACATTCTTAAGACTTATCCATGATGAAGATACAATTTGAGGATGGAACAAGGTAAGCCTTGATCCTGTCAAGGAAATTCATGCTGATAACTAGCTTATAATCATCCAAGGGGACTACTTCAAGGGTCTCCATCTTGCTCCAATGCCATATTTTGAAATCTATGCTCCTGGCTACTCCAATAGTTGGTATCTCTTCATAGTTAACCATTTTAAGCCTTCCCCGAACCTTCTCTACTTCCAATCCAATCTTAGCAGTCACCTCTTTTGAGATGAAAATGTCAGTAGTACTTATGTCTACTAATATATTCATCTTATGACCCATAGCTTAGGCTTCCGCATACATCAACCCCCTGGGTTTGTAAGTGGGCTTACTGTGTATAGCATTTAGTAGCTTCAAGGCCCCAAGTTTGGTATCGTTCTGAGCTGCTTCCTCTTCTTGAGCACATAAGGCTATTAGTTTAGCTCGATTCGAGCATTCTCTAGTCTCATGGGGCTCACACAAAGAAAGTAAGAAAACCTTCTCTGTAAAAATTCTCCCTATGTCTCAAAGCCTTTCCATATGGAAGTTTGGTTCTCTCTCAAAACCTTCTCTAGGAAGATTCTCCATGGGAAACTTTAAGAGAGTATTATGTGTTTGAAAGGAAGTAAGGATGCTGAGAGTTAAGAATTTGGATGCTTATACCTTTGGCTCCACGGCCTATTTGTAAGGCCTGGAGCTTACTTGTCTAGAACATATAGTAGACTAGAATAAACTTGTATGTGGTTAGTACGGGGAGGCATTTGTAGTATGGGTGATGACAAAGCCACCTCATTGGTTAGTGGACATTAGGAAGAGTGGTTGTCGTATTTGAGGTATGGGTAGATGTCACATCTAATAGCTTGATGTAGAGGTTGTCTTATGAATGTTAGGTAACATTTAATAAAGGAGAGAGAGAGAGAGAGAGAGAGAGAGAGAGAGAGAGAGAGAGAGAGAGAGAGAGAGAGAGAGAGGAGAGAGAGAGAGAGAGAGAGAGAGAGAGAGAGAGAGAGAGAGAGCAATATAGGTACCAAAGACATCGAGTTGTGCACTAAGCACCTGGTGTATGCTTGCAGAAGGGGGGGAGGGATAGTGTGGGGTGGGGTAGGCATGGTTGAGGTTGTGCATTGAGCTTGGATCTGGTTGGCTTGTGGACAATGGGGTCCTTAGAGGGGGTGAGCCAACTAGGCTACTAAAGGGGCTTGAGTTATTGGATTGGACAAATGGTCAGAGTAGGGGGTAGTGGGGTTGGGTGGGACCTTAGTAGGTAAAGGCACTTGGGCTTAAACATTTAGAGCTTGCACCTAAAGTGGCTTATCAATAGGGAGGATTTGAACTTAGTCTATACTCGTGCTAATAGACAATAACAATTTTGACCACTTTTAAATGTATTAATCTTTACCCATTCAAATAAGAATTTAAATCATTACTATCTTTCACTAAGTGAGCTATGATATAGAAAAATAGATCTAATTTATAGAGTTTTAGACGAGTTAGGATTTCTATATCTTACCATTTGTGTTCCTATGTTAGTTTTATTTCATTATTTAATGTCAAATTGATTGAATTTCCATTTATATTTAAGTTAAATTTGCAAATTGTTGTATGGAGATTGGCCTTTATTTTGCACTATTATGGATATTAAAATAATGAAAACATTGGATTCAATTGTCAACCATTCCTATCGAAAATAGGAGTGAATATGGATTCGAGCCATAATACATAGTTTCATAAAACCATACAATTTTCTCATAGAGAGGTAGGAATTTTTCAAACGAACCGCACTCATTCATATACATCAGGTGTCCATTAATGAGAAGGGGTTGGGGAAAGCTTAAATCTAATTCCTACAGTGATGAATATAAGTGCAATTGAAATTCCTAGGGAGTTATATATTTGTGTATTGATAAGATCGTTCACTATTTCTTGAAGCTCGATCTCTCCCTCAAATGAACCATCTAGCTAAGAGAAACTGATAAATTTCATGATTATATTATTAGATTTGAGTAGTCTTGCAACCATGATTTAAATGGTTATCTTCAAAATGTAAGTTAACAACTATTTGAGTAGCTTAGACCAATTATATTAAAAGGAAAAAAATTGAGGAAATTTTTGTTTGAAATATTGATCAGTTTGCAAAACATTTCAACTGTCTTATCATACCAGCGTAATGAAAAACATGAGAGCTAATAATAGTAGGGTAGATTATATAGACCTCCTAAATGATTAGAAGTAGAGCTCTTACGATTAGCCATATGACTAGCTATAGCTAGCTCTAGTTACATATATATAAGCTATTGTGTTGATGACTAAAATAATAGATTCCGCATTATAAGTAAATACAAATATTGTAGATAGTCTATGTATGTATGTGTGTGTGTTTTAAGTCATAATTTTTTGGCTTTATTTTACTTAACTCGATTAATATTAAACTTTGATCCATTCAATACTAACCATCAACTAGGAATTAAGCAAATTTATTTTTTATATTAAGAAAAAAAAATTTGGAGTCACTACTCAATCAAGGTGAGAAAAAGAGTTAGATTAAAATTAATTAAGTGGATTGATTTTAATCAAACTACTAGTATGCGATACAATCACCTTTAAAGAATGATTATTTTAAATAAAAAAATTTGAGTCCAAGGGCTAATTTATTAAATATCATTGGTACTACTCTTAACCTTTCGAATTTGAATTTATTTTGAGAATACCCTTTTCAAAATAATATCTATTCACAAGTAATAAATAAAATTGTATCTATTTATGAAAAAAAATAAGAAATTAAAAAATTATTAGATTAGTGTAGGTGCTTCGGTTTTTTATGGTGGTTGGAATGGTGTCTGTATTGGATGGTTGGAACTGGAGAGAGACGGAGTTTACGTAGGATGGTGCCCGAAGTGTGGATTGATTGTTTTTTAGTGTGTTCGTGCTAAAGAATCTAATGGTAGCTTTATTTCAACCCAACAACGACTAACAAGCCTCGATTTCTAAAGAGAGAAAGTTGGAATTGAGACTTGTTGGGAGACGTTAAGTTATTTTTCCTTGCCTAATTGAGTGTCGAGGGTACTATTTATACACATTTTAGCTTGAATAAGCTTGGTAAGTTCTTTGATGATCACAAGCTTGGAAAAAAATCTCAACTTTGAGGAAAGATACGATCTGAGTGATATTTGCAGTTGAAAAGATGACTTTGTTTCTTAAGAAAACAATTGAAAGCTTAAATTCTATCCAAACTAGCTCAGATTCAAAAATCATTACCAAGCCAATATCAAGGATGCAAGATTATTTTGATTTTTTCCAGGCCATTATAGATATGCTAACAAGTGTATATAGACATGATTTTAGGTTTGATGTGGAGAGGGCCATATCATCTTTGAGATTTCATCTTAAAAAAACAAGGTTCGAAAATACACTTAAAAGAAAGCTACTTGGACATGGAAACAAGCGGAAAATCTAGGCATCCATGGCTAAATGCTCTAGGTACACGTGGGTCGCATGTGTGATGCGCCTAGAGCGCGTGTGAATCCTATGCGCATGCTGTAACATTAAGGCGAACTTCTATGCTTACCATTCTTTCCATTAACATGGGTTGGGCTTTCAAGCCCAATGTGATATGGCATATCTTTTTCTTTTTTGAAAAACATAAAAACAAATAAAAATATAAATATAAATATTCAAACATTTTTCCTAATGCAACAATTCCCATGGGTGAATATATTTTTAGATTAAAATTAATTTAATGATTTTGGTTTAATGGTTGTATGGCTATTTAAAAAATTACTCTTTTATTTTTTCCCCCCCAAATCAACTAATTTAACTTTGATCAAAGCGCCGTTTGAAGCCACGATTAACAGAAATTAATTTTATTTTTATAAAACAAAAATATTTATCATCAACTGTGGTTAGAATGTTAAATTTTCAAGGAAAATTTAATATTCTTAAGTATTGTTCGGAACTGTTAAATTGCATATGCATACTTTTACTCTATTTGACCCTTAAAATGACCTAAGACTTTTATATCCCTAAAAATTCCATTTTCTATTTTTTTTTTTCATTTTTGTATTTTTTTTGCTAACTTTTTTTTTTTTTTTTTAGAATTAGGCTCCTTTTCTTTTATTCAAAAAGTAACTCTAAAATTATGTGGCGAGGGGAAGAGAGGGGAGGGGATGCACAAACATGAGGTATCTACAACTGCTCTTGTTGATAATTGGTTTTTGTCCACCCATCTTACTCATTCATTTGACTATCGATAGGCTGTACAATTTATATTCTCAGTCCGAGTAATCGATATTCTTGGCACTATGTTAAGTAACATAGGTTCGTTGCTGATTTGAATCAAGTTCATGACACAAACAATTATTACAAGTACAGTTATATTACATAACTGCCTACTCTCCTTACATTTTAAGGAAGGTGTTTAATAAAAAAGTTTTTATGTGTCTCAATAGTTATTCCGATAACTACTCTTTTAAACATGATAATATCCTATAAATACAGGAAAGAAACTCTGTAAGAGACATCTAATAACTCTTAATCTCTTTATTTTACTTTTCCCATTCCTACTTACTGACTTAGGCATTGGAGTGGCCGCATCGGACTGGTCTTGGTACCAAGCTTTTTTCTTATCGTTGCAAGATATCTCCAACTCTCAAAATTCACTAACAATATTTGGCACCATCTGTTTTTTTCGAAAACACACCCACATGGTTAAGACTAGAATAACCAAAAGTGTAAGTGTTGGCACTTCCTCCCAGCAACTTGAAGGGGGGAGTTGGCAATTTGATAAGCAACAATTGGCTAGACTTGAGCAACTTTGCCTCGATTTGGCTAAGGAAAACTCGAAGTTAAACAAAAAACATGAACAAATCCTTAACCTTCTTTATAATAGTATTCATCCAAATCAGAACAAAGAGCACGACGATCACGATGATGATAATAGTGATGATTCAATTTATTCACTTGAGTTGTAGAAAAAGTAAGCTGCGCATACAGGCCCCTTGCATGTCAACACCCTTATTGCAACAAGTAAACAATTTCAAATCAAGAAGAGCCCCTTTGTTCCAAAGATTTTGGAGGAGGTGATACTTCGATACATCAAATTACCGTAATTTGAAACTTATAGCGGAACAAAGGACGTCGAAGACCACCTAGAGTACTACCATATGTTGGCCAAGTTGCATGGTTTGAGTGATGTAGTGGCCTGTTAAGCTTTTTCCTTAACTTTGAGGAATGCAACCAATACATGGTTCAAAAACTTAAAACCAAACACTATTTCTTGTTTTGATGAATTAGCATAAGTGTTTCTTCGACACTTCCTTATAAGCAAACTTCTTGTTAAGTATTCTTCAATAATTAACACAATCAAACAAAAATCAGATGAGTAAATCAGAGACTATCCGGCCAAGTTTATGGTTGAGATGGTTCAAATCCCAAAATTGGATACAAGTGTGGCTCTTAATGCCGTAATTGATGGAATTAAGCCCTATGGAGACTTTTTTAACTCTCTCGCAAAGAATAAGCTGAAAACTTTCGTTGGGTTCAAGGCTAAATCTACCTCATATATTTCTCAAGAAGATAACATAAAGGCTTGGTGAGAGGTCAAATAGAATAGAGGAGATAGAAAAAATGATAGGGGAAAAGTGTGAAGGACAAACTCTGCTCAAATGATGATCAAAGCTTGAACGTCGAGAGAAAGAGACCAAGGATTCCAACATTTTCATGCTACACACTTGTCAATCATCTAATTTCGGACATATTGATAGAGGTGCATGGGTAGAGAGGCATTCTGTAGTGGCTGGAAAGAATAAAAGAAAATCCCTTAAGGAGAAATTCTGATAAGTATTGTGACTTCTACCATGACAAAGGTCACAACACAGATTAGTGCATATAGCTTAAGAATGCGATTGAAGGTGCGATTCAACATGGGCATTTGTGAAAATTTTTAGTGCATGATGTCAAAAATATTGAGAGACCATCCTAGAGAAGACATGAAGAACAGGAGAATGACATTCAGTTAATTATGGCCGAGAGTTATGTAAGGGATGTGAATCCCAGCAGAACACCCAACGGTGTGATCAATACCATTGTCGGCGGACTTACTATAGGCTAGTTAAGTTCTTCGAGCTTGACAAACGCTAAAAATTACGTTTGCAATATTTAAGGTAAGAAGGGTAGGATCAACAATACAATTTCTTTTACGGAGGATGACTTTGAGGGCATCCAGCGACTACATGATGACGCACTGGTTATCGATGCTAGAGTTGCTAACTTCTAAGTCAAGAAGATTCTCATTGACACAAGAAGTTCGATTGATATCATTTTTTAGCATGCATTTGACCAGATGAGACTCAAGATCAAAGTGCAACTGAGATCTTATAAGTATGATCTGTATGCATTAAACAACCAACCGGTCTAAGTAGCCGAAGTAATTTTTTTGCCGATATAAATCGGCAATGATAAGCATGTTACAGAGGATAAAGTGGACTTTCTCGTCGTCAAATGTTAGTCTCCATACAACATGATAATTCGACGGCCATATTAGCATCTATTCAGCATTATCCCTTCAACTGCATATCTTAAAGCTAAGTTTCCTACTTTTATGGGAGTTGGCGTATGCAAAGGGGCTTATCAATTGGCAAGGTCTTTATATATGAGGGCCTTAAGATAAGAAGAGGTATTTTAGGGAAAACTTGTTCGGAAGGCAAGTCAGTTGGCATAGAGAATTCTGACAGTAGTACAGAGGAAATTTCTTTAGGAAATGACCTTGGGAAAACAACGAGGATTAGGAAACCCTCGTCAGCAGATATTTGGTAAAGTTTGATTAACTTCTTGTAAGCTAACACTGACGTGTTTGCATGGTCCCCTTCAGACATGCCAGGTATCCCAAGAGAAGTTATGGAACACAAGCTCTAGATTGATCCAAATGTGAAGGTGGTCCAACAAAAAAAAAAAAAAAAGACATTTTACACTAGAGAGACAAACAGCAATAGAGGAAGAAGTTTAGAAGTTATTGAAGATGGGATTTATCTGGAAAGAGCCTTATCTGATTTGGTTAGCCAATTATGTGCTAGTCAAGAAGTCTAACGGCAAGTGGCGAATATTTATAAACTTCACGGATCTCAATAAGGCCTATCCCAAGGATTTTTTCTTGCTGTCAAAAATTGATCAGATGGTAGATGCAACCGCTAAACACGCGTTACTTTTTTTTATGAATGCTTTCTCTAGTTACAACCAAATCAAGATAGACAAAGAGGATGAAGTCCATACATCTTTTGTTACCAATTTTGGAATATATTGTTACATGGTAATGCCATTTGGGCTAAAAAATGCTGGTGCAACATACTAAAGACTTGTTACCAAGATGTTCAAACCTTAGATCTACAGAAACGTCGAAGTATATGTCGATGACATGATTGTGAAGAATGTGAAGGAGGATAAGCATCTTGCTAACCTTGAGGAGATGTTTATTATGTTGAGGAGATAAACATGAAACTTAACCCATAGAAATGAGTCTTTAGCATAAAATTAGGAAATTTTTTAGGATACATGGTTACTTGGCGCAACATTTAGGCTAACTTGAGAAAAATTGAGGCAATAAGGAACATGAAATCTCTTCGTACGGTTAAGGAAGTGCAAGAACTCATCGGACGAATAGCCGCCCTCAATAGATTTGTGTTGAGAAGTGTGGATAAGTATGCGGAATTCTTCAAAATCTTAAAGAATCCCAGAGAATTCAAATGTTTTGACAATTGTGAGAGATTAAAGAATTCCTTGCATCACCACCAATACTCTCGACACCTATTTTAGGAGAGAATTTACATTTATATCTATTGGTCAACTGCCAAGTTCTTTCTTCTGTATTAGTCCAAATTGACGGCAAAGAGCATCGATTCATTTATTACATGAGTCATGTTTTACAAGGGCTAAAGCTTTGGTACATGAAGATTGAAAAATTTGTTTTAGTAGTGATTCTCTCAACAAAGAAGTTGAAGTTGTATTTTGAAGATCACCAGATCATTATGCTCACTGATTAGCCATTTTGACAAGCATTGCAATGGCCTGACTCCTTTAGGAGGATGATGAAATACGCCCAAGAGCTAAGTGCCTATGGTATACAGTACAAATCCAAAACGGTACTGAAGGCTTAAGTATGGTGGACTTGGTAGCCGAATTTGTTGGTGAGGAAGATAATATGGAGTTAGCTGATAAACCTCTATGGTTCCTTTATGTAGACAGTTCTTCAATGCGAGAAGGAAGTGGTGCAAGCCTAGTTCTTTAAGGCCTCTATAATGTCAAAGTTCATTACGCTCCAAAATTTGGATTCCCAGCTAGCTACAATGAAGCAAAGTATGAGCAAATACCTATTAGTGGTACGAACACTCGTAGAAGAATTTCAATCTTTTTCTATCCATAAGATTCTGAAAAGCAAGAACATTATGGCCGATAAATTGTCAAAATTAGCCAGGATAGCATTCCCCGATTTGAACGACAAACTTTTTGTCGAATTTCTTCTACAGAAAAGTTTATCCACTCTTTCACAGAGCTGCGAGTTGGCTCCTTATCAGAGATAAGAATCTTATATAGATCCCTCAGTAGATTATTTGAGAGATGGTACTCTCCTTGATGATAGGAAATGAGCGTGAAGATTGGCTTATCAAGTTGTAAACTATACGCTGATTAATGGTTAGCTGTATAAATGTGGCTTATCATAACCCTATCTTTAATGCCTCCTTCTGAGAGATGCCTGGAAGGTGTTATCCGAGCTGTATGGTAGCATATGCAGGAACCACGTAAAAGTGTAGATACTGTATGTTCGAGCACTATGACTCGGCTATTATTGGCCGACCATGAGAGAAGATGCAAAATAAGTTGTCTAGCACTATCTCTAGTGCCAGAAGCACAAGTCATCGAGTCATGCGCCTGCAACTGAGTTATGTAGCCTAACCAGCCCTTGGCCCTTTGCCCAGTGGGGGCTAGATATTCTCAAACCTTTTCCCAAGTCTACCGCCTAACAACAATTCGTGATTGTTGTCGTGGATTACTTTATTAAATGGGTAGAGGCCAAGGTAGTAGAGAAAATCACCTAGCAGAAAGTAGAAGCGTTCATTTTCAGTTCCATCATATCAAGGGTCGGAGTTCTTTACATGATAATCATGGATAATGGCTTGTAGTTTGACAATGACAAGTTCTAGGCATTTTGCGAGAAGTGCAACATTCACATCAACTATATGTCTATTGCAAACCCTCAAATGAATGGACAAGTTGAAGCTGTAAACAAGATCATTTTGCATAACCTAAGAAGAAAAGTAGATCGAGTTAGAAGGAAATGGGCTGATGAACTGCTGAATGTTTTATGGGGGTACCGAACCACCTATAGAACTATAATTGGGGAGACGCCTTTTAGGTTAGCATATGGCATGGAAGCCGTGTTGCCGATTGAATTAGATTTACCTAATTTGCAGATGCAGAATTTTGACTTTTGGTTAATCAACTTGGATTAACAGCGAATTTAGACACAATTGATGAAATCCAAGATATTGCCATAGTTAGGGTTGCGGCGTACCAATATAGAGTGGCAAGTTATTACAATAAAAAAGTGAAGCACAAGGTTTTTCAACCTGGAGATTTGGTTTGCTGAAAGACGGAAGTTATTGGGGTGAGAGTGAGTCAAGGGAAGCTCGGCGCAAATTGGGAGGATCTTAATGGGAATTAGGCTACTAGACTACTAATCCGCAACCAAGCTCGAGGACTAGAGGGACTAACAAGATGAATTCTCCTATTCCAGCTTATTCATGCAGAGGTTAAGTATCTCTTTGTCGACCCATTCTCCTTGTTGACCTAAATGACTTCCTATTTTTTGTATGTTGTGTGTCGAGAAGAGGAAGGCTGAGATAATAGCCCATCTTCATTCTCATTCATGTCTGGCTAACTACTTACTTAGCCACACCTTTGCCTAGATGCCGAGAGAAAGAGTTTGAACTGACCAAGCCACCCTTGTTCGAACAAGCAAGTTGTCCATATTTTTTGTCCACATCTTCTAATAGCATCACCAATACAACATTGCCACATGTACAGGATCATGTGTAGAATCCGTTACACTAATGATTTTTTTTCTTATATATTTATTTTTACCCTTTTATATTTTGTACATTACTTCCTTAGAAAATGCCCTTTTTGTCTTTTCCCTTTTGGATAAGTTGTCCTAACTTATGGGTATAAATACCCCTATACTTGTAGTTGTAAAGAAGATCAGAATCAGATTACCATTAATACACTTTGTATTTTCTTCCTTGTGTAAACACTATTATTTACTCTCGGTATCACTCTTATCCTATTCTTAAGAAAGGCTAAGTGGTGAGTAACCTCACTGGACCAATTCATGCGTTATATTGAATTATGTCGTAAGTCTTTGGAAGGTCTATTGGCGTATCATATCCTCTGGAGCTATTTGTGGGTTTTCACTTACCCTTCATTCGCATTTTTCATTTCATACATACCTTATCACTTTCTTTCGAGCTTTTTGTAAGCTTAGACTCATTTAACGACTAGCCTTGTGTTACGCCCTGAAGTCACAGAGTCACAACAGTCTCGCCGTGTAAACCATTCTATGATAATAACTAGCCTTACAGTCCCTACCATAGACATAATCTACACAAGACGTCTACGACTCTCAACTTTGAAGTAATCAGTCTCGTTTAAGTGTTTAACTACAAATATAGTAATTATCACAAATTTTTAATAAATATACATAATTATATATTATGTCCACAGAACTTCCCAGGAAACTCTACTTAAACATAACGGTTTACTAATTTTACATAACAACTATCAGTCTTTTAGTTTTAAACTACAAAGGACACACTAACTATATATCTACTACTAAGCAAATTGATCCTCACACCCTTGGCTTCAGAAGAACTAACCTCTGGATAATTGTATGGCGACATAATACTTACAGTAATTAGAAATCAGGGGCTGTAAAAGGATCTATAAGAGTATGAGCAACTACAGCTCAGTAAGTTGAATTGGAGACTCATGAGAGTATACAAACACAAACAAGATTATTAAGCAATTATTTTTATGCAATGCAACAATCAAGTGTCATCATACAACGTAGTTCGGTCCGTTGCGAAATCAGGGAAATTTAACCCGCTCTAATCCGGGTTGAGGAGTTTCCATGTTATGCAGTAGCTCACAACCAAACCCAGGCTTGTGCAATGGAGACATCGCTCTTCCCGCAACTACCTTTGAACCATTAACTTCACCCTCGCTACGATCTCTTCTCCCGTCACTTAGTTCGATTAAGGAAGAAGAAGGGACCATTATGCAATCCTACACTATTCTTTTGAAGGGGTCGGTATTTAGTTGGAGAATCCTAATGATCCCCTAACGGGTTGCAATGCACGGCATTTTCGGTTATTAGAGTCAAATAAGATTAAATTTCATTTAGGGTGTTCAAACAATTTCACACCAATTCAATCAATCACAAAATCAATCACATTAAAAATTTCAATACGCATTGAAATACATCAAACATATGCGTAAACTACGTACAAGTCTCCGAGTGCCATAAAATAGCACTCTAATACAGTAAGTAATAACCCAACTTCCTTGAAATTTCTCAGTCGCCTGATCACTCAATTGCAAGCCGATTCGTCTCTGGGTATCTTATAATATACAAATAGGTCTTTTTAGTTCTTATATTTTAATGATTCATATTCTAAGTTATAATTTAGCTTATTTTTCCCATGTATGCCGCTTATTTTTCCTATGTATGCCTATTATTTACTAATGATTCATTCTACCCTATTTCAGAGTTCGGTTCCTATATTAGATTCTAGTTTTGATTCTGGAATCTTAAATATACTCGAATCCTAATGTGAAATTAATCACATTAAGCTCGAGTATTCTAATATCCTATTGGGTCTTAATTTAGTATTCTAAACTGTTTGGTATACACTAATTCTAATTGGAGTATCAAATTTATTCCCGGTGTGAGAAAATCTTACATTTTTTATACAATTACCTAAAATTAAATTTTGTTTTAGATTTATTATATTCTGATTTTTATTATTATATTATCTAATTAAACCTAATTTTTCATATTTATTAATTTTTCAATTCTACATATTCCTAATTTTCTACAATTACCACATAATTCTTTCATTAATTACACTTAATAATCCAAAGACTAGGATTAGGTTTCCACATCAGATATTAACATCCTTAATCCTCTAATTACTATCTAAATTAGTAATTAATATCTTAATCACCTAATTAACCCAAAATTACCCAATTTTCCTATCATTTTAGGGCTAAAAATTTCAAAAATTAAATTTAAAAAAATGGCTTCATAGCACTATTCTATATCACTTAAGTATTCTGCAGAAAAAATTTGAGCTCCAAACTACACTCCTAAGCTTATTTATTTTTAATCCTAATTATGCTTGGTTTTGCTTAATTTCTTAAGAACCCTATATTTTCAGACGTGATTATACTTAATCACTATTTTCCCCTAAATCTATGTATAATAAAACCTCATAATAATAATAAATTTCATAATTTTCTAGGCAAAATAAATAATTTTACAAAATTATACAAAATTGGAGTAGATGAGAGACTCACTAGGGTCTGATGGCTTTTGGCCTTCCAAAACCAGTCCAAGTATGTAAGCCGATCCAGGCGGTGAGTTTGGAATGGGGTGGTGGTGGTGGTGGCTCGATCCCAGGTGGTGGTGGCACATAGGTTTGACTCACTAGCCTTAATTGTACAGGTTTCCTTTCTTTTCTTTTTTTTTTTTACTCTAGTTTTTCTCTTGAATTTCGATACTCTTTATTTTTCTCTGATTTCTAACTATCTAAAGGAGCTCTGTAAATTTTTTCCCTATTTATGGAGCTTTGTGATAATTAATGTGTATTAAATTAGATAAGACATTGCCTAAATCTCTTAGTTTTTAGCTTTTGTGTTACTTGATTTTGATTGGGCAATTTTTTTTCTTCACTTCCTGACTTGCCACGACTACATCCACCTTATTCCTAATTTCTCTGATTTTTTTATGATTTTTCCTTAATTAATTAATAATTTTATTTAATTATTTAATAAGTTTTTAGTCACTTTAAGAAATTTCGCATATTTTTATCTACACTTAAATACATGTAGGGTACATGTGAACATTCCTAATTATTATTTAGGTCATTCTATGATTTTTAGTATATATATAATCTATCTCTAGTAATTTATTAGTTATTAGATTACACTTTTCGCCTTTTCGATAATTAATAATTATTATACTTAAAATTTGAAAATTTTATAGTCTCCTATTTTATTACTTATTTTCTTAAATTCAAGTTTACGGTGTCATTTTTACCAATATTTTTATCCATAGTTTATAATTTGGGTTTGATCGGATTTTTTAACTGATCGCCTTAAACTTTGTTATCTAAGTTCAATCCTACAGTCATTTAGCTTAACTTTAGGGCTTACACCTTGTTTATTCTTGGTTACGGTTCACACCATCTTAGTATCAAAGCCGAGGTTTTGTTTGAGTTGTAGTTAGTTTTTGAAGTTCTGCTTATATTTTGTTTTGCATATGTGAAACAAAGCTAGTTACTGTGCTCATCTTAATTGCTGTGTTTGCTAATTATTGATTTTCTAATTTCCGGAAGTGTTTGTTTGAGCTTTGAATCAGTGAGGAAAATGAAGGATCCAAGTGTAAATGTTGGTGCTGCAGATAACAATAGTGGAGTTGTCTACCATGGACGATAGTCATAGGGAACGTTGAGAAGCACTGACTAGAGACTCAATTAGGTAGCTAATCTCTTGGTAGATTTGACCTAAGCTATTCACGCATTGGCTTATCGGCAACCTGAAGCTATGCAAAATATTGCACAAGCTATCCAACCTGTTAGAGGTCAGAACTTAGCTCGATCAGTTTAAGGTGGAGGAGTAGGTGGACGAGTAAGATGAAGGATAGACATGAGAGAACTTAATGAAGAGGATAGGGAAGAATATTTTAAAGAAGAGCTCATACAAGCCCCTAGAACATCTAACCATGTAAAGCTTCAGATTCTAAGCTCCAATAGATCTAGGAATGATGATGAATATTTGGAATGGGAAGAAAAGGTGGAGTATGTTTTTTATTATTATTAGTATGAGGATTACAAGAAAATAAGAACTGTTGCTATTAAGTTTTTCAGATATATCGCCACGTGGTGGAAGAATTTATAGACAATGAGGAGATAAGAGGGCTACCAAGAGATTAATACTTGGCTCGAGATGAAGAGAATACTAAGAAACAGATTTGCGTTGGAAACTTACTTTTAGGATACTTTCACTTAGCTTCAAGAGCTAAGACAAGGAGGCTGGACGGTTAACGAGTATGTTCAAGAATTTTAAATGCTTATGATCTATTGTAAAGTAGAGGAACCATTGGCTCAAACAATCTCATGATTCATCACTGGATTGAGAGGTGATATTTGAGACGTTGTGGAACTCCAATGCTTTACTACAATGGATGGGGCCATTAAAATAGCCCAGTAAGTAAAAAGGTAAAGAAGGAGCTAAGTACCGATAAGGATGCTGACTACTTGACCTGGACCGGTGAGTCACTAAGCTCAGTTGAGTATCGAGCTGAGCTGAAAGATGGATGTCTAAGCCGAATAGAAAGGCCGACCTAACGGTGAAATGCCAACCCGAACTTATGAGAAGGGGCAAGGAACGGGTAGGAAGACGAGCTAGATAAAGTGTTTTAGGGTTAAGACATATGGCTACTCAGTGCCTAAACCAAAGGACAATGGTCATTAAGGAAGACGTCCTAAAGTTAGAAGTAGATAGTACAGATGAGGAACTTGTGGAGGAGATCACTACATAGAAAGAAAATATTGAGGAAGAACTGCTTGAGGAGGACGTGTCTGCTGAGAACCTGGACCGATGCACTATGAACATAAAACCCTTATGAGAGGAGGAGCAGAGAGAAAATTTATTTCATACCACCTATAAGGTGAATGATTAAGTGTGTTCCCTTATCATAGATAGTGGAAGCTACACCAATGTGGCATCAGTTGATCTGATTTCAAAATTGAAGTTACAGATTGTTGCTCATCCAAAGCCATACAAATTGCCCTAGTTGAGTGAGACAGGAGCACTACATATCACTCAACAAATACTACTGCCGATTACTATAGAGAATTATTTTGACCAGATTCTCTGCGACATATTGCCCATATGTGATTCCTACGTATTGCTAGGTGGGCTGTAGTTGTTTAATAGAAAAGTTATCCATGACGACTATAAGAACATGTACATGTTTGAGACGGTTGACCGGAAGATTACATCGAACCCGATACCGCCAAGAGAAGTTAATAAATTCCAAACAAAACTTGCTTGCAGAATGAGGAAAGCTCTGGTGATGAATAGAGACAAGCTCCAAGAGACTATTAATGCTGACAAGCCAACCCTCATGTTGGTCAGGTGCCTATTAGAAATGACCGAAAGGGGTAAACTATCCCAGGAAATCAAAAAGTTACTGGATGAGTATGCCAACCTATTCCTAGAATAGTTACCTAATGAGCTATCCTCAATATGAAGCATAGAGCATTGCATTGACTTAGTACTCTGTATCACGTTGCCAAATAAGCTAACCTATTAGATGAATCTTGAGCAAGCTTTTGAGCTCCAACATCAAGTCAATGAGTTGTTAGAGAGATGATATGTCAGAGAAAGTCTTAGCCCTTATGCTGTGCCGGCACTTTTAGTGCGAAAAAAGGATGGGACCTAGTAGATGTATGTGGATAGCCGAGTTATGAATAAGATGGAGGACATACTAGACGAATTGAATAGAGCTAAGATCTTTAATAAGATTAACTTGAAGTTCGGGTATCATCAAATCTGCATGAGGTTGGGAGATGAATGGGACGCTTCAGGCATTGGAATCAGCATTGTCTTAATGTAGGAAGGCTAATATGTGATCGACCTTGTCTATTCTTTGTTACGGTTTGCACAAATCTTGTCAGGATTCGGGAAGTTGTTAGCGAAGGGGCTTATCGACTAGAAAGGTTGAATAGATCTATCATCCCTCGAGTATGAAACGCCAAGAATTTGAAATTATATTTCAATTGATTTTTCGGATGATTTTCATCTCCACTTTTTTGGTGACAGCCAACTTGCTTGTAAGACTATAGTACTTTTTTATGAGAATTATATTTAAAGTCTCATTATGTTTCTTGTTCTTGTTATGATTGCTAAATTAATGAGTTATAGGCTATATGGTAAATGAACTAACCTAAGTTCCAGCCTATCGTGATTAATGAACTGCATAAATTAATCTTACAGCTACGGCTAGTCTACGCCTGAAACGGTTAACAAACAAAGTCTACAAAGAAGCACAAATTGGGCATATGACAAAAAACATGTCAAGAAACAATTGGCCATGTGAAATAAAGCATGCTAAGAAATAATTGGGTGTGTGAAATAAAACATGTCGAGAAATTATTAGGTGTATGAAATAAAACATGCCAAAAAATACTTAGCATGCTATATAAAACATGCTAACAAATAAGAACATATGAAATAAAACATGTATATCATACATGCCCGAAAAGTGCAATACGTGAAACAAAACGTACTCGAAGTAATTAAATATGAATGATACTTTTCATTTGATAAAGTATTGATTACAAACACTCAGCCTAATAGAGAAAGTAATGAACAAAGAATACAAAGAAAATCTTAAGACCTATCCTCAAAGTCAGCAGAAGTAATTTTTGGATTGGAGGCTAGGGCTTTCTCTGAGCAAGCTTCTTTTTTGGCACCTGGTGATGGAAATTAGGCTACCGGACCTCTGACCCGCAGTCAAGCTTGAGGACTAGAAGGAATGTCATGACGAATCATTTTGTTCCAACCAACCCCTGCTGAAACTGAGTACTTCCTTGCTGAGTCACCTTTCATGCCGAGTTATATGACTACCCATTTTTTTGTAGTGTGCCGAGTTGAAGATTACTCATTGGCGTCAAACCGACCAATTACTTAACATATTCCTTATCAAGAAGTCGAGAGAGAGAGACTTTAAACTAACTAAACCATCCCTGCTTGGACAAGCCATCTATCTTACTGTATAATGTGCAGAATTTGTTACACTGATGATTGTTTTTCTTATATATTTATTTTGACCCTTTTGTATCTTGTATATTACTTCCTTAGGGAGTGCCCTTTTTATCTTTTTCTTTTTTTGGCAAGTTGCCTTAACTTTTTGAGTACTTTTATTCCTTATGTAAACACTGTTTGTTTACTCTCGACATGACTCTTATCATTTCCCTTAAGCAAGGTTAAGTAGAGAATAACCTCATTGGCTCGATTCATGCATCATATCAAATTATGTCGTGAGTCCTCGAAAGTTTCATTGGTGCATCATATCCTCTAGAGTTGTTCATGGGTTTTGCTTACTGTTTGTTTTTAGTCACGGTTTGTAACACCTGAGGTCTTAGAGCCAACAGATTTCCCTTTTTACTCACAAGGGATTAATTTTGATAGACGTTCTTCATCTTCCCTTAGACCCTCTGCATGAGCTTCATTATCACCCTTATTAACAATCTCGGTACCTACCTCATCGTCATCGTCTTCATCGGCACTGTTGACTTTTTCATCGACGTCGGTGAAGTCAAGGCAAGAGAGATCGTAATTAGGGTGAAGCTTTAGGATCTCCTCTCTTGCCGCTTAGACCCTCTCTAATAACTTCTTTCGTAGAAGCCTCTCGTACTACCGACGAGGAGTAACTATATCGAGAGCCTCTTCAATTGATGGCCCTTACCTCATAGTCTCCTCTAATTCAGCAACATGGCTCTGCAAGTTCGAGTTATTAGTCTCTAACTCTTTAATCTGCATTTTGAGCTTATCTTCTTCATTGCTCATTGTACAAAGAGTTCAACCCAAGCCCCAGTACTTTTCCTTTTTCTTCTGCAACTCCTCCTTTAAGCCTTTAAACTCCTTATACTGCTCTTTCATTTTGGCCTTTAAGCTCAAGACTTCATTGGCAATAAAGGTATGTGCCAACTTTTTAGCAATAAGGTCTTCTTGGAGCTTTCTCGCCTCTATCTTAGCCTTTATCCTTGTATTATTGGTAGCAACAGTCTAGGCTTTGAATGAATTATATGCATCTTCAATTTTCTACAACAATTTCATTTAATATGACGAGTATTCGAAATAAATCAATAGAATACATGAAGACTACTATGGATCTTACCCTTTTAGTTTCCTTATCAGCCTTGTCTAAAGCCATTAGAACGTGACTACTCATCTGAAAAGGAAACCGAATATCAATAGCTTAGTAAATTATAAAGATGGATATATATACTTACGTCATACAACTTGGCTGCGATATGGGCCTTATTGCAACCACCAACCCTATCGACATCCTTCTTGGCAATCTCCCTGTCCTTCGGAAGAATAATTCCTTCCATCAAGGCCAAATATTTGGTCTTGTCACCTAGCGTTGAGTTGGTATCCAAAACGTTTTGGACCCCATTGCTTCCTTCATCCTCTTGTCCAAACCCTTTAACCTTTTAGCAACTGGTTAGCCTACGAGTTCCTTTCCCAACCTCTTATCAGCACTAGGAGTAGCCTCTAGCACCAATGACGACCCCTCGACAGTAATGGCATCTTCGGCCTCACTACAGGGTTAGGTTTCTCGACTTACCTTTGTCAGCTTGACAGAAGGTTGAATATTTTCAACTAGAGGCTCCATAGAATGAGGAACCTTGGTTGGCATTGTTCTCTTTGCTTCCTTTTGCCTGTCGGATGGCCATAAAGTTTTCTTTTGTGCTTTTTCCTACTAAGATCTGTCCTCTTTTGTCGTTTTCTTCACAGCAGCAAACCGAGTGGTAGTGGTTGTTGTGGCTACCCTCTTGTTAACTTTTGATTTTTTGGCCTTAGCCTAGGCCAATAACTTAGCAAGATTTACTTAGCTAGCACCCATATCTATAACATGAGTAAACAAGTTAATATTAATGCAAAGGAAGAGAATAAACTTACATTCTCCATGCTAAGCAAGGCTCAAAAGCAACAATTCTCCCCTTAAGTCGCAAGAACGGCTTCTCCATTGTAGATATACTCGGTACTGTAGTAACTCATTAGGGTACCTTCTTTTTCGAAAAAGATTGGTTCTCCGCTTTCGTAACGCCACATAATTCCTTTCTTGAATTTTCTTCACCGTTGCTACATCATTTGACATTAGTTTTATATCCTTAGTATTGATTGGCTCAGTCCATTGAGTCCAAAAGTCCAACTCCTCATCAGATACTATCGACACAAATTTTTCATGCCACTTGTGGATCTTAGACTCTAACCCATCCATGAACTTCTACTTGTGTCTTGTAGCGGCAAAGTACCACCTGTTGGGCTACTTCTTAATCGTGAAGAAATATTGACATAGTTGAGGCGTAGTCTTAACTTCGATTTCTTCACAAACTATTTCGAAAGCCGCCAAAAGCTGGTATGCGTTTCGTGAGAACGTACACAGGGTGACTCTAAAATAGCTAGAGAAGCCCTTCATAAATGTCAAAAAATGGAAGTGCAGCTCAAAATCAAAATACTTTAGGTATATATGGAATTCACGCTCCCTTGGAAACATACCCTTTCCTCCTTTCTCGGCATCCTTAGATTCTACATTCCAAGAAGATCTTGCTAGAACTGGTTGTATTTCATGACAAGAACTTCATCAGCAGAGTTGGTAGTTCCATCTGGAGAGTCGAGGAAGTAAGCTATGTTATATAGATATCTTGCTAAGGATCTCCCTTCTTTGTCCTTAGGATAATTATCCACAACAAGAGCATTTATCTGGGTGAGTTTATCCTACCTTTCCGCAATATTGTCGGCCAAGCTACTAGAAGAACACGTCGCCTTGCTCCTTATTTTTTTTTTTTTTTGGGGAGGGGGGAGAAGAGAAGTAGCCTCAATTTCCATTACTTTTGAATCGGAGAGGACTAATTGACGGATTATGTTGCGAACCATACCTGAATGGTTATGAGAAATGGTATCACAGAAGTTAAAGAATGTGAGAGTAAAGACGAGAAAGCAAGAAAATTTGTTTCTGATTTTGAATAGTCCTTTAAATACAAACAACTTATCCTCATAACTGCAAATTTGTTTTTGCTGGTAATGATGCACTAATTTGATTGTGGCGTGGATTGTTGATAGGTATTTTAAGATAGAAATTCGATGGTTGACAACTCCCCAATAGTTATTAGGCCTACAGTGTAACGATGATTGAGGCGATGGGTGTTATACTTCTTACTTTTTGGTTTCTTGAATGGGTGGGAATTTGAAAGTTGTAACTTTTCGATTAGGATGCGAACCGTTTTGCTTAGCATCTAAAGAACTACTCCCTACTCGGCCTCTAGAGCATTATGTATTACTCCCTTTATTGAATTCTCAGATACAGGAGTTGGGGGGAAAATGTTGATAGTCAATTTTCGTCTACCCATCTTACTCGTCCGTTTGGCTGTCAATAGGCTATGCAATCTATATTCTCGGTACCTCATCGAGTAATCGATATTCTCGGCACTATGTTAAGTAACACAGATCTATTACTGATTTGAATTCAAGTTCATGAAGCGAACAACTATCACAAGAACGATTATATTCTATAACTGTTTGCTCTCCTTAAATTTCAAGGAAGGTATCTAATCAAAAAGCTTCTACTTGTCTTGGCAGTTATTCTAATAACTGCTTTTTCAAACCTGACAATCTCTTATAAATACGGAAAAGAAACTCTATAAGAGATATCTGATAACTCTTAACCTCTTTACTTTACTTTTACCATTCCTGCTTACTGACTTAAGTATTGGACTGATCGCACTGGACTGGCCCTGGTACCAAGCATTTTTCTTATCGTTGCTAGATATCTTTAACTCCTAAAATTCACTAACAACAGCTCCTCTTTGTGATGAAACTTGAGTAAAACTTTATCACAAAGATAAATGAAACACCATTTTTGCCTTGAGGCGGAATTTGTCCTCAGAAGCACAACAACTATCTATCTATTTTAGGCCTAATCCATTGAAGATTTGGTGAAAGATATTTTGAAAAGAAAGATGGTACTCTAAGAGCTGATCAAAACATGAGAGTGAGTTTTTCAGAAGGGTATAATATTGTAAGTGTGGACTATAACCTTAAAAATTCGTGAAGAAAGGGAAGCACTTTCAGAGTTGGCAAGACCCTCAGAGTGACATTAAGTAAAGGGTGGCATCCGAAGAGCTGGCGAGAACCTTAAAACAACATTAAATGGATGGTAGCACCCTAAAAGCTGGTAAGAACCTTAAAACTATATTGAATGGAGAGTAATGCCCTAAGAGCCGGTATATAACCTAAAATATTAGCGTTTTGTGAGCTGGCTAAATTAGTAACCCTGAATGGAAAATTAATTTGAAACCTGGTTGTGCTCCTTTGAGTTGAGTCTTTAAGAGAGTAGCAGCCCTAAATAAGAAATTGATTTGAAACCTAGTAGTGTCATTTTAAGCTGACTAACATAGGCAAAAGCATTACTAAAAAACTAGCAATCGTAAATGAGAAATTGATTTGAAACCTAGTAGTACCCTTTTGAGCTGACAAATCTAGGTGGGAACTTCTCTAAAGGACTAGCAACTCTAAATAAGAAATTGATTTGAAACTTAGTAGTGCTTTTCTAAGCTAACTAACTTAGGTGGGAACGTCACTAAAATACTAACAACCTTAAACGATAGGGAATTGATTTGAAACCTAGTAGTGTCCTTTTGAGCTGACTATTCTAGGTAAGAACATTACTAAAAGACTAACAACCCTAAATGAAAATTGATTTGAAACGTAGTAATGCCATTTTAAGCCAACTATCTTAGGTGGAATGTGACTAAAAGACTAGCAACCCTAATTAAGAATCAATTTGATACCTAATAGTGCCCTTTTGAGTTGACTAACCTAGGCAAGGAGGCAAATAGCTCCTTAAGGTAGCTAAAACTCTAAAGGAGATATGATTTGGGATAGTGCTCTATGAGCTGGCTAAAACCCTAAAAGAGATGTAAGATGCAAAGGGAGGAAAGTAACCAATTTGAAAAAACTCTTGACTTGAAAATTTTGCTAGTAAGGAATTTGTGAATTGAAAACTGTTTATGATGAAAAAATGGATCAGGGATAAGGTCTTTTGATTTGAAAAAGAGTTAATAGATATCAATCATGGGAAAAACTAAATTAGGGAGAATGATTCAGACCAATAGGGTCAACTTAAAAAGTATGACCATATTGGATGAAAGCAAATAACTTGATTTGAAAGCCCTGACATGGATTTGAAAATTGGTGGAAAACTTATAACAACCGTTTACCTTACTACCTCCCTCAACTTCTCTCTCTTTTCTTTCTTTTGTCTTCTTTTTTTTTTTTTCCTTTTTTTAACTTCTTATTTAAGAAGTAAAAGCTATAGCCATTCCTTTCCTTGGTAGCTACGTGGAGCATCTCATACTCTTCTTAATCTTTGAAAATATCTCCTAACCCCAATATTATCGGGGTTAAATTGGTGACATGTTGAGCTTCTTGATTGGGCCTTGTGATTTTGAACATTCTTTTCTTATGGAAATGGTAACTTATGATTAGTTTAATCTAAGGGGACTTCCTTCTATACTTTCTATCTAGATTTCATTCTTGACTACCGTTCCAAAAATTATAGCCCAATTTGTAAATTATACGCTTTGATTAATCCATTAGGTCTTTTTTTGTTCAATATTATGAATTAAGCTTTTCGTAAAATGGTTTCAAGAGGGATTAATGAGAAAGCCTATTTTGAAAGCTTTACTTATTCAATCTAGGTTTATATGTCAAGAACCATTTAGAAAAAATTAGAAGTGCTTACCCCAGTTTTAAAAATAATTTTTATTTAAAATAAATCATTCTTTAAGATTAGAGGAGCTTTTATTGAGTATGAGTGGTATTGAGGGTAGAAAGGCCTTATGTTTATGATTTAAGATGGATAATATGATGTGGCATGTGTATGGAAGCTTAGTGCTTTGGGTTTTTGCTGAGTTCAAGGTCACGTTCAACTTCGATGAATTTCAACTTTATTGTCATTGTTAGGATTGAGGCTTTTTTTTTTTTAACTGACCTCAATTTTTTAGGCCTCTCTTTCCTTTCTTCTTCTTCTTTGCTCTTTTTTCTTTCCTTTTTGATTTTGCCCCAATATTTTTTTCCCCTCTCTTGAAAAGTAAATTTCTCCCTAAAGTGTTTGGATTGTGTGTATAAAGTTCTTGTAAGCTCTTCTTCATTTTAGAGAAAATAAATTGCCAAAATAAAAATTGTCTTTGAATCAACACCACTATGATAAGCATAAACCAATTTTTATCATTTTCTCCTAATTAATGACTATAACCTCCGAATTACTCTATTGTGAGGTGGTTTTTTATAGGGTTTGATTTTCAAATGCTCCTTAAATAGGCTTGATAGGGTTGGCAAAAGATAATTGTGCTTGGGATTTGAGAATGAATGCCGTATGTATCAAATTTAAAATGAATCTCCTTTAAGGAATGGGTCTTACCACAATATCAGTTAACTCTCAAAGTATTTAAGGGTTAGTATGTAGGATATAGTTTACCTCTTTTTATTCTAAACTTTTTAAAAGTAACTCACCATTTCCTTAAGTAAGAATTCATATTGATTTTCCCTAAGGTGGAAATTGACTTTGCCCCTAGTCTCTCAATATATTCTTTAAAAGTCAGTCACCAAATGTCCGCATGTCCTAACAAACTTTTAATGTTCTTGATGGCTTAAGAAGGTAATTAAATGCCTATTGGCTTTCATGTTTGGTTACGGGCCTGGTTCTTTAGAATCAAATGGGTTAGTCTTTATGCCTTATAGACTTTGTATTTATGACAGGGGAGTTATGAATTGCCTTTTTGTTTAGATCGTATTTCTTTGCATCTTAACAAGACTCAGGTTATATCTCACTTTGTGTTTTAACTTGGTTCATGGTTGAGCTTAGTAGACCAGGGGTTTAGTTTGGCAATCTTGACAGGTCACAGTTTGTATTTAGGCAAGTTACCTTAACGAGCCGAAGGTTCATGTTTAGATTGGTTGCCTTAACAGACTTAGGGTTTGTATTTGAGTTAGCTGCCTTAATGAGCCAGAGGTTTGTGTTTGGGTTGGCTGCCTTAATAGGATGGATTATGTTTTGGTTGACTACCTTAATGGAATGGAGGTTCGTGTTTAGATTAGCTGCCTTAGTAGGTTGAAGGTTTGTGTTTAGGTTTGTCCCAAATCTCATAACCATTAGCAACTTTTCCTTTTTTTTTTCCCTTCTTTTTCTTTTATGAGAGAGAAAGATAAGGCTTTATTTTTACAGAAATCGAGTGATCAATTTGCAAATAGGGATGGATGATTGCTGACTTAGGGTTCTTTTTACAAGCTTATAGAATTTATTTACATAGAGAACAATGGTTAGATGAATAAAAAAGGGAATACTAAAGAGTAAAGAATAATATGCTAAAGGAAATTTTTTATTATCTTAACGAATTAGAGTATAAAGAAAAACAAAGAGAAGGAGCTAACATTTATTCTCGATTATTAAATGAAATATGATAGTTATTCCAAGCTCGTTGACTACATCTGAAAATTCCTAATCTAACTCTTGCAGTTGAGATGCAATTTTATCCAGCATCTCTAAAGCCTAGTCCATGGTTTTTTCTCTTTCTTCAACTTGGGCCATCAAGGCTCAATTGGAAGCTTCAGTACGTCTGACCCTTTGCTTCTAATAGGTAGCTTTAGCTTGCAGTAGCTGTTTACAGATGTCAGGGATATCTAGCAACCTATTAACTCTCTAATTGTTTACTTGTTGGTTACCTACCATTATTATGGGCCTGAACAATTCATGAAGTAAAAGTTGCAAATAATAAAAATGTGAGAATGGAAGCACATGGATACTAATAATAATTCAATGTTTACAAAATACTTCTATCTCTTATAAAGAAATTCTTTAAGTCTATTAAGTATTACAATGGTACAAAAATATTGATAAGAAACTGGTATAAAAATTTATATTTCTAGGACACTTGAATATTAGTACAGTTACAACTTTTGAAAGTGGTTTATTAACTTATGGTTAAGGAAGGTGTATGCAATTAGGGTAAGTTATAAAGATCCCTAAGTTCTGTGACTTCACATGTTTTCGAAAAAACGATTCCTTAGTCACATTGAATAAGAGTAAGGTAGCTTAATTTGTCTTGGAAGGTGGTTACCTCGCAACATTCGAAACTATGATGAAATAAATGACCCCCTAATATCCGAATGTATTTACTGCATGCAAAAGTTAGTATAATAATTAAAAAATATTATTTACAATAGAAGAATCATAAATTAACATGAGTATTTTGAAAGATGATTTTAATTTCAAAAGGATTACACAACTAGCCTTCTTGACGTTTCCTAATAGAGTTGCCAAGCTATCAAGCCATCAAGCCTAAATTTTTTGGTTTCATATTCTTTAACCCGATTAGTATTAAACTCTAACTAATTTAATACTAACCCTTAACTAGCAATTAAAGAACATTAGTTTTTATAGTTCTTTTTTTATATTAAGAAAAAAATTTTAGAGTTGTCACCTAATGAAAGTAAAAAAAAGAGTTAAATTAAAATCAATTGGGTGGATTGGTTTTGATCAAACTACTAGTATGCTATAAAAACAACTTTAAAGAATGATTTTTTGAAAAAAAAAAAATTGAGTTCGGGGATTAATATATTAAACATGATTGGTACTACTCTTAACCTTTCGAATTTAAATTTATCTTTTAAAATAACCTTTTTCAAAATAATATCTATTTACAAGTAATAAATGAAATTGTATCTATTTACGAAAAAAAAATTGAAAAATTATTCATAGAAGGAAAAGAATAATTATTTTTCCATATTTTAAGTTGTCCATAATTGCATTCAAGTACTTATATACTCAATATTTAGGACCAAACTTCCATAGTTCATTTCTGAAAACTTTAATTATGTTGGTTGATTTTAGTTTGGAAAAGTAATTGGCTTTAAGTTTTTAATTATTTTATTTTAAGAAAATTCTAGAAAAAATGGTCCTAATTTTGGGTAGGTTTTTTTTTTTTTAAACTTTAAGGAAACAATTTACTATGTGTTGAAAATAAATAAATAACCATAAAGCTAAATAAATTAAATAAAATATTTATTTACAAGAAGCGGATGGAGTCTTTCTTTTTTTTATTCGATTTTTTTTCCTCTATAATAAATTACAACAAGAGGGGGGGAGAAAAAAGAAAGAAACAAATCAAAACAATCAAGAGAAGAAGACGTGCCTAAGCTATGTGGAGTGGATCTAGATTCTTGGATCGGCGCGGGTCGAACTTCAGGTCAAGCTGCAGACGCGGGTGGATCAGTCGGTTTGGAGTGACGAATGAGGTTGGATCCGAAGCTTGGAATGGAGGCAACTCCAGCAATCAACTTGACTTGGAATTGAAGCTTCTGAAATTTTTTTTTCTTTTTTTTTTTGGGGGGGGGGGGGGGGGGGAAGTTGATTTTTATGAGGATCTTATTGATGAAAATTGGATTGGAGTGGGTGCTTCGATTTTTTATGGTGGTTTGAATGGTATCGGTGTCGTACAGTTGGAGACAGAGAGAGACGGAGTTGGTGCATCGTTACTCACCCCAAGAGGGAATTGATTGTTTTTGAGTGTGTTCATGCTAGGGAATCTAATAATAGCTTTATTTCAACCCGATAATTACTAACAAGACTTAATTTCTATAGAGAGAGAAAGCTGGAATTGAGATTTGTCGGGCGATGTTGAGTTATTTTTTCTTGCCGTAATTGAGTATAGAGGGTTATATTTATAAACATTTTAACTTGAATAAGCTTGGAAGGTATTTAATGGTGAAATTCGATACTATGACGAGCTTAAAAAAAAAAAAAAAAAAAAAAAATCTCGACTTTGAGGACAAAATGCAATCTGGGTGATATTTGCAACTGTAAAGATGATTTTGTTGGTTAAGAAAATAGTTGGAAGCTTAAATTCTATCAAAACTAGCTCACATTCGAAAATCATTAGCGAGGCAATATCAAGGATGCGAGATTATTTTGATTTTTTCCTGTCCAATTCAATTATGCTAACGGGTGTATATGGGCACGATTTTAGGATTGATGTGGTCACCGTTAATTTGGTGAAATCTCAATAAAATAAAGTCCAAAACTGCACTTGAAGCAAACTGCTTGGACATGGAAATAAGCGGAAAATCTGGGCATCCATGGCTGAATACTCGAAGCCCACGTGCGTGTCATATGTAACGCGCCTGGAGTGCACGTGAAGCCCATGCGCCTGCTAAAACATCGGGGTGCATATTTGCCCCTACCATTAAGCCCAACGTGATATGGCATATCTTATTTTTGTTTCTGAAAAACATAAATAAAATGTCAAAACAGAAATAAATAAATAAAAATAAAAACATTCAAACGTGCTTCCTAATATAGTTAAAAATTACTTCTTTTTTTTATTTTTAACATAAATTAACCAATTTAATTCCGATCAAAATATCATTTGAAACTATAATTAACTTAAATTAATTTTACTTTTATGAATAAAAAATATTTATCGTTGACCGCAGTCAGAATGTTAAATTTTTAAGAAAAATTTAATATTTTCAAATATAGTTCAAAATTGTTAAATTGACATGTGTACTTTCACTCTATTTGACCTCAAGAATAAATTGACCCATTTAGATTGACATAATGACCCTAAAAATGACTTTAAAAATAACTTAAGACTTTTATATCCACTTAAAAATTCTATTTTCTAATATTTTTTGTATTTTTTATATATATTTCTATTTTTTTCAAAATTTTTATTTTTTGTATTTTTTTAAATTCGGCTTCTTTTTCTTTTATTCAAAGAAAAAAAAAACTCAAAAATTACATAAGAGTAAAAGAAAGGTGTCTTTAATTAATATATAGAAGTATTTTCATGCCAGGAAAATGATTATGGATTATGTTGACTTGTCTTCAGATTCCATGCTTGCCTTTTATCAAGTTGTGATTATTGCTAATGTTTTGGATGCATGTAGAGACATAATAATCCAATTTATGGAGGTTTGGATTGATTATCAACCAAGGGAAGCAACCCAACTTGCTGATGGTCTTGCTAATTTTGGCTGTTTAATGGAAAGGGATGAACTAATCGCATCTCAACCGCTGCAGAGCTTACTCCGTATTTTGAAGCAGGACGTCGGTCCTTTTGTAAATACTAGGAAGTACTTAGATCATGGATGAAAGGAAATGCTGCAATATTCTGCTGTTATGTGTTTGTAGACTTTGTGTTAGTTTGTTTAATGAAATCTCCCACTTAACCCAAAATATATATATATAGAGAGAGAGAGAGAAATATTTAAATCGCCGACGATACCTTACTGATGATCAAAATGATGTTGTTTAGATCACAGCATAAAGAATTCTAGAGAAACTCAAGAGTTGCAAAATGAATCATGACTTTTTCAGATTTTGTTTTTAGTTGAACGTGCCTTATAATGGTCGATTTTAGATTTTTTTTTTTTTTTTGTTTTTTTTGGGTGGCCTTTCCCGTTATTAGTTGCGTAACAGAAAACGTTTCCATCGTGGAAGAAAAACCGGAAAGGACAAAGATTCCCAAAGATATGATTGACGGAGGAAAACAACAAGCACACGAGACCTAAAATCCTTAAATAACCCAAAAAAAAAAAAAAAAAAACACGTATATATATATATGCACGCACATCCATCCTCGCATGCATATCAGTGTAGATAACATCGGCAATAATATGTATATATATATTCGAATGGCTACCTTGCAATGAGGAAAGTAAACGGATATGTTTTGGATCACAACTTTACTATTGCAATTAATTAACTGAGTATAACATGTACATGTGCATATATGCACAAATGCATATGTCTAATTAGCAGCGAAGTGACAGATAAGAAACCAAAGAGGAATGTTGTGGAAAATGAGCAAGAAAATGCACGACTGATTGGTTGACATTAATAATGACGAACAGTTTGGACGTAAATTAAAAAAAAAAAAAAAAAAAAAGAAAGAAAGAACGAAAGAAAATGGAAATGAAGATTGGATGGATATTGGGGGGTACATTGCATTCCTTACAAAAGGAAAATCCTAAGTCGGATTTTATAGCTATCATGACATAAAACCAACTTAGAGGAGGTGGCATCGCAGCATATATATATTGTTTGGTCAATCGCATTACAGATATTTAGGGTTTGTATACGGGGGAAGGGTAGAGACGCGCAAAACCAGAGGTGAGAATTTGAATTGAAACATAAATAGTGCTAGTGGATGTGGATGAGGGTGAGAGACAGGTGGGATAATAAGGCCTAGTGGATGTATTGGTGTTGGCTTTTTAAGATGCATGTTAGTGTGCGTTCTTTTATATATATATATATAGATATAGATATAGATATATAAAGTGAAAGCGTGATCTAGGAATTTGGACAAAGGAATTTTGGTATTGGAGTACAGCGTGTGATATTGTTATGGATTAGCTCAATGGTTTTTTTTTTTTAAAGGAAAAAAAAAAAGAGAAAAAGTAAAAGGAATTTTGGCAGATTTTGGAGTGTGTTCAGGAGGCAAAAGAATGTGAACGACTTTATGCTGTTGCTGTGTTTTTTTTTTTTTTTAATAAGAAAATTAGAATAAAATAAAAGAGCATGTCAATTTGATGATGATAGCGATCATGATGATGATGATGATACACTCGCCACGCCGGTCCAGCCTTTTCTCTCTCTCTCAATATCCCATTTGGCACGCCATGCTTTTCCATTCATTCCAAAATTACTTGAATATTCTCTTTCTCTCTCTCTCTCTTTCTCTACTTTTTTTTTTTTTTTTTAAAATGGGATCCATCTTTTGTCAGGAAAGAAAGAAAAAAAAAAAGAAGGGAAATTCTATCTCTAAAAACTAAACAGTACGTTGTTTGCCTGTTGATAATTCAAAATGAGACCTTACCTTATAGCACTTTTATATTATAATTTTCAATCTCATGAATCCATGAACTACTCACAACACAATAAAAAGCTAGCCAAGTACCCAACCTCCATCTCCACTGCCTCCATCCTTATTCTCATCTCTATTTTACACACTTAGATTCCCCACTTTCGTATTAGTAGTAAGCTAAAGTCCAAGCTCAAGATCACACTCCTTTTTTTTTTTTTTCTTTTATTTTAAATGATTCCTTCCACTCCTTAATTCTTATCATTATTATGGGTCTGTTGGGTGTGTCTTTTTAATTTAACAAATACGAAAGAAACTATTCCATTCCAAATTAAACCACCAAAATCACCTTTAGTTTACCTTTTTAAATTCAAGATAAGTGAGAATCCGTAGTTTTATTTTATTTTTTGGATGTGGGTCATTTGAATGGATACCTTGTTTAGATTGGTTTCTCATAGTCTTCAATCTGATCAATCCTATAATTCCACCATTAGTAGAACCACCAATTCAAGCACCTCTAGATCCTCTACACATATCCCTAACCATCACTATCAACAAGAAGAAGAATGCTTCAACTTTTTCATGGATGAAGAAGACTTCTCTTCTTCTTCCTCTAAGCAGCAGCAACAGCATTACAATTATCCTACTTATCAACAACAACAATACTACTATCCTTCCACTGCTGCTGCTGCTGCTGCTAGTAATCCCACCACCAACACCAGCACTCCTACTCACCATCCCTATGATCAATATCAGACTTCCTCCTTCACCCCTAATTTTGACTTCTCAGTCAACTGGGCCTCCGACATGTTGCTCGAGACGGCTCGGGCTATTGCCGACAAAAACAGCTCTAGGGTTCAACATCTCATGTGGATGCTCAATGAATCAGCCTCACCTTATGGCGACATCGATCAGAAACTTGCCTCTTACTTCCTTCAAGCCTTGTTCAGCCGGATGACCGACTCCGGGGACAGGAGCTACCGTGCCCTAATGTCCGCTTCCGAGAAGACCTGCTCCTTTGAGTCCACCAGGAAGATGGTGCTGAAATTCCAAGAGGTAAGCCCTTGGACCACTTTTGGTCATGTTGCTTGTAGTGGTGCTATTATGGAAGCTTTTGAAGGTGAGAGTAAACTTCATATCATTGATATTAGCAACACCTATTGCACTCAATGGCCCACTTTGTTAGAAGCCCTAGCCACACGCACTGATGAGACACCGCACCTTCGCCTGACCACCATCGTAGCAGCTAAGGCTAATGGTGGTGGAGCTCCGGCTGCGGTCCACAAAGTGATGAAAGAGATCGGGAATAGGATGGAAAAATTTGCCAGGCTTATGGGTGTGCCTTTTAAATTTAACGTGTTGCACCACTCCGGCGACTTGTCCGAACTCAACTTTGCTGAACTAGAAGTTAAGGAGGACGAAGCCCTAGCAATAAACTGTGTCAACTCGTTGCATTCGATCACCGCAGCAAACAACCGCCGCGACATGGTGGTCTCATCTTTTAGGAGGTTGCGACCTAGGGTCGTGACGATCGTTGAAGAAGAAGCTGATCTCGATGTAGGTGTCGACGGGCAGGAATTCGTTAAGGGTTTCCATGATTGTTTGAGGTACTTTAGGGTTTATTTTGAGTCCTTGGACGAGACTTTCCCGAGGACAAGCAATGAGAGGTTGATGCTGGAGCGGGGCGCAGGGCGGGCGATCATAGACCTAATTGCGTGCCCGCCACCTCAGTCGGTGGAGAGGAGGGAATCGGCATCCCGGTGGTCGCGACGGTTGAGGTCAACAGGGTTTAGCCCTGTTTTGTTCAGTGATGAGGTGAGTGATGACGTTAGGGCATTGCTGAGGAGGTACAAGGAAGGATGGTCGATGACACAGTGCTCATCAGATGCGGGGATATTCTTGTCGTGGAAGGAGCAGCCGGTGGTGTGGGCTTGTGCATGGAGGCCGTGATCATCTTGTTTCCCTTTTATCAGACTTATAAATTATATAATTAGTTTCTCTAGTCTTAACATGAAATTAATTTCTCTTTTTATTTATTTTTTTTTTCTTTTACATTTTTTGGCACGTGCGTCATGTTTTTTGTTGGCACGTGTGCGAAATGGATATCAGTGGGAATTGGGTGTGGGTGTGGGTGTGGTGTTTGATGGATGGCTGCTATGCTAGTGCGTGGTAGGGTTGGGAAATTTGCTTGTTTATTTTGGAAAAAAGATTGAATGATTATTTCTCATCGCGTCAAAAAATGATTCATTTCTCAAATCATTCGTTTTCTTCCTTGGTTTAGTTCATGAGAAAGTGAGAATTTAGAACAACTACGCAAAAGAAGTGAAAATAGTTTGGATAATGAATTAATATAATATTAAATTTATAAATAAATAAAAAAAAGGGATTCTTTCAAGAGCACTCTCTAAACCAGCAGCTTAAAATTTAATCACAACATTGGTGTCCTACTAATTGTTTAATTATTATAAGCTATTCTTTTTAATATTTATTGGAGTGGTTGGTTGCATGAGCTCGTTTTTCCTCCATTTACATTTGGAGTCGATTAAGATTATGAAATTGGGAGTGGTGGGTGATGGGTGTTTTTGGTGTATTTGGTGAACGAAGCTGATGTCATCCATCAGATGTGTATAATTATAAATTATGAAAAGGGGAGAATAAAAGGAGAAAAAAAAAGAAAAAAGAAGAAGAAATAAAGTAGCTTAAATTTAAATCAGGGTTTTTGGAACTAACAACAAAATGGTCGTTATCAAGAGAGGGTTGGGGTTATACATTTATACACATATGCAGAATCTTAGGACGGCTACCGAGTTGGGGAATCTCTCATGGAAAGGTGTTTAGACATTAGTGCGCACATAACAAGACATGCAAGGGTCTTCTTTTCTTTTATTCAATGTCTTTTTGTTTTAACAAGTTATTATCAAGAGTTGTAGTTTGTACGACTAAGACATGGTCATCATTTGAGGATAAAATTATACAAACACTGCTTCTAATGATTATGAAAATTAGAGCTCATGCTACGTGATGTTATACGATTAATATCATTACGGATGGGAATACTGAATTGAAAAAACAAAAATATGATTATAAATTATATGTATTATAATATATAATTTCAAAAACATTTGCTTAAGAGACATCTTTTTTATCTGGTTTAGTTGTAACTTTCTAACACAATTTAATATAAAAAACATTACTCTTTGCATGGAATCATATATTTTTGGATAGTTGCAACTTTTACACATATTATAATATAAACAGCTCTTAATATAAAATGATATATTTTCTTTTTCCAAGTAGGAGAAATGATATTTTCACTCATATCTTAAAAGACAATAACCTTTTAAAATGACATATAATTTCATCGGAAATTATCCAACAGTCTTAAAATATATTATAAATATATATTGTAATGTGTTGACTGTAATTCTTTTATAATCAATTTATTATTTTTTCCATTAAATGTGCTTTAAACCTAAATCCATACATAGCACAGGTTTTAATTAGTATACGCACAAAATTATGAAAATACGCTGGTGGGAATTTGATTCATAAATTATATCATTTGACCTCTTTTAAATGAGCCGTTTTCTAGATTTTTTTTTTTTTTGAAAGTAAATATTTATTATTTTTTCTTATTTATTTTATTTTGAAAATGAGAATCCATGCATCCCATGAAAATGTTATTTTATGATGATGAAATTAACTTCCAATATAGAGCATAAATTATGTCATGATCTTCCTACACACGCTTATGATATGTAAGAAGTTGCTTGGTCAGTTACTTTTGTTGATAGAGTGAGAGAGGTGGCCCATTGCCAAATGTGTCAGTGACTTCGATAGGGGTTTAGGGTGGAGTAGTAAATAGTAATAAGAATAAAGAAAGTGTTGTGTTGCTTTTGGCCCACAGAGAGAAAGAAAAAAGAATAAAAGAAAAGAAACGAAAAGAAAAGACAGGGTGGTGTTAAAAAAGTATAAGTGTAATGGATGGGTAGAGAGGTAGTGGGAACTTCTTTTTAGGGTTCACATCTTAATCCTTTTGATGAGACTTGCCTCCTCTCCCCACCTTTCCCTAACTTTTCTATATTTCTTTTTCTATATATACATTTTTCTCTTTTAAGATCTCTCGCCTTTAGCCTGCATACTGGTTTTTTTATTCCTTTAGGAGACTTGGGCCCAATAGCTTGTTTTGCTTTATTTAGCTTTTGAGCAGTTGTCTTCAATCAAGCTTAAAGTTCTGGAGGCAACATGTTGACAGATAGAACATATATAAAATACATTGTGACCATTCAAAATAAATTAATCTATGGTTGCATTCATTTCATGTATTTTTTTTCCTTTATAAATATGAACTGAATTTAAAAAAAAAAAAAAAAATCTAAGACCGTGTACAAAGTATCTCTACTAGATTTTTTATATTATTGGAGGCAATCATCATGGTTGTTGGTGCTAGATGACTTTATTAATTAAATATGAAAATTGAAAAAAAAAAGAAGAAGAAAGAAATTTCGTTTTTTATTTTTATTTTTTCTATTTGACATGAATCACTGGAGTTTGTAACTGTGTTCTGTTGATGAGTTTCGAAGGCATTTATACAATGATTTAAAAACACACTTTTCACCTTTTCATTATTGTTTACTCTCGGAAAAAAAAGAAAAGAAAAGAAAATCCAGTGTATAGAAGTCTTAACAAATGTTTTCACCACACATCTAATGTTTCCCTTTATGATAAAATTTTCCTTTCATAAATGTCACTACTTATTAATCAATGTAGTTTTTTTTTTTTTCTGTCTCCTAATCTGAAAGTCAAATGTTTTTTTTTTTTTTCACAATGCAAATACGGCCTAATTCTTGCCCAAAAGAAAATAATCACAATAAAATAACAGCCCAATAAACGATGTCTATGTCAATTGAGTCGACCATGTGTCTTCTTCCGAGAAATCATATGAAAATCCATTAATTTAATTAAATCAGGTTGGTGGATACTTAAAAAAGTATATTAGCGACAAATACTAGAGACAAAGAAACCATTTTGTATTTGTATAGATAAGCAGTGATCTCAAACCATCTTAAAACTATTAAAGATAACAATGATTGATGAAAAATAAGTAATTTAATTATGCTGGAACAGCTAAAACTTCTTTGCATTCGTAGGACAGTTCGTCAATAGGGTCCTTTCTTGGTAAATCATTATTCCAGCTTTGGTGGTTAAAAAAATTTAAGAAACAAAAAAAAAAAAAAAAAGAAGAAGAAGAAAAAAAAGGAAAACTATGAAAATATGATTCATATTTTTAGAATTTTTTCAAAGAAGTTATCTATATTTTATTTTCAATAATTACATATCATATTTAATTTTTGAAAATATTAACCTAGGTCCTCTAGAGGCGGATTTTTGAAAGTGTAAGCCCATACGACTGTTTATTCCTATGTATCGATCATTCTAAGTCATTTTAATCCATTTAGATTATAATGGCATGCGATATACACTATAGAAGCCCCCTAAATATATGATGTAGAAAACTATCCTTACACACAAAATCAACAAAAAGAGATAGAAGCCACTCTACTTTTGTGATTATGGATAGTCATCTTTTAGTTTTTATTGTTGATAAATTTTATAACCATTGAAATAAATCACATGATTAATTTTTAATTTTTATTATTGGTTTATATTTTACTTAGTTTTATTTACGTTAATTTATATTCTCAATTGTATGTTACTTAGAAGTTCACCTAGATTATTCAAGGTGGTAAACGGGGTTAAGGTGGTTGTCGACCTAAAATGGCCAACTTAGTTTCAAGTCCTTCCTTGTTTATTAACTTATGCTCATTTCAAGTAATTTAGGATTATTCTATCATATTGAGCTCCTAATTCTATTGATTGGGTAAAATCATTGAGTTCTAAACAAATCTTAGTATAAATCCTAACTTTTCTTCTCTTTATTTAACTTTGATAGTGTAGAGGGCTAAATTTAAGTTTGGGCTTCAAGCCTGTTAATAAAATGAATTTGACTCTTTAAGCTATGGTAACAAGACCTCAGGAGCTAAGCCTATAAATTATAGGGATGATCAAAGGAAATTTAGTATGGTAAGTTTAGAGTAAAGTTTATTAGATCGGTTTATCCAATCTAATATTTCTCAACTTGGCTTACACAAGAGAATAAGGCCTTATTAGGCTTAAGCTAGTAAAAAAAGTCTACCCAAGGTCCATTAAGAGAAGCGATGAATCTTGACCATTGAACATCATTACAATCTAATGGATGAGATTAATGGCCATCTTCTATAAATAAACTCTCCCTCTCTCATTTGGACAAAAGAGATCTTGAATGCCATTACTTTGCCAGAATCCTACTTCAAAAAATCAAATACTTGAACATTTCAAGAACACTATCTCGTTCTTCATTAACTGTGAAGTTCAATGCATCTTTGCTCCTCTACCTGTCACCACCAGTGTTAGAGTTTTATTGAGATCGCCTATTCTTTCTCCTTACAGTTCTCTCCTCTCATCTCATAGGTACAATTTAAGTTATTTTCCTAGTCACATGTAGCACGACTTGACACGCGACAAGCACGTAACGTTTACACTTGTACCCACTCACCTACATTTTTTACAACTTTACTGGAGAGGGAAGACTTAACACTCGCACCATGGTACCCATAAGAAAAAGACATGCTGATCTTATAGACAACAATAACTAGGAACAAGATAGTACAACTATTACCAATGACCAAAATCCATCTCTAGTTGGAGGTATAAACCAAGGAGATGGTATGCAAGAGAGTATCCCTAACAATGCACAACTAGTGCGAGAGCCTCAAGAAACCAATCGAAAATTAAATGAACTTAGCGTGGTGTTTTCCCATCGTATACCTACTCTATTCGCTTTTGTTGTTGTGTAATAGGGAGCTATTGCTTTTAATCCCTCTAATATAATGCAACAACATACCCCACTCAATCCTCTTGTTATTAACGAGTAAGTCACTCATAGAGAAATGAAGCAGCTTCCTATAGTGGAACCTACTGCTACATAAGATTCATTGCTTAAAGTAAGGAACCAGAGAGTTCAAATTAGAGGCTTGTCATCCTCACGTACTATTCTACTTGTCATAATTGTTGACTTTGCATAACCACCACCAGTAAGCCCTATGCCCATAAGTTCTACACTTATGAATCTTACTTCCATGAGTCCTACCCCTGTGATGTTTGTAAGGGTGGAAGCATCTACCTAGAGAGGTTCATTCATGACCAAAGAAAATTTGGACAAATACTTGAATGAGATATAGCTAAAGTCCATGATTGGAGTACTAAAATTGATGGTCCCATATTATCAGTGCATTGCTGCGAAGTTGTGTCTCAAGGACTATGTAAGCTTGAAGTTCATGTTATTCAATGGCAAGAAGGAGAGTGCCAAAAAACACTTGTTAAAGTTATTGAGACCTTGGAAGTATATGGTCTAGAAGAGAATTTGAAATTGAAAGAATTTTCTAAGTTGCTCACTGAAAAGGTATACGCTTAGTATGTCAACATCCCCTCAGGTTTAATCAATTCATGAGGAAACATGTATAAGATGTTTTTTAAGAAGTTCTTCTCCACTGTTAAAAGAGTTATCTTTACTAACATGGGGAGAATTCGACAAAAGCCTAAGGAAGATCTTATGGATTATATTGAGCGCTTTAAGGAGCATTCCTTAGACATACAAGACGTTTATGATGAAAGAGAATTAGTCAAGATTTATATCTAAGGGATGTTTACTGAGTAAACAATGCATCTTAAGAACCTCTTATTGGTTTTTTTTGCCGTGTTGATTGAGAACGTACGAAGGACCAACAATTCAATAGCACAACAAGGAAATGAGAACACAAGATTTAACAAGTGTACATCGTCAATGAACTTAGTTGAAGAGGAGAATCCAAAAGGAGCAAAGAAATCTAGAAGTAAGAAACTTATGAGAGCTAAACTATCTTTGGCATACCTTTGTTCAATGGGAAAAGTGCATGCACTCTTCCACCAATGGCTACGCGATGAGAACATCAAATACCCAAGGGTTAAGCACTTACTAATAGATGAAGAGATGAGTGATACTAAGTATTGTAGATTCCATAGGAGTGTAGGCTACCCTACGAAAAATTGTTGGACTTTGAAGAAAATATTTAATGATCGAGTTCAAATGGTAGAAAGATCATCAAAGATAACGACGTTAGAAATAACGTACTTCTAGCTCATAACACCCAACATAGTGCTGTAAATGTTATCATCCATGACCTTACAAAGATAAAAAAAAATAGATGTGCGACTAGCTAAGTTGCATGAAGATACCGGTGAAGGACTTGAAATTGAAGAAAGTGGAGATGATAACACTATCCTTACTTTGTTGACAACTGCCCATATTAGAAAATTTTTTTATCTCCCCGGGTTTGATGGCGATGTCCGACTCAAGGCAACAACTACATTCACCAGGATTGTACAAGATCGATACAAGAGTGGTACTACAGCATGTCCTATAGAGGGAATAGTTTCAAGGAATGAAAGTATAATTACATTCATTGATGCTGACATGTATACAAGGAATCCTAATTGATAGGAATTAGGCCATTAGACCCCTGACTTGAGCCCAAGCCCAAGGACTAGTGATATGAGGCAAGTGCACCTATCAGTTTTAATATAGCGGATGTGAGTTCGAGTCGATCCCTCAGAGACTTCGAGTACTAATATTAACCTTAGCTTTATTATTTAACCGGAAAATTATGAAAGTTTGAATTAATTAAAAAATACTAAAATTAACAAACTACTTTAATTAAAAGACTTAATTAAGCAATTGAAAAAGCGATAAAATCAAGAACGACTTCAAGAAAGTAATAACGTATTTAGAAATTATTTCCCCTAGAGTTAATCATGTGATCACTTAAAATATATTCAATTCGGTTTCTATATTTCTTGACCGGAGGGATTCATAAATAAAGTTAATACATTTCTCAAGCATATTAACCCTAATCCTAAATTATTTACTGGAATCTCTTCACTTAGTAATATAATTTAGAATTGCATTAATGTATAACGAATTCCCACACAATTAATTAACTTTCAGAAAGAAACATGTATCTTATCTCTAAGTATACATGTAATCCTTTTCAATTATGTAAAGATCTAATTATACATGTAATTTCTCAATCAACATGCATAATATCATATATTGATATTCTAGAAATATCAATCAATAATTAAACGACATAATCGAATTAAGTAAAAATAGAACCTTTATTGAAATTTCTAAATCAATCCAAGAATCACATGAAACCCTAGGTTCCATAATCCTAAATACTCGAATTCTAAGCTATTATGATGAATCTAAAAACGAATTTCATCAATAATATAAAATAAAACATGGAAACCTCTTTTGATTGATGAACAATCTCTCTAATCTTGAGGATGTTGTTTCCCTCTTTCTTGATGTTGTTCCGTCTCTTTCTTGATGTTGTTCCGTCTCTTTCTTGATGTTGTTCCGCCTCTTTCTTGATGTTGTTCCGCCTCTTTCTTGATGTTGTTCCTTAAGTCTCTTTCTCTTCTCTTGTGTCTCTCCGTTTCTGTAATGTCTCTCATGTCTTTTGAAACCCTAAGATATCCTTTTATATGTGTATTACAAAAATTCTGATTTCGCCACCAGACATGGCCTGGGACATGGCCGTATCCCCAGGTCGTGTAACTTTCTGTACTAAGGCAAAATTTTCTGCACAACTTTAAAATTTCATAACTTCTTCATTTGAACTCCGATTTGAGTGAAATTTGATTCCTTTTTTTTATTTTCGATCATAGAACGTGTTCAAATCTTGAAATCAAAATTTTACTCAATTAAGTATCAATTTCTTTAAAGAAAACAAAAAATGTGAAGAAAATACTATAAAATCACCATATGTAATATGTTTAAAATCAGAGTTATCAACTAGAGAGTATAGTGAGGCAAGTTCTTTCTTTTCGCCCTACAACTAAAGAGTTTAAGTTGTTATAGCCTACCAACCTGTTGCCCCTATCTAAGTTGAACCTTCTTGCACTTATCGATAGTCTCTAACTACTGACCAAAGCTACATTCGGATAACAACTCGGCCTACCCGACTATCTATCCAGTCAGCCTAAATCTAAACTATACTAAGCACGTCTATGCTAAATTTAGCTTGGAAGAGTTACTAACTCAACTCAGCAATGCCAAACTATAAGCTTGGATTGGCATCATTGTTCAGCAACAGCCAAGCTAGCTGTACGATTTGTTTGTTTTGCTAGGCGCGCAACTACTGACCATCTATCACATGTTTGAGCACCCTAAATGATAGAATCTTTCATACAGAATGCTTGTTTTTGTCGATTTTTCATTTGTACCCTTTGAACATTTCTTGTATCATACTTATTTTAGACATTACCCTCTTTAACCTTTGCCATTTATAGTAGTTACCCTAATATTTCGGGTACAAATAGCTTTTGTAATATGTGGTCGCAATATACATATAAATCTAATATTGAATATACTTCTCTTTACGTGAGCATTGCTCTCTGTTTGTTTGCTTGCTTACTTCACTCTTATCCTAACCCTTAAGTAAGACTATGTAGTAAGTACTCTACTGAGTTAGCTCATGCATCATATTGAGTTTACTCTATGAGTCTTTGGCAGTTCCCTTGTACGTAATATCCTTGGAGCAAATTGAGGTTTGCTTGTTTATTTTCTTTGTCCTCATGCATTTCCATCCTTATTTTTAAGCTTTCTATAAGCTTAAACCCACCCCTTCCTACTAGCCTTATCGGTTCTTGGCACGAATTGTATCACTAATCACAATCACCCTCTCTATGTGGAAAGTATACTTAATGGTTGTCTTATCACGAGTACATTTGTTAATAATGGATCTTTACTCAATGTTATACCAATGTCTACTTTGAAAGCTGCAAGGATAGACATTTGGCACTAAATAAAACAATCCATTGTGTTGGATAGCTTCTATGAGTCTTCCATGAAGACAATAGGGTACGTTAAAGTAGATTTCAATGTTGAACCTATTTACAACTCTACATGGTTTCATGTGATTGATGCATCTATATCTTATCATCACCTTATAGGAAGGAGATGATTGCATAATCACCATATGATACCTTCAACATGGCATCAATGCATCAAAAGGTCACTGAAACGAGAAGGATGTCCTTATTCCTACGACAAAGAACCCATTTACACCTCATAAGTCTCACTTCATTAAGCATCATTCTTTGATGAGCATATGAATGAAGGGTAGATACCCTTAGCAAAACCCCTTGGGGCACAACTACCCATAAGGAAGGAAGCTCAGATACAAGCATTTAAGAAGATAAAGATGCGTAGTCATCGTAGAGATACAAAGAAACACAAGTGAACCAATGATATTATGAAAGAAGAAAGTACTTTATAAGCTACAAAGTGCGAAAAATCTTGACAATGGGCATGTGCCTTTATCGTATCTATCTTAGTTTTCTTTTCATTTCATATGTAAGCTTAGCGATAATCACTTCATGTCAATGAAAGAAGTTTCTTTCTCTATCATTGATATTTTCTAATGAGAATGTGATAAGTGTTTATGTATCTTCATTTTATTACTATTTTCGCTGTAAAGTAAAAGATTAGTCTCCTTAAGGCACGAAGTTAATTTCAAAAAATTTTACTTCTCAATAAGGGTAACTAAATGCCTCAATTGATCAAAAGAAAGCAATAATGAACATAATATTTAGTCTACACATTGTTACTGGTTATAAGAGCTTGTTCGCTCAAGTACACAATGATGAGCTTGGCTCATATGTCGTGGATTGGTAGGAGCACTGGCTCCCAAGCGTACATTACACTATGATAATCATGTATATCTTGTATGTTAACTAATTTCTATTTTTCTTGCCATCGAGTAGTGGAAACAATCAAATTGATGAACACTTTAATATATTGATATTCAATCCCAAATAACATCTTGGTAAGCCAAGTAATATAGTTAAGTAGTAGGAAATACCTCCTTGACTAATGAGGAAGACTTATTGATCTTAGGCCATCAATGCCACTATCACTGCATATGTGTGATTGAATGCTTCTCGAAGGAGACCTTTTGGATATTATCATTAGTAAGCAAAAGTTTTGCTTTAATACATGAGATGACATGTGAGATTTCTTTAATCATTAAGTCTAAGTAATCTTGCAATTACATCTATACATGGGAACCCCTTAGATCATTGAATTTAAGCAATCTCAAAATTATATCTATTCTACAAAAGGCTCCTTAGATCGAAGATTCTAAGTAGTCTCAAAGTTATGTCAATCCAAAATATAAAGTTCTCGATTGCTTAACACTAGTGTTACTAAGTTAAACCTTTGCTTGTTCCAGCATAGTGTCATTTTTAAGGAAAAAGAAGAGATAACAAGATAATCTTAATACTTTATGCTATACAATAGCACTTCTTAGTTGAAGCATTGCTCTTAAGTGCATAAAGTCTTTAAGAACAAGGTATTCTCAAACTCAAGAAAATACCTTCTGTAGCAACAACTACCTTATCCTTGGTCATGTTACCACTTAGTCAAGATATGCCCCTCATTGTCTTTCAAGACATTATAAGTCCTTAAGGGGATTAAAGCCATCCCGCTACATTATCTTCTAGTACGTTGTTACTAAGTGAAAAGTTATCACTCCTAAGTGTACAATGATAAGATACCTTATAAAAGCTCACGGAAGTACTAAGGAAATAAAAGAGCAAGAAGGTCAGTCAATTGACTTCATTATTATTGATTCTATCTATCCAATTACAACTCACACTTATAAAGAAATATAAGAGCTACAACTAAGTGATCAAGAAGATTACATGAAAGAAGGCTTGTGATAGTATCTATCACCATAAATGGTATCATAACTCTCAAAGACTAGAGTACTACAATACAATACTAGGTCTTCGATGGTATCATGAGAGAATGAGATGTATCAAGATTCATTGACCTGTCCCTTCTCTACATGTCAATAACTAGGGGAGAAAAATTATAAATGGATATGGTATATGAATAGATTGTTCTTGCATGGCGATGATTGTTAGTCATTATGTTTGCTTTATACAACACTCCTTATGCATGATACTTGATATGTGTATGTTTGTAAGGTTTGATGCATGTGTGCTTACAATGGAGTACACATACGTACAAGGCTTAATGTGCATTTGGTGCTCGGTACATGAGTGCTCCAGGTATTCAATACATTATGCTGATTTATAACGTCCCCCCATTTGCTCAGTTTGAAAGATAACATTATTAAAGTTGTTCACCACATGGGATTATTCATATGTGATGTCATGTTGTCTCCTCCTATTAATTCTCAAAAAGTGGTAGCAACGTCTATTGAGATTGCTACCCCTTAGGTGGGAGAAAGGAGTGATTACCTATGAAAACCAACGAAAGTAAGAGATTTAGTATAGTGAAATGAAAATGAGATAGAAATTGTACAACTATATAAATGGGAATTCTAAGAAAAAATGACGAGGGCAATACAATGAATGGAGCCTCATCCAAACTGGTATGGGCTCATGGATAAACATATGAACCCAATATCACGTATAACCAAAGAGAGTGGGTCTGAACCATGAGATGGCTTGAAAAGTAAATGATAGTAGGATAAGCAGGGATTTTCGTGCACTAATGAAGGATATGATGTACCAACATCTTACATAAGCTCGGGTCACACTTGATATGACTCATTAGTATGGTTGTAAGTCGCTCACTACTAGTTTACACTCAAATAGGCTAGATAAGAGTAGTTCAAGAGTAAGCAAAAATGACACTTAGTTCAAGAGAGAGTAAAAAGTTCTTTGTATTCTTCTTTATATCGATTATACAGCTATTACATTTTACAAGTATTTATAATACTCGGTTAGGATAAGTCCTAAGTTATAGAAATTATAAAGAATGGATCCTTATTTGCTAAACAAAAAGGAGAAATAACTTACAGGGAAATGAAATCGTGTAAAAGAACGTCCTCTATCAAATTGGACAATACGAGTGTCAAAAAAGGACAACGCGTACATGTTTTACTCGGTCTACAATTCTAACAATATTGTGAGCCGAACAGGGGTAATCCTTTGATCGGTTTCATTCGGCATCAACAGTTTAGCACCCTGACAACTAGGGCTAGACAGAGGTTAGATCAGGGGCAACTCATATTAAGGTCGGCCTCGACTGGTTGAACCTCTACAATTGCCAACTTAGCCTCAGTACTCTAGATAAGGTTGTTTTCTTCATTTAGTGCTTGGACTGGGGTATAAGGAGGGTTGGCTCCATGTGCCGACCAATCACCTTCTTAGCTTCCTGGATGGTATGGAGAGTAAAGTAGTTCGATAGATTGGACTAGGGAAAATACTACTCCTCAGTGCTTAACTCTCCTCGAATAGCTCAGTGGACCATGTGCAAAAGCCCTTGGGCTCAGGAACGAGTGATCGGTCCTTGATCCCTATCATTCCTTCTAAGTTGTCTAAGATTTGGGATCCAATCTGGTTCGGCTTCAGGTTGCTTATCCTCAAGAGTGTAAAGTTAGAGATCAACAATGTTAAAGGAGTCCAAAACTCCATATCCTTCAGGTAATTCAATCCTATAGGCATTAAGATTGATCTTTTCAAGCACTTGGAAAAGGTCTGTCAGCCTTGGGAGATAACTTGCTCTTCCTTAAGATTAAGAACTGATCCTTGCTGATATGTATCCAAACCAAATCATCTAGCTGAAATTCTCTCTTTCTCTATCCTTGGCTCCGCTTTTCGAGCTTAGTTTTAACCCGTTCAACTGCTCCACAATCTTCTAATGCATAGCTCCAATGGCCTTGACTCTTTCTACGGCTGGCCGATCATCATCACCAATCTTCGGCTAGGGTGCTTGGTCCAACGGGAGCTCAAGGTTGAACCCATAGGCGACCTCGAATAGAGACATGTTTTTTATGCTGTAGGCAGTCCAATTGTAGGCGAATTCGATGATTAGCAAACATAGATCCCAATCAGCCATGTTTCATCCGATAACAACCAGTAGCAAAGTTCCCACAATTTGATTGACAACTTCAGTCTATCTATCGTTCTATGAATGGCAGGACATACTGTACAATAGCTTAGTTCCCATTCACCTCTAAAGTGTCTTCTAAAAGTGGCTCGCTAACTTGGGGTCTCGATCCAAAATAATGGTTTTGGGTACACCGTGAAGCTTGATCATCTCCTGCAAAAAATGAAAAGGCATAGCTGAAGCGTCGTTAGTTTTGGCATAAGGCACGAAATGTGTTATCTTGTTAAACCGATCTACAACCACCATAATGGAGTCCTTCCTTTGGGACGTCCTTGGCAATCTTAACATGAAGTCCATACTTAGCTTGGACCATGGTTTAATTGAGACAGGCAAGGGTAGGTAATGTCCTTATTCACCTTGGCTCTTTGCCTTCTTGCAAATCGTACACCTTTCCAGCACGAACTGTACGTCTCTCATTATTCTTGACCAAAAGAATCTCTTAGACAGTACTTCAAGGGTTCAGCATTAGCTAAAATGTCCTGTTAATCTTCCTACATGCACTTCGTACACCAGTAATTCTCTCATGGAATAGGTCGGGATATATAGCTTCCTCTTCCTAAATAGGTATTTTTCTTCTCTACAATAGTTGTCCAATGTTCATCCTTCCTTACATCGGGTGTGGATAGGACCATAATGTGGGTCCTTAGCATATAATTCCTTTGTGGTTGAAAAACCAAGTAGGCTTATTTATAGTTCAGTTAAGAGGGTATGTCATCTTGATAGGGCATCAACCACTACGTTGTTCCTTCCATTCTTGTATTTTATGACATAAGAAAATCCCTCCATAAACTCGACCCATTTGGCTTGTCTCCAGGATAACTTTGGTTAGCTCTTTAGATATCTCAAGGATTCATGATCAGTGTAGATCACAAATTCCTTAGGTAGTAAATAGTGCTGTCATACCATGAGGGCTCAAATTAAGGAGTAAAACACCTTGTCATAGATAGAGTAGTTGAGTGTAGCTCCTCAAAGTTTTTCATTAAAGTGAGCAATAGGTTGGCCTTCTTGCATTAGCACAACACCTATGCTTAGTTTGGATGCATTACACTCGACTTCAAACACCTTGTTAAAGCTCGGTAAAGCTAAGATGGAGGCTGTAGTTAGCCTCTCTTTCACTTCTTCAAAACTCTTCTACTCCTTCTCTCCACATTTAAATTCAACATTCTTCTTAGAGAGTTCGATAAGTGAGGTCCACCATCATACTGAAATTCTTTATGAACCTACGATAGAATGATGCCAGGCCATGAAAACTCCTCACATCAGTAGAACAGGTTAACTCAGGTCATTATATGATTGCTCTTATTTTCTCATCATCAACTCGAATGATACCTTCACTCACAACAAAACCCAAGAAGATCACCTCGGATCGGAAAAGGTTGCATTTCTTCAGATTGGAGTAGAGTTGTTCAGCTTGGAATTTCGCAAGGACTCTTTAGAGATGCTCTAGTGAGTCTCAAAGTCAGGACTATATACCAAAATTTCATCAAAGTAAACTACTACAAATCTTCCTAATAATTCTTAAAGCACATGATTCATCAAGTGCATAAATGTATTTAGCACGTTGGACACCCAAATGGCATCACAAGCCATTCATATAAACCATGTCATGTCTTAAATGTGGTCTTCCACTCATTACCTTCATGCATTTGGATATGATGATATCCAGATTTAAGGCCGATCTTAGAAAACACTCTTACTCCACTTAACTCATCTAACATGTCATTGAGCCTAGGTATAGGATACCTATGCTTAATGGTGATTTGATTGATTACTTGGCTATCGATACACATTCTCCAAGAACTATCCTTCTTCAGCACTAACAAGGCTAGAACAAAACAGGGGCAAATGGACTCATGAACATACCCTTTTTCCATAAGGTCATCAACTTACCTCTGTAGCTTGGTAGCCTATTCAGAGTTCAGCCTATAAGCAGGCTTATTTAATAGTACGGCTTTTAGCTGCAAGTCAATTACATGCTTGATGCCTCGGATTAGGGGTAGACCCTTTGGTAGCTCCTCCAGAAACATGTCGGCAAATTCCTCCAGTAAGGTTTTTACTTAGACAAGCAACTCCTCCTTAGATTTTAACTCTAGAATTCTATGGACTAGCAGATAAGTCAGTCTTTCGACCTCCATCTCCTTCTTTAGTTCATCTCGAGTTAATACCAAAGCCTCCTTCTTTTGGGCTTGACTCAATTAGGATTATATGACCTTTACCTGTTTGGTGGTCATAGGACTCGATTTCATCCTTCTTCATTCATGCTCTACAGAGTATGTATTCCTTCTTCCATCATACATAACTACTCAATTAAACATCCATGGTCATCCAAGTAGAATGTGGGATGTACTTATGGGCAACATACTATAGACCACTACATCTCGATACTTGCCAATGCAAACTAGCACAAACACCTGTTTGTTCACTTATAGGGCTACTTTATTACTAAGCTAGTGAAGCTTGTAAGGTTTTAAGTGAGGCATGGTCAGTAATTTTAGCTGTTAGACCATAAATGTTGAGGCTACATTCGTGTACCTCCGACTGTCAACAATCAGTGCGCACAGTGAGTCATTTACCTTCCATCCAATATGAAAGAGATTTTCTCTCTGTTCGTCTTCGGGTACAGAACTGACATTCATTGTCCTCCTCAACACTAAAGTGGTCGGCATAAAGTTTCCTTCCTCACTATAAATAACTTCCTCTTTAAACAACTCATTTTATCCATCCTCCTTCAACTCCTCTACTTCCTCATTAGTACTGTCGGCCTCAACAATCAACACCTCACCTTTGATTACCATTGTTCGCCTATTTGGACATTGAGCGACCATGTGTCCAAATCCTTGGCATTTGAAACACTTGATCTCACTCGTCTTCCTCATTGAAATCTAGCCTTTCATCAAGCATTCTAACATCCAGGGTTTCTAGGACATCCCTAAACTCATACTTCAACCTTCCAATGAATCGAGATACAATTCGATCTTCTAGCTCTACGACTTCACATTGGATCAGTAACATTTTGAATTCCTTAACATAAGCATCCACACTCGATCCTCCTTGTCTCAGTTCTTGTAATCTTTTGAAGGCATCTTGCAAATAATAGCTCGGCACAAACCTTCTCCTCATGACTCAAACTCCTTTCCTTCTTCTAATCTCTTGTTCTCCTTTCCTTCTTCTAGTGGCTTGCAAGTTCTTCCACCACAAGGCAGCATAACCACTAAACTCCAACACTACAAGTCTAACCTTTGTATTATCGGGCACTTTGTGGCATTCAAACTGCTTTTCAATCTGATCTACCCAATCTAGGTAGTCCTCGGCATCACCACTTCTAGAGAAACCCAAAATACGCATCCTTAATCCCTCAACTCTAGGGGTTCCTACATTTCTTTCCTTAGGCTCATAGTACTCCTTTGTCCATCATCTCCCTCTACTTCCTCCTCAATCTCTTTAAGCACTAGCCTTTGTCTAACATCCTTACCAACTCCTTCAACTTGGGGTGATCAAGCTGGAGCATTAACTCGGCTAAACTGACCATTGCCTCATCCTAATTGCTCGCGCTCCTTAGTAAGACTATTTCTAGCTCATTGCCTATCTTCTTGGATAACAGTCACTAGACTAGCTACCAAGTCAATAAGCTTATCTAAGCAGTCACCTACTGATTGAGGTGTAAAGCTTCCTTCTTGTCCTTGGCTATGTCAAGTATCACTTTCTTGGTTTTCCAAAATTCTTTGAACACTAAAATCTGATATTGTTGGTTACTTCACAATGACAATCACATAACAAATGAATCATCAACCATACTCCATTTTGAGTATCGAAAGCAGGGGAAAATAGAGTACAGAACACTTCTCAAATACTAAACTTCGAAGCTAACAATAAAACTATTATCTCAAGAGAGTAGTAATAAACTACTCAAAGAACACAAACTAGAATTCAGCTTCGAACGTAACCAAGCTCTAATACCAAGATGGTATAAGCTCGTGGATGAACATATGGACCTAATATTACGCATAATCAAAGGGAGTGGGTCTAAGCTGTGAAATAGCTTGAAAAGTAAATAATAGTCGAAGGATGAGCAGGGATTCCCTTGCACTGACAAAGGATATGACGTACCAACGCTTCATACGAGCTCAAGTCACACTTGATATAATGCACAAGTATAGTCAAAGATCACTCGCCACTAGTCCACGCTCAATTGGGCTAGATAAGAATAGTTCAAGAGTAAACAAAAAGGATACTTAGTTTAAGAGAGAATAAAAAGTTCAGTGTATTCTTCTCTGTATCGATTTTGTAGTTATTACACTTTAAGAGTATTTATAATACCCAGTTAAGGTAAGTTTTAAGTTACAGAAATTACAAAGAATGGATCCTTATTTGCAAAACAAAAAGGATAAATAATTTACAAGGAAATAAAATTGTGTAAAAGAATGTCCTCTGTTAGAAAGGACAATACGGGTGTTAGAAAAAGATAGCGTATGCATGTTTTACTCAGTCTGCGATTCTGACAATATTGTAAGCCAAGCAGGGGTAATCCTTTGATTAGGTTTGTTCGGTGTCGACAGTTTGGCACCCTAATGGCTGGGGCTAGATAGGGGTTAGACCAAAGGCAACTCACATTATGGTCGGCCTCGGCTGGTTAACCCTTCACAATTGTCAGCTCGGCCTTGGCATTTTGGAGATGACCATTTTCCTCATTTAGTGCTTGGACTAGAGTATGAGGAGGGGTCGAGTCCATATGTTGGCTAATCACTTTGGTAGCTTCGTGGATGGTGTGGAAAAACACTGCTCCTTGGCATTTAACTCTCCTCGAATAGCTCGGTGGACCATATGCAAAAGCCCTCAAGCTCAAGAGAGAGTGATAAGTCCTTGATCCCTATCATAAATGCTAATTTTCAACTTATGTGTTTAGGCTCATGTTTAACTCAAAGGTGCAACTTATGTATGTTCATGTCAGAGGATTCATGTTTAACTTAAAGATTTAACTTACATGTGCTCATGTCAAAAAACTTATGTTCAACTCCCGTGTTGAACTCATGTATGGCCATATGTTCACCTCATGTGTACTTATGTTTAAGCCCAATGTTATATACAAAGCTCATGTTTGGATTAAGCCTCATGTCATGTTCAACTCTCAAGTTCGACTCGTGTGTGCAAGCTTATCTATTCATGTTAGAAAACTAACATTCAATGTCTCATGTTCAACTCATATAATGAGCTCGTGTTTATTCACATTTATGTTGAGAAAACTCATGATTTAACTACTTACGTTTAGGTCCCATATGAAGAGCCATGTCTAGCCTATGATGCTAAGACTTATATCATGTTCAAGCCTTGCATCCTATATAGTGCATACACTATGTTCAAACCTCATATTGTGTTCAAGGGTCATGTTGTGTTTTAACCTTACGTCATGTTTAAGGGTCATACGGTGTTCAAGAGTTATGTGGTGTTTAGGACTCATGTCATGTTCAAGCTTCGCATCATGTTCAAACCTCACATTTTGCTCAAGACTCGCATCATATTCAAAACTCACTTCACATTTAGGTCTTACACTACATTTAGGTCTCATGTCGTGTCTTGTTTAAGATTTATGTCATATTTAAGGCTCATGTTTTGTTCAAGGCTAATGTTGAATTCAAGGCTCATGTTTAGCACTCATGTTCGACTTTTATGTTAAGTCATGTTCAAGGCTCATGATCACTACTCATGCTCATTCACATTCAATGCTCACGTGCAACTCTTATGTTCACTCATACTCAAGACTCATGTGTCAAGGCTTATATTTGACTCACATGACGGGACTCATGTTCAGTACGCATGTCGAAAGTGTTATATTCAATTTGCATACTCAACTCAAGCATGCTCATATCGAAAGCTCACAAGTACTTGTATCAAAGGCTTAACTCAAATGACCAACTCTCATGTGTTCATGTGCAAAGCTTATAATTTGTTCATATGGCTTTAGTTGTAGACTTGCTTTTAACTTTCATGTGATTGTGTTAAGGGTTTATGTTTGTTCAATTCATATGCTATGATCACATAAAAGCTTCATATCCATTTCACATGATTTAGCTCACAACTACTCATGTTAAAGGTGGTCGTGTTCATTTCAAATGTTCAATTCAAGACTTATGTCAAATTCACGTGTTCAATGCTTGCTTTGCGTTGTGTTCAAAGACTTATGTCATGATTATGACTTGCACCATGTTTAGGATTCCTATTTAAGATTCATATCCAAGCCTCATGTTTTATTCATGTGCACTCAACTCACAGGCTTGCATTTAACTCTCATGCGTTCATGTCCAGGCCTTGTGTTTAGTTCATGTCATATGTAAGGCTCGGACTCAGCTCTCATTGCTTGTCTGTGCAATTGCTTACGACTCGAGAATCGTGTTCAACTCATTTCAAATTGCAATTGGTTTTATGGAGGTCACAAAAGGAGGCTACACATGGCCCTCGGTTCGCGAGCAGTCACGGTTTAGGCAGTAAAGAGTATACTCTTCTTAAACCAAGCCAATTTGCTAACTGCAGTAAGGACGAGATCTGGTGCTCAAGTTACAAACGCAAACTTTTGACCCTCAGTTGGCAAATAGTCACAGTTCGGGTGGTAAAGAGTCTATTCTCTTTAAATCATGCCGATTTGTTGACTGTTGCTAATTTGAGATTTGATCCTCAAGTTACAATCGCAAACTTTTAACCCTCGATTGCAAGCAGCCATGATTCGGGCAGTAAATAGATCCTCTTTAAACTAAGCTGATTTGTTAACTATAGTAAATTTAAGATAGTGGCTACTTAAAATATGATTATGAACTCTAAAATATTGATCATGCTACCTGGAAAAGATGGATAAAGAAATGTCAGTTTCACAATTAAAAAGAAAAAGAAAAAGAGGAGAAGAGTGTAAAGATTAATCGCATAGAGGCACATGCGGAGGCATAAATGGAAACGTTACAGAGACAACGACATCTTGTCTACATTTCACCATCTCAGTTTACGAAGAAGGATATTTGGCTTGATATTTCATATCGTAAAAGACATGGCAGTAATGAGCATGTTCACAGTAACAAAGTGACCCTCGAAATGAAGAATAGCAAGAAGAGATTTCAACAGACTCGGAGCCCATTTAAACTTATTGACAAATGGGAAAGAAAGCTTGTTATTTTTTGGAACCACAAGAAGTACGAATTAAATAACTCAATGAAACATGATAACACTCTAATGGTAGACAATATAACTGGCATTACATATAACAACAAAGTCAGTAACTACCCAATGCTCAAAAGCGAAAGCTTGATATTACTCGAAATACGGAGTCAGCGGCAACAGTATTATCCAATGTTGATTCAAGCCACAGATCTAACAAGGAAATTTAGAAAAAAGGAGGGGCTTTAGAACTTAACTTCAAAGATTCAAGTTTAGTAACGACCTTACTCCGTAGTCGCCTCGGTCTGCTTTCTTCAACGGCACCGATGATCTTCAATCATTGCCAGGTGTGCAAAAAATGGTTCGTGCAAAGGCTCAAGCATAAGTCTGCAAACAGTGTCAACAAGATGAGAAACAAGAAATAATAAAAAAAAAGGAAGGGAATAGGGGAGGAGGAGAAACAATATCAATCCAAATTCGAGATAAAGCTCAAAAGGCCATTATGAATCTTAAGATTTAGCACATATGTAAGGCCAGTTTAGTATAATGCACAATAATAAAAGGATAAACGAATAACATGGAATCATGAAGAAAAGACTCGAAGCATATTTGCAGTTTTTGGTTCTCAACAAAGATAGGTAAAACAAAAGGAGTAATCATCAAGTAGGAACATGATCAATAGAAGACATGCCCATAGACATGAACATGGGTTTCATCAAAAAAAAAAAAAGAAAAAAAAAAAGAAAAGAAGAAGAAGAGGAGAATTGAGAGCTCCACTTTTTTTTTTTTTTTTTTTTTAAGAAAGTTCAATACAGTGGAAAGAATGAACTGCCAAATAGTTTCATAGAAGTTTAAATAAAAAAGGACAAGGGGGAGGCGAGGACCTAATGTGAGTTAGTTTAGCAGCAAACTTCTAGCTCCTTCATGGAAATCCACAGACTTTTTCTCTCGGTCTCTTTTAGACTTCTTTAGTGGCTTCAATGGACCTTGACTACTCTTGGTTTTCCTCCTGTTAATCCTTACTACCATTGAAAAAGAAGTAAAGGATGAAACAAAGAGTAAAACGGAAGGAATAAAAGAATAATTATTGCAAGCTTGGTCTCCTTCTTCAATGAATAGCTCCACGGAAGAATGAACTCTGAATGCCAGCAGTTTGCAAAATCCGATATAGAGGAACACAAACAATAACAAACTTGACCAGAGAGACCAAGTCTAAGATAACGGCAGCTTTACAGTAGCTAGCAAGCTCACGTGTACGAGCTGCTAAGCCGAAGAGTTGACATGACAGAAGAATGAGCTAAAAGAACACGAAACAAAAGTAAGAAGAGATGCTATGACTCACCAAGTTGGTGAAGAAAAGAAGACAGCCAGTATGTTTTATCCTTCTTTCTTGCTGTCATTAAGTTGAGGATGTTGTAAAAGAAAAGGGGGAGAAGGCTGAAGTAAAAGCATAATGGAGGTCGGACGAGGAAAGGAGATGCGGAGGTGTTTATTTTCGGTAGCAAAGAAGAAAAGAGAAGAAAAAGCAAGGGGCCAAGTGTCAAACTTCTAGTGGAGTGATATATATATACTATTTTGTGTTTTACTTAGCTCAAGCAAGGGGTACAACATACAAATGCCTCGTGGACCTCTATCTGTGAAAAATTGTTCAAGAGCCAGCTATTACATTTCAAACCAACAATGGGAAAGAAGAAATAAAAAAAGTAAGAAAAGGACACCCTATACTATTGCTACTCTAGCTTCTTGGTTGGTATTGGGTAATGTCTCCAAAAGATATGCTTGAGTCGTGGGCTAGAGTAACTAAAGTAGGCATGGCTTTGGGTGGGTTGGAGAAACAACTCTAAAAAAAATTTGGGCTCACCATGAAAAGAATAAAGGTCAATTATTGTAAGGAAGTTTTCTTATATATGAAGACTTTACAAGAAGAATGCTCTTATATGAAAAAAAAAAATAAAATTAAGGCAATATTGATAGATGGATTTAGTCCAATCAGATTGCTAATGTGAACTTAACATACAAATTCAACTCAATAAAATCAATAACTCATGTAGATCAAATCGAAGAGACAAATTAGTTCAAAAAGGGACAAATTAAAGAAGATTTATTTCAATATTGCCTTGGGGGCAATGTACGACCCAATCTAACTACGGCATGACATATGATTAAAAGGTGTTGTATACCCGTGCCCTAAGCTAATTCTTAAATGAATTTGACGGTAGCGATGCAATTCAATAGCAATGCACACACTTACTCAGTCAATGCCCAAACCCTTTTGACCACGTCCAAAGAACTTTGGTCAGGAGGTACAATGTAGAGGGCTAAATTCAAGTTTGGGCTTCAAGCCTGATAATAAAATGGATTTGACTTCTCAAGCTAAGGTGATAGGGCTTGAAAAGCCAAGCTCATAAATTATAGGGATGATCATGGGAAATTTAGCATGGTAGGCTCAAAATAAAGCCAATTAAATCAGTTCGTTAGATCTAACCTTTTTTAACTTAACTTACACGAGAAAATAAGGTCTACTTAAACTTCAACTCATAAAAAAAGTCTACCTAAAGTTTATTAAGAGAATGGATGAATCCTAGCCATTGATCATCATCACAATCCAACGGATGAGATCAATGGCCATCCTCTATAAATACCCCTCTCCTTCTCTCATTTGGACGAGAGAGATCTTAATTCAAACACCGTTACTCTTTCAGAATCCTACCTTGAAAGATCAAATACCTAAACATTTCAAGAATACTATCTCATTTTTCATCAATTGCAGAGTTTGATGCATCTTGGTTCCTCCACTTATTACCACGAATATTAGAGCTATATTAAGATCGCCTGCTCTTCCTCTCTATACTTCTCTCCTGATCATCCCATATGTGAGGCTCAAGTTATTTTCCTAGTTACGTATAAAGCGACTTGACATACAATACGCACAAGACTCTTGCACTTGTACCCACTCACCCATAGATGGTTACCCTAAAAATTGTTAGATTGAATATTGTTGCATTCCTTAGCTTGATATAATTCCTAAACCTTTAGGACTTAGTTACATGAATACTAATCTTTTAATTAATTACCTTTTTATGATTTCTAAGGTTTTATCTAATACCCGTCACTTGAATTTAAACTTTTATGAAAGGAAATTAGCTTCAAAAATCAAAATAAATAGATGAAAGTATAGAGTAGCCACCCGAATCCTACTGGACCAAGTAGGTTCTCAGTAGGTAATTAAGATCATAGGGTAGGTTGTAGGTAATATTTTCTCAGAACTCATTCCGATAGGAAAAGGTACGAATATAAAGTCAAGGTATCCCGTAGCTACCCTAAAACTTGCACTTTCAAGCATACATAGTACAAGTCCCAAAGGTACCTTATAACCACCTTGTAAGAGTAATTAAATGAAATTAATAAAAAAAGTATACTATATCATTAAAATAAAATAAAACCCAATCCATTGGAAACCCTAAACTAAATACTTATTAGTCTCTTCCCTTCCATCTTTAGTCTTTATATCATTATTGTCCTTTTTTTTTTTCTACTCCTTCCTCTTTTGCTAAAGCCATCATTTAGTAAATTTCCATTAATGAAGATATCTTAAATACTTGATTTAAGGGAAAGATAAGTTGCATTTTGAAGACTGAAGATATAGATAACATGTCATTTTTATTTTGTAATATTCTTGTCTAAATGAGTTCATTTGAAATACTTAATTTAGGATATTCTTTATCACTAATTGCCTTACCTTAATGAAACATGCGTATTTGATGTTTTAACATGATAAGGATTAGCCAGTGGCCTTATGGTCTAATGGAATGAATACTAGTCTCTTACGTAGGATGGACATGGACTAAGTTTGAATCTCACTGCTCCATTGTAATCACCAAAAGAAAGAAAAATGAAAACACGATGAAGACTAGAATATCGAGTCTTTTTTCTTGATTGGTTTGGCTATCAAAGCAAGGATCTTGTAAATCTTCTATACATATTTTGAAACTTTATAGATCATGTGTTAAGTATAATATTTACCACTTTTATTTATTAAAACAGTACGCTTATTCTCTTGAATATCTCAGAGATATAATTATTACTAAATGAATATTTTATTTACATAAAGAATATTTTGTATAATGCTTCTGCAAAAAGTTTGTCCATAATAATAGTTGTTAAATAACCATTTAAGGAAAAAAAAAAGTTAAAAATAAACCTCAATGAACTTCACTTATTAGCATCATTTAAAAATTGGCTAAATTCGTTTTATGTTTTGGAAAAGTAGAATATTAAAAGTTTATAAGGAAAAAAATTTAGAGATTCTACAGGATACAGAGTATCCCATACAATCTACAAGATATAGGGTACAAAGTGATTTTAAGGTATCACAGGGAAGGATATAAGTAGCAAAGCTTTAGAATTGATACCCATAGTATATGATACGAGTAGGGCCTCATACCTTACTCATCTTATACCCACTTAACCGAAGATGATACTTGGTTAAATAGCAACTTAAGAATATAAGGGGCTTAAATAACATGAGTAACCATAGGGATATTTATAGGGATTTTACAAGGCTAGTAACTAACATTTTTAATTTTACTTGAAAAAAAACAAGCATGTTTGATAATTTAGGTAATAAACTTCAAATTTTACTAAAAATACTAATTACAAAAAATTAACTAGAAAATTTTAAGTATATATATAGGAGTGCAAAGGACCACTACTAAGAGGGTATAACCAAATAAGGATTAGAATAATTTGTAGAGAACTCGCACTTCATGGGAAGTTAATGCCTAAAATCACCACCATCAGACCTCCTTCTCTCCCATTAGTGTGTTGGCCACTTTAAAAGGTATGAATTGAACCTAGAATCACCTCATCTTAAATTTAGGTGGCTAGCACAAGTCTAAGGAAATTAAAGGAGAGGGAACTGGTATTTATAATGTTTACCAACCAACTTTACAAAATTTTTTAGAATTAAGTACTAGAGAAAACAAATCTGGATGGCTTCCCCTCATTTTTTCATGTGATACTTTTATCTAGCAATGAAATTTCTGATGATGCTTTTGATGGAATGTCTTATGATTTAAATCTTGTGTTCTTATGGAATATATCTATATGGTGAGGTAGCTAATAGTGATCAATTATATGTGATATCCATGTAGTCGATCCTAGAAAAGTTTCGATCTAATGATATGTGAAAGGATGATATTAGAGAGAGGTCTACGGGGAGAAATGGGCAAGCTTGATGTCTCATATGCACACGTACTATAGTGAACTGAATTTTGTGATTTTTGAGTGTATTATCGTGATCTCACTTCCATTAATGTCATGCACAAATAAGAATTTGTCCCATTTTTAAATACAACGAAATGTTATACTATCAATAGACTAGCTTACAAATAGAAATAAATAAATTTTAGTGAAAACTGCGAACAAACGACAAGTGTACTGACCTATCGATAGTACAAGGAGAGTAACTAAGGTCGTCTTTTGCCATGAAAAAAGAATAAAATTTAAAAAGATAACTATATACTAGATTCAATTATTTCTACTATTTATACTCTAATCTAAGCAACTGATTCAACAATTTTAAAGGACAGAATATGTAAGTTATTTAAATAGAAGTAAAAACTGCAATGAAATTAAGTGTGGATTTTAGCAATTTCTCGATATTGAGATGTAGATTTCTCTATAAAAAAATTGTACAAGTAACAAGTAAATAATTGTCTGAGATCGTTATGACCATACTATTAAAGTATTTATGATAGTTTAAACATGGATTTTACTTATACTCATTAAATTTATCCCACTTTTTTTTTCATAAATTCTACCATGTAGTAAGAGCATTGTATCATCAATATCTCATCTAAACTATCAGCTAGCTATTTAAGTCCTGTCATTACTTAAATAACTATGTTAGAATTAATTTTCCATTCCAACCAATTTTTTGCTATAGGTGAGTACAAAGATTTAGGTCCTAATTCTCAAGAATTACTCATTTCAATTAAGAATTCTAGGTTTCATTCAGGGTTTTCAAATCCTATTATGGTATTTAGACTTTATTAGGATAATAAGGGAGAAGGCCCAATGTATGGAAATTGTTATCTAGCTCGATATTAACCGAATTCTCAAGTTATACCTAATTATACAATATAACTAAGTAAACTTCCAAATTTACACAACTACAACACAAGAGCATCAATAGGCACAACTACTTTATCATATTCACACACACTACTTATAAGCATCATAAGCACTATTTATCACATTAATGGAGAATAAACATTTAACACTTAATAAACATGAACATGAAAATAAACATTACATTAAACATGGAAAAAGTATGAGAAACATTACAAAACCAAGCTTCTCAACATCGACAATAGAAGTCCTCTAGATTTTCCCAACAATCTTCATGGATATAATGGAAATCTACAAACCTAAATCTTGAAAAGAGCTAAAATTCACTAAAAGTTTATGCTATAAGCATAAAAATATGAAAAAGCCATGGAAAACCTAAAACTAGCCTAAAGAAAAAGAGAGCAGCGAAACTAAACCTTAAACCCTAGAAAAATGAAAAACCAACTCTATAGAAAATGAAGGAAAAGAAGTTTTCATATCAAGGAATTACAGGCGTGATGAAAAGTCAAGGTACCAACATGTTAGGAACTTCTTCTCTTCCTTTTTATTGAAACAACACATTTTTGCTTTAAGAGTCAAGTATACCATCATGACAATACCCAGCTACCGTCATGACAGTAAGGTATAGTCTACTCTTTGTGACACTTGTAAACATTTTGTTCTTGATACCAGCAAGTGTACTAGCTTGACGGTTATCATCTACTGGCATGATGGTAGCTAAATACCATTAAGCTGGTAGTTCCAACTCCATGTTTTCTTTCTTTTCTTTATTTCTGAGTTCTTAAATGGGACCACCATTACATGGTAGCCCCAAGATCTACAAGATCAAACACAAAAAGTTTAAATTCTTTAAATATATACTCCTTTTTAGCACTAAAAAACAAAAAAAAAATATGAATTACACATAGGCAGAGAAATTATATGTGATTTTGATGAAAATTCACACATTTTGGCTTAAAAACCTATTAAATCACATATATTTGTTAGAAAATCCTTTAGATAAGTGTATGGTTTTGTACACTTATCAAAGTGTTCTTAATTTGTTCTTCATGAGAAAGTTCATTTCATCTTTTGTAGAGTCATTCTGGCAGAGTAATGATGCTTTTATAAAGCTTACCAATGATTTGAATGTTATAAATAAGGAGGAGAAGTCTCCTATATATAGATTTTGGCCCTTAATCTCAAATGTTGAATCACATTGAGATGAACGGATCAAATGATTCATTGATGGAATCCATTAGATTAACTTTTAGTGATTGATGATCCAGATTCAAGCCTTTAATTCTTATATAATGAATGGGTCTTAGGCTTAACCTAGGTTAGACTTGAGTTAGGTTAGGCCCAATTGCGTATAAAATGAGCCTATGTCTGTTTAAAATAAGCCCAGGCTTATTTAAGTCTTTTAAAGGCATATAAAGACCAAATAAAGCCTAAAAGGACTTAGAAGGAACTTTTCTAAGTCTATTTTTCATACGCAAGACAACTAAGCAAGGCTGAAAGTGGAAAAATCTGTCTAATGATCCTCGTTTGGAGCCTACCAAGTCAATTCTCCCTAAGACATCCTTAATTAGACCTTATTTCCTAAACCCTATCACTAGCCCATCAAATTGATCTATGGCATTAAATTGGGTTAAAAGCCCATTTACTTAAATAACCCTCTACATTTTTCCTCTTAATAAAAATTCATTTGATGAAGTCTAAGTGGTTTTTAGGTATTTCATTAAGTTAGTGGCTCCTTAATTGTTGTAGAGCATGTATGTGATGTTGAGTCATCATATTTATCATTCTGCTTCCTTCTAACACCGTTTCTCTATGCTTGTCTTCAGTTACAATAAAATAATTTAGCATTTGTATTGTTGACGAAGTATTAGCTCTTAGTTTGCAATATTTTTCCTTGTTGTCATTTTAGTTTCCATTGGTATGTAGTAGAACGTCTCTAACATTGTATTGATAATTTGAGTATTTAAATGATTTCTCTATTTACAGAATTATGTACGAGGAAATAGAATCTTCTAAGAACATATAGGAATCCGACACTTCAAAAGTTTTTTTCTTGATAAACTATTTGATATTGGATTTGTTGAATTTTGATTTTTTTTTTCTTATTGAGTCTTCAAACAAAGCAAGTTATCTTCAAATATTATGTCGGAAGTGCCCATGCTAACAAATTGAAACTTTATAATAATTTCTTCATTTGTAGAACAGTAAAGAAGAATATATATATATATATATTTAACATTCAAACTCTAACAAATTTGTGCAAAATTTCCATATAGTAAACTCCTTGCATTTTTAATTCATCTCAACGCGAATAATCTTCCATAACATAATGTGGAAGTAACGTCGTTCATGAAATTTATGAATAATCCTTCAAGTATGAATTTGTATAAAAACAATAAATTCTCGACATGATGATATGCCAATAATATAGTATTCACTTTATGATTTAAGTTACTTTGTCTTCACAGCAACTTTGTTGCCCATTAATAATTATGTGAAATATCATATAAAATCTTCTCAAATAAGCCTTCTATGATGAGTCTTGAATACTAACTTGTTTTAGCATGTATACCATAAAATAAAGTTATTTGCAATATTAATCTTACAAGCTAGTAACCTTGATTTTGTAAAAATTTCAATGAACATCTTGTAACATAAATGACATTTCATTTTTTTTTTTATCCTCCATAAATTTTTCTAAATAGAATAATATCTTCTAGCCAAACAACTTCCTATGACTCCAAATAGATGTTCGTATATATATTCTCCATGATGGAGCCTTTAGTTTCTTTCCTTAATTTTCTTTTTCAACTTGCTCATCCAACATACTTCGCAAATAAACATTTTATATTGGAATTTTTTTTCTTAATTCTAGTAAATCATCTAAACATACTTCAAATCCAGTGTGTACATTGTCTCAAGTTTTTTTTTTTTTTTTTTCTCATGTACTTTGCAATCACTCCTCCTTTTTTCCTGTTTTTTTTTAAGTGTATATATAGCTTTCCTTCTTTTTTTTTAGTACGTATCTACATAATACTTTTTTTTTTCTTCAACATGTACATGCACTTTTCTTTTCTTTTCTTTTCTTTTTTTCCCAACTTGTACATACATCCTTTTTTTCCCTTTTATTTTAAGTGTATACATACGCCCTTTTTTTTTTTAGTGTATATCTCCATATTCCTTTTTTTTCTTCAACACGTACATTTTCTTTTCTTTTCTTTTTTTTTTTTAAGTATGCACAAGAACTTTTTTTTCTATATTAAGAGCGTACATGCATTCTTTTCTTTTACGCACATAAATGCACAACTTTTTTTTAATAACTTAATTGTGGTGCCTCGACTATTTTTTTTTTTTTTCAAAAATCTCTTCAACATACTGTTATAAAATAGTACTAATGGCATAAGTTTGGTTAATAACTCTTCACTGCGTCTCATAATTGCTACCTTAATACTTGTTGACCCCCATTTATAAATAGGAGTAAAAAACCCTTTATTGCCTTCTATTAATATTACCTTAATGCCATTGACCATCATTAATCTCATTACCATATTCATACCCTCCTCACTAGTAGAAATAGACATTGACCATTCATCTTGAGATCACCACCCACATTCATAAGTGAGTGGTCAAGACAAGCAAATAATAGATCTCTAGAGAGAGGCATGGTTATGACTCTTTTAACTCCTCAATATTGTTTATTCTTGCAAGTAAAATTGCTAAAATAAATGTGGATCTAATGTCAACCCAAGGTCTCACTTGTGTTCTTGATATTTATCACTTAAAGTACAATACTAAGTTATGATACTTGACTTAGGCTTCAGCTGCTACAACAACATACGAATCTGAGGTCAACTTTAGGTCTCACTTAAGTTCCCGATATTAATCACTTATAATTGGAACACTGAATTTTGGTAGTCAATGTAAGGTCTAGCTACTACTATAAAATGTAGATTCGAGGTCAACTTTATGTCTAACCTATGTTCTCAGTATTAACCTGCTTGATTAGTGATGAATGACCTTCATTTACACTTATGCATCATATCAAGTGTAGTTTGAACTCGTATGAGGTATTAGTATGTTATATCCTATGTTAGTGTGTGAGCAGCCTTGCTCAACCTACAACCTCCATTTTTCCTTTCGAGCCATCTTGTAGTTTGCACCTGCCCTTAGTTCATGTGATGCCTTTGGTTGTGTGTTCATCTATGACCATCGCCTCATATCATCTTGATATCAAAGCTTGGCTACATTCAAGTAAGTTTTTGTTACTTTTATGTTCTCAAGTGCTTTACTGTAGTATGTCGTGTGAAGTTAGTGGGTTGAGACTTGAGAGTATTAAAGAAGTTGTGAGTAACTATAGTAAGTGTTAGAGTAGTGTTTTGGGTTGTTGAAGTAAGTACTCTACTTTCCCCTGTTTCAGTACTCACAAAACAGAATGTGTGATTTTTGTTGGTTTGCAATCGTGTTCAGCATTATTGGTGTTGTTCTAGTAGTAATTAGAATGCAATATATTGAGTTGATTGTCCAAAGAAGAGTTTTTTTAGTATAGTTTAGTTGTTTTAATTAAAGGAGTTGGTATATTAAAATATTAAACAATGTTAGACCCCAGTGTTCAAGGAAACTCTCAAAAACCAAGAGAGTAATACTCATAATGGCTTAGACGACAAGAGAGTTGTACGCACTGATCTATGGTTGTCAAAATTACGATTTCACTGTTCATTTTCAATTCATAAAATCGGTAGAATCGTATAAAATCAGTAAATTGTAAACTTATAGAATAGTACATAAAAGTTCATAATTTTATTAAAAGTTTGCACATAAATAATTTTATATCCATTTTAATTAAAAAATGTTATAAAATCATAAACTCATAAAATCGTATTTTTGACACACGATTTTAACAACCATGCATTGATCTGTAGATGAGAGACTGGACAAGCTTATTAACCTGGTGACTAGCCTAGTGGCTGCTATAAATGAAAAAGGATACAAGTTAGAGATGACCTGAATAGAGGCTAAGTGAATGAACTACTTGAAAGAGGTAATGGTCAGCTTGGTCGAGCTAATTTCCTAATTCAACCATCTCGAGCTAGAAGAGTAGACATAGTTGCTCAATAAAGGCTTATGTTGGAGGAAATAGAAGAAGAGTATGAGAGTTAGCTAATGAGAAAGAAGAGCATTATGAACCTGAAGAAAGAAACGTACAAGCTCTTAGGGTAAAGGAGCTAAGGTTATAAATCTCGAGTTTCTCTGGTAGTGGTGATGCTAAGGACTATCTAGACTAGGTTGATAAGATAGAAAAGTTATTTAAGTGCCATGAGGTTCCTAAGAATGCTAAAGTAAGACAAGTTGTCTTAGAATTCACAAGATATGCCAATCTATGATGGAAGAATTTGCAAGCTACATGAGGAAGAGAATGAGAAAGAGAAGTTAGAGATTGGGATAAGATGAAGAGAGTAATGAGAAGAAGATTTGTTTCGAGCTATTATCTAGAAGATGCATTTAAAAGATTACATAAGTTGAGACAAAGAGGATCGAATGTTGATGTGTATATGAAAGAGTTCCAAACATTAATGATTCATTGTAAAGTTATGGAGCTAGAAGATAAGACTATCTTTAGATTTATCGATGTATTAAAGTATGAGATAGGGGATGTCTTGGAAACTAGGAATATTAGATCCTTAGATGAGGTAATCCAAGCTACTCAAAGGACAAAGTGATGACGAAAGAGAAGATTCCAAGCTCCTGTTAGTCGAGCTAGCCTTAACTGACTAGTTCCAAGTAGACTTGTATGATTGGAACCATGTAAGACTAGTGATGTTCTACCTATTTCAACTATTCAACTGAGGTTAGATGTTTTAAGTGTCAAGGTTTTGAACACATGGCAACCTAGTGCTCGAACAAAAGGACAATGGTGATCAAGGGAGAAGTACTTACCATAGAAGTCGATAGTACTAATGAAGAGGTTGAAGAACTGAAGGGATCTAAAGAAGCTTACTTATCCGAGGAGGAGGAGGTTATCTACATTGAAGAGGGTAACTTCATGCTCACAACTATGGTTCTAAGGCAAGTGATGAGTGTAAGCATAATACCTGAGGACAAACAGCATGAGAATTTGTTCCACATTAGATGTAAGGTTAATGGGATATTATATGCTCTTATTGTTGACAATAGTAATTTAATGCAGTGTTTACCTTTATGGTCTAATAGTTGAAGTTACCGACCACACCCAATCCCAAGCTTTACAAGCTACATTGGCTTATGGGATAGATTTACAACGAGGAGTCACATTACTAAACAAGCCAACATATAGGCTAAACCCTGAACAAGCTGCTGAGCTCCAAAGGCAAGTAAACAAGCTAATGAAAAGAGGATATGTGAGAGAGTCCTTAAGCTCATACACTGTACCACCCCTATTGATGCTAAAGAAAGATGGCATGTAGCGAATGTACATGGCAGTTAACCATCAATCGAATTACAACAAATACAAGTACCCTATTCCTCGACTTTATGACATGCTTAATGAGCTAAATGGAGTGAGGATCTTTTCTAACATCAATCTCAAGTCTGAGTATCATCAAATCAAAACACGGGAAGGGGATAAGTGGAAAACCATATTCAAGACTCGACATGGTTGTATGAATGGCTAGTTGTGCCCTTTGGACTGTCAAATGCACCGAGTACATTTATGAGGTTGATGAACCATATGCTTTAATAATTGATTAGGAAATTTGTCATTATTTACTTTGATGATATTCTTGTTTATAGCCCTGACATGGAAACACATTGTGAGCATCTTTGACTGCCTTTGGCAAGCTCTAAGCTAAATAACTATATGCTGATGTAATGAAATGTGACTTTTGCCAACTAGAGGTGATCTTCTTAAGATTTGTTTTGAGCAAAGGTGGCATATGAGTTGATGAAGGGAAGGTGAAGGCGATTACTAAATGGCCTATGACAACTTGTTTTGCCAATATGTGAAGTTTTCATGGCCTAGAATCTTTTTATCATTGTTTCATAAGAAATTTTAGTAATATTGTAACCCACCTTATCGAGTTATCGAAGAAGAATAATGAATTTCGATAAGGAGAGAAGGAGTAACAAAGTTTTGAGGAAGTGAAGAGAAAGTTGACTACTGCCCCAATCCTATCTCTCTCGAACTTTAACAAAGTATTTAAAGTGAAGTACGATGCATCTGGATTGGGTATAGGTACCATGCTATTGCAAGAAGGTTAACTAATTGCTTACTTTAGTGAAAAGCTTCAAGGGGAAACACTAAATTATTTTATGTATGACAAGGAGTTATACTCCTTGATCTAAGCTCTAATTGTTTGGCAACACTACTTATTGCTTATAGAATTTATGATCTACATCGACCATGAATCGCTAGGATATTTAAAGAGCCAACCTAAGTTATCCAAGAGGTAAGCTAAATGGATCAAATTCATGAAGGGATTTTCTTATGTTGTTAAGTACAAAACTGGCAAGAACAATATAATGATTGATGCCTTATCATGATGACATACACTCTTGACCAAGCTCCAAACAAAACTTCTTAGATTTTCAATGATTAAGGGTTTGTATGTAGAAGACCTACACTTTGGTCAACTCTACGCTCAATGCGAGAATGGCCGAACTATCGATGATTATTACAAGGTGGACGAACACTTATTCAAAAAAGGGAAGTTTTGTATCTCGACCTGTTCTATGAGAGAGTTACTAGTGCATGAGGCCCGTGAAGAAGGATTATCTGGTCATTTTGAGAAGGCTCGAACTCATGAGGTGCTTAGCTAAAGATTCTTTTAGCTAATGATGATGAAAGACATCCAGTATATACTAGAGAGATGTCTAACCTACTGCTTAGTATAGAGCCTAGTTGAACAAGCTCCTTATTTGCCATTACCAATCCTAACCAAACCATGGTTCAAGCTAAGTACAAACTTTGTATTTGGTTTACCAAGGACATATCGTGGGAAGGACTCCATCATGGTGACCATAGACTGCTTCAGTAGGATGGCAAATTTCGTGCCATGTAATCAAACCAATGATGCTTCGGCTATTTCTTTTCTCTCTTTGGAAGAAGTAGTCAAGCTACATGGAGTGTCAAGAACCATCGTATCTTATTAAGACCTTAAGTTCTTATGCCATTTCTAGAAGACCCTTTAGAAGCGACTGGAGACTAAGCTGTTGATCAGTATGTCCTACCACCTACAAATAGATGGACAGACTAAGGTCATCAACAGGTGCTTAGGAACCCTACTATGAGTCACAATTAGAAGAAACCTAGTTGATTAAGACATGTGCTTACCAATCATTAAGCTTTCCTACAATAGGGCCATCTATGGTGTCATCAAAAAGCCACCCTTCGAGGTCGCATATGATGTAATCTTAAGCTACTACTGGATCAGATTTCCTAGCCTAACCTACTTGAAGATCAATAAGCTATGGAAAGATCATAAACCATTCAAGCAATACACCAAAAGGTCATAGACCAACTTACCTAAGCTGTTACTAAGCTTGAAAAGAAAGGCCGAGAGAGAAAAGCTAAAGAGTTCCAACCTAGTGACTTGGTATGGATTCACCTTAGCAAGGCAATGTTCCCTAACCTAGGGAAGTACAAGTTGTCTTAGAGAGTACAGCGACCTTTTAGAGTGATCGAGAAGATCAACTCCAATGTCTATAAGGTAGACCTGCTTGAAGAATATGGAGTCTCTAATACCTTTAAAATTGTTGATCTCCACCCATATTTCCCTAATGATGAGCTACCTGAATCTAACCAAGATTTGATCCCAAATGTCAATCAGCTTGAAGGGGATGATAGGAATCAATGGCCAATTATGAGATTCCGAGCTCGAAGACTCACTTCTCTAGTACACCGAGCTGCCTAAAAGCTAAAAGAAGAACAGTTTCTTTGAGCCGACCTGATATATTTTACCCTCATCGGAGCCTAACATTGAGCTTCCATGATTTTGAGCTGGCAAGTATCCAAGCTGAAGTTGACCCACTATTAAGCCGACTAACCGAAGTTAAGCTACCAAGTTCCCACTTTCAAAACAAGTGCTCTCCAAGCACTTGACTTGTCGAGCTGCCAACTTAAGGTCAAGCCAATTAGCTTTGCTCGATATTTGCCATCCGTTTGGACTACAAAATTGAGGAGCTGACACATGTCTCCTCTTTGACATTTGTACTATCTTTTGTGAAGGATATTCCCTTTTGTTTTGATTACCCAATTGCCCCTGTATGATATGCACTTTTCCTTTTCTAGTAAGAATTTTGTTAGTAATTTATAGTAACCTAGTACTTATCCTGATTAAGCCATATAAATATTTGCATTTTGTATTAATCACATCATCATCATCAAGAATATTGAATATAGAACTTTTCCCTTTTTGAGCTAAGTATTCTCCTACTTGCTCTTTTTACTATTATCTAAGCTATTTAAGCATGGACTAGTGGTAAGTGACCTCTAGTTATACTTGTACATTATATCAAATATAGTTCAAGCCCGTGTAAAGTGTTAATGCGCCATATCCTATGTTGATGTGCGAGAACCCTACCTGTAACCTCCATTCTTCCTTTTGAGCCATCTTGATGTTCAAACCCACCTTTGGTTTGCATGATACCTTCAGTTGTCTACGACTATTGCCCCTATCACTATCCATTTGAAGTTATTGATAGTTATTTTTGGCAAGAAGATAATATTTTATTTAACAAGCAAATGCAATATACTTAAAAAAATTGTGGCAAAGGAAAAAAAAAATCTAGAATCCCAAAAGTGAAGGTTTCATGTTACGACATGCTCGTGAAGAAATTTCTCGAAATAAGGCTACTAGTCTCGCGAGCTTGATATTGTAGCAAAGTTATTATATGGAGTTAATATTATGCAAGAATAAGTGAAGGTTCCAAAAAAGCTCATCATTGAGCATTCATTAGAAGAGCTTTTACTTGGAAGTCCCAAAACTTTTTTGGTTGATAAGAAAATTTATTGTTTCTATACGAATTCACACTTAAAGAATCATTTAAAAATTCTATGAATGGTGTTACTTTTACATTATGTCATGAAAGCTTATTTAAATTCAGATAAACTAAAAATGTAAGGAGCTTACTATACGACAATTCTCAACAAATTTATTGGAGTTTAACAAGTTAAAAATATATATATATATATATATATATATTCTTCTTCTCAGTTTTGCATTGGGATAAATTTTTTTTTTTGTAAAATTTCAATTTATTAATATCGATACTACTAAAATTATATTTAGAGACAACTTATTTCATTGGAAGACTCAACAAGAAGAAAATTGAAATTCAACAATTCCGTCAAACAAAGTGTTACCTGTGCTGCAATCGCTTTGACACAAAGAGTCTACTTATGTCTTCTATTCTCGATTGGTATGGTGTTTAGCAAACCAGCATCACCAACTTCCCGAAGAGTAAGAGTAAGTAGTCAATATCTAAGATATCAACTACGGTATTTCTTCCTAGGCAAGGAAATAAATAAACAAAACTGCTAAAGAGTTAACCGAACTTAATGTTCTTGTGAAAATACCGTGCAGTACACAAGAATTATAAAAGGATGTGCCTCCTTATCCAACGTTTGCTAGTAAGTAAATATCAGGTCCATTTTGGCTACCGTTTCTATTGTAACTTTTTCATTTCATGAAAAATAGGAGTAGTACGAAGGGTGTTAAGTGTTACAAAGGACACTCAAGATCTGATGAGACTTTCAAAGTATACCACATTGAGACGATCAGAAGCGAAATCTTAAAATGCATTGACTCGTCGAAATACAACTACCATGCCACACTCTTTTACTCCTAATTTAGTACTGCACTGCAAGGACAGGAAATGAAGCGTGAAGGAAAAAGAAAGGAGGTGGGGGTGGGGTGGAAGCTTATTTGTGTTACATGATTGTGCAACACAATCGTTTGATAGGATAGGACACAAAGTACTTAATAAAGCAGAGGAAAGTAACTTTACTTCACGTGTGTTGGATATCTGAAATCCTGAAGTAAGTTTCCTTTTAACATCTCGCAAAAATACCAGTTATTCCATGACAAATGCAATTAGCTAGTGAGGGACGATTGATGATGGTAGATGGTAGATGGCATTTGGCACATGTAAAAGTCCGGTGATCCACTAATAATAATTAATTATGCCTCATCTACTAGCTAGGTGTTTCCACGAAGTTCTTTCTATTTAAACACACCAATATTATGTACTTTGTAACGCCAATATATATATATATATATATATATATATATATGTCGCAAGTGCAATTATACTTGGAATTGTTTCAATGTCTCCATCGAGCTAATTTTTACTTCTTTTTTTTTCGTTTCGGTTCAATGTAAGCAAACTTTGTTTCTAAAGGAATACTAATAATAACATTTTCTTTTTTCTTTTTTTTTTTTTCCCTTTGAAAGTGATGGAAGGATATTCCTAAATCTTTAATAAATAAATTCAGCTTAAGGTTTTTGAGTAAGAGTGCAGATGGCTAATTGTACGGTTTTATTAGATGGGCTAAGCCCAATAACTTATTTGTCTACGAGCACAGAAGCCCATAAATGGCTTAGACCACCCAGTTTCTCAAATGTAACAACTAATGAGTAACACTTCAAAACTCACGGATCAATCTCGAGAGATTATAGACTTCATAATTCTCTGCATTCAAATTATTCCTACCTTTAATGATCGAGGACGTCCAAATCGAAGTTTGCAAAGCTCCTTCACTCCAACCGCCACACAAGCGCACGGGGCTTGGCGAAACTGAAACCACCTATTTTTTCCTTGCAAGCCCTCCTTATTTCATTTCATTTAAACTTTGTCATCCAAAGTTGTATATCCTCTGAAGTCATGTGAAGCATACCATTTATGCTGCATGCATGATGCACGTTTGACAAGTAATTTCTTCATATACAATGTTATTTTCTCCTCTCTTCTTCTTTTTTTTTTTTTCAATTTCCGTTCGAACTTTTTATATCAGCTAGGGCTACCTTAGATTGCAGGGGCATTGTATGTCTAGTCCAAGAGGAATTGGCCACTTCAGGTAAAAATGGTAAGTCATCCAGAAATTGCCTTATTGCATCGTAGGGAAATTCCATAACATGTTACAGCAGAATGACATGCATATACAATATATAGGATCCCACCGGCAGCAGCATCGAGGCTTGATGCCTGGAATGTTATCCGTCATTGATCCCACTTGAAACTCTACAAGTATTATATGTGTAGCTTTCAGCCGATGCCGATCCCGATCCATACCTTCTGTCGCTGTCTGTATTTCCGCAGTAGATAAACTTCAGCAAGGATCCCTATAATCCCAACATCAAAAATGAATACAATCTAAATAGACAGGAGCAGGATCTGTCGATTGCAAAATGCAACTCAATTGTCATACACTCCAGTAAAGACTCGGGTGTATTCACATAGCCTATCAGGGAACACAAGTCAAAGAGTTTCACGACAGTACACCCGATGCAACCCCAGTCGTCATCGAACAGATCATGGGATACATTTGCTCTCACATTGCGGCAGAAGTGCATCCAAGTAAGCCAGCGAAAGGGAACCAAAAACCCCTTTATATGTGTTACATCAAGATTCACCACCCAAAAGGGGTATAAAAAAACAAAAAAAGAGATGTTACTTCAGACTACTCCACCAAGCAGGCAGTCTCCACTTTTTGTGCCAATATATCGATACCCTTGACCACAAAGGAAAACCAAAATTATAATCAAGCGGATGATCCGCCGGTCCTCCTACTATCAAAGGTAACCATACATATCTCGAGTCCCTCAAGTCTGCAAGATTCCATCGATCTGCCATAAAAATAAACGATCCAGGAATCCCTGGCAAAGGAATGACAAAAGTACCTTGAGAAAAAAATGTAGTGAATCTGAACATCTCGTTTCCCCCTATGCTCGGATTTCCCATTGTCTCCCACGGCCCCATGATTGACTCTGCAGCATGAACTAGTGCCTCGTTTGGAGCCCATCCGGTGCATCCAGATGTTATCATGTAATATGTTCCCTGATACTTAAACAAAGCTGGAGCTTCCCGATGTTCTCCCACAAGGATCCTTCTCATGGTGTGCGTAACATCAAGATAGTCCTTAGTGAGTGGTCCAATGTGGAGCTCACTATTGTCTTCAGAGGAATATACAAGATATGCTACACCACCATCATCTTTGAATATTGTCATGTCCCTGCTTTCAAATCCATGGGGTCGTTTACTATACAGATAATCAAATGGACCGGTGGGATAATCACTAATGGCAACACCTACAGCAGCTTTTGTATAGTTGACATCATCAATATGCATCCACATTACGTACTTTCCAGTCTTCTCATTGTAGATTACTTTTGGCCTCTCAAGAACATTCGACTTGTGGAGATCATGGGTTTCATTTGCTTCTTCAGCTGCCAAAACGATCCCTTCGTTTTTCCATGTCCACAAGTCCTTCGAAGAATAACAACCAACTCCTATTATATCAACCTGGAATCAACAGATTTCTTCAGGTTCATTAACGGGTTGAAAATAAGCAGCCAATTACATGAAAACTAGTCGATCACATAGTTGACTCAAAGAACCAATACCAAGCAAAATTAAAGGCAAAATGAAAAGTGGGAAATAACAGCTCCAAATGGATAAGCAACAACAGTACAGCGGATGAACACCATCTTCGATGCCAAAGGACTACTAATGCAACAGACCACTATATTTTTTTAGTGCAGCAACTTCTACTTCACTAATATGTTCCAGCCTGAATGCATACCAGCTGAGCAATCAAACACCTTAAAACTACAGTGGGGAACTGCTACCAGTCTTTTTGTTCTAAGCCATGAATTTGCAACTGCACAGAATATAAACATACTTAGTATATGATATGATGTCCACCCTACAGAAAAAAAAAAAAAAAAAAACACATTATTTTAGGGATGACAATTACATGATAGCCCTTAATTGCCTATGTAGCATCTCCTCTCAACCATTTATACAACATAACAAGAATATCAAGGACCACCTAACTCACCAGAACTATAAAAACTCCTTGTTTCGTTCTGCCAACTCAACCCAAATTTTTCAAAAGATCCATCATAAGCAAGGACATAAGATGTCATATACACATTTATCCAAAAGAAACCACAGAAAGAATATAAAGGCAATCACAAGATATGCATTCCTGTTAAGCTTCTCTTTTCATTCACATTTTTTTCCTTAATTAGCTTTTCTCTTCATTGGACATCATCACTACCGTTTATATTGGACATGTCAAATAGATACTGGAAAATGTCCAATAAAACCAACAGCAGAATGCACATCAAATAACCTGAATATAACAATTTGCAGTATATAGGGAACAATAGTCTCAAAGTACTTCAACCAACATGAACCTATTCTACAAAATCGAGCCGTAAGAAGATTTGTTAGATTGAGTCCTTAACATTGCACCAAAAGCTATAGCTCAAAAACCTGAGTATTCAAACCAAATCCAGCACAAAAATCAGAGAGACTTAACCCCTTCTCCCGCCTTCGGACTTCATCTAAAATTTGGTGGAGGAAACTTTTAAGATTGATTAAATGCATTAAGCAAGGATGGTACTCTAAACTGTAAGCAGAAAAAACCAAACTAACCCAAAACCAATTAAAACCAAATTTTTACTTTGGTGCTTTGATTGGTAAGGTTTGGAAATTTTCGAAATTGAAATACTTGATTTGGTTTTGTTTTGGGATATCTTCAAAACAAAATACATACATTAGTTTATGTGCTTACGATGTACATACATATATATTGGGAAAAAAAATTTATTAAGCATTATACACCATATGTTATGTACACATACCATATAAATACCAATAAAATATAGATATGAATAATAATAAAAAGAGTACTTTCTAAATTAATTATTACTCATAATTTGTACACATCATATATGTCAACAATTTACTGATACTTACACACCATATTTAGATAACCCATCGTATATATTACTCATTGGTCCTAAATCATTTTTTCCTTTTTTCTATTTTCGTCCAAAACATTTGCACTTGTTGGTAAAGTTGGATGTCAATTAAATTTGTCATCATTTCCATCTAACTTTTATTATCTGGCTTTTTTTTTTTTTTTTCAATTTCATCATGCTATGTGTTGCCATGTTATTGTCCAGTCTGCAATCCAAACAACATATTTAATCATATTTGATGGAAACAACACATAACCTAACCTTAATAAAAAAAATAGACAACTAATCAAAGAAATACATTCATGGACAAACACTCTAACGATTTCTTATCATCTTCATGAACCTTGACGATTTCTTCAATTTTCTTCACTAAGAAATCCTAATTGCAAAATCATTTCTTCTCAATGCTTAACCTTCAAAAAACTCTATTGAATGTATATGTAACCCAAAAACCCTAACACACTTTAAATTCATGCATCTCTCAAATATTGGAAGAACAAGGACCCACTTGTGATAAGCCAGTATGCCATTGTTGCAACAAGCTCGAGTAACATCCAAAGATGTAATTTTTGTTTCATACATGGTCCCTTACATACTTGACAGGTAGGCTAGTTTCCTTTATTTTATTCATTTATTGTTTTTTCATAAAAGAACCATCTTTTCTTTTTAGACAATAGAAAACATGTGTCAAAGAGTTAAAGGTTTTCAACAATGGAAAATTAGTCAAGTATCCAACATAACACTAGGAGCGAGATACTTTCAATTTTTTCTATATAGACGCGGCTTGTATGTCGATAATGGAAAGACAAATAGCTATGGATGACTTGAAATGATACTGTTTTCATTGCATAGGAGACAAGATAACATTCTGATTTGAGATTTTTTGGAGTTTTCTAGTAATACATTCATCATTGATCGTGTATACCAAATTCCTCAAGGGTAGAAAGTTGAGCTTTATGTTGAAGTACAAGAGACGAGTGAGAGTGACTTATGAGGATGATGAAGAGGGTAGTGTAGACAGTTGAGAATTGAGATCCTATAGATGACTATGATTTCTCGAGTAAATAATGACAACCACAAGGTTACGGAAGCTATGAATTTAGGTGGTCAGGTTGTTCAAAATATGATAGTTCGATCATATGAAGAGGAGAAAATTAAGATCTGCCTAAATGAAACCATAGGAAGGTTGAGGATCTTAAGTACAAAGAAACTGGTAACTTCAATTCAAACAAGACTGTAGCAATGTTGGAAGAGATGATGGTGATGATCTCAGGACTTTGAGGAGAAAGAAGAGTATATCCCATTAACAAAACCAAGACAAGCAAACCAGTTTTCAATATTGAGATGATTTTTGGATTATTGAAGGCATTCAAAGAGGCTGCAATATGATATTTAGTCTATGAGCATATAAACATAGTGTCTACAAAAACTTGCTCATCAATAGTTAGAGTTAAATGCTCTGGAGGTAGTTGTCCCTGGTTTATTACTTCCAAAAAAAGAATGGCATAGACTACTTCCATATTCACACCCTTGATGACTAGCATAGGTTTGGTTTTATTTTTTCAAATAAGAGGGTCACTAGCAAGTGCTTATGTAAAGAGTTTGTAACACTATCACAACAATACCTAACAAGATCCTACTTAGGCAACAGCCATGAGAGAAGAGTTTGACTTTTTTCTCCAAAGCCATACCTAGATCCTAGTCTCTCTAAAAATTCATTTAAGTGTTACTGGTGGCACTTGAAAATTCCATATAAAATACAATGCCAAGAGGCAGGTCAAGCACCATAAAGCTAGTCTTGTTGCCCAATAATTCACCTAGAGAGAAGATATAAACTACATCGAAACATTTACCTCCTATTATTAGACCTACCACTATTTGCTCTCTCCTATGCTATCTCATCTAGATGGATGATTTGCCAACTCAATGTAAAGAACACTTCTCTCAATGATCACCATACTTGGACAATCATCATGAAACAACCTATAGGATTTGTCCATACATGTTGTCCCATTAAGTGCATCAACTGAAAAATCTCTTTATGGAACAAAATAATCTGCCCATGTCTAGTTCCATCATTTCAGCAGTTTGCTCCCACATATAGGTTTTTGCAAGAGCAAAGCTGACATGTCCATATTGAACCCAACATGGAGGTCTAACACTCTTACTCCGTCATTCCATTTTGATGATATTGTTTTCACTGAACCACTACATTTCTATCATCTCATGTCAATTTGCCATAGACCTTGGTAACCACACTTCTTTCTTGGCATTTGCTTCACCACACCACATAGGATATCCAATTGTGCCAATCTCAATTCACTTAAGATCTTCTCAAATGGCATCACATTCACTTGTCCAAGCTAGTTAAAAACCTTTTCTCACATCGTAGTCATCTCAATACCTACAATTTTCCTCTTTTCCCAAACCTTACCACCTATAATGAGATTGTTAGTCTACTACAATAACTTATAATCACCCCACTAAATATCAAATTTGCAATCAATCACTTGAGCCAATATATGCATCTTTCCTACAGCAGCTTTCCTTAATCATTGCTCCAATCTCACACTGGCTTTACCACATTGAGATTGAGAGGACATATCGCTATATATTACTAAATATTGTTCTAGTTTTTATGTATAGGAATATTATAGTTTTTATGTGTAGGAATATTATAGTCTTCATATTGTCATTAGGGTTATGTAACTGTAATACTCTTGCATTAATACTTGTATTGTATTATATTATGTAATTGAGCTCAATAATATAATTATTAACATACTTATACATAATCAACGTTCATTTGAAATTCTTCTTGAGTAAACAATACAATCTTCTCAATGTAAAATCATACATTCATCCACAATGGTCAAGTGTACACTAGTTAAATAAAATACCTAACCAAGGAAGAAAGAGGAAAGGAGGGGGGGAAGCCACATTGAACGGACATATATAAAGCAATTTATTGAAGCGAAAGGAAAAACATTAAAAGATAACTCGCGTTGAAAATTGCATAAGTTCTATTTAAATTACTTACTCTTGCAGCTCCACTTTTATGTGCATGGTAAGTGGGTCCATCTTTGTATTCTCCATACCAATAATATGTCCTTGACCATTCATCATACATAATACCACCTCCATGAGCCTGGATGGGATTACCCTCAGTATCTAACCAAATTCTCCCTGGATGATAATAAAAGCTATCATTCCCAACATCCTTCATAGGATCTATGGCAGTTTTCTCATCAGGAAAGAATACATGCCGAAGTTGTGAATTCTCATCAAGAAATTCATCAATGAGAGTAGTTGTCCGCTTAGGCCTCCGCTTCGCAGCTCTTGGGGATCTCTTTCCCCTAGGTGGAGGGATTTGAATGTTTTCCTCCTCAACTTCTTCAAGTTCATTAAGCAAGCTTCGATATTTTACAAGCCGGTGGATATCTCGTCCTCCATCATCATGGCGAGCAATAGAGTACAGATGAAGCATGAGAAGGAATCCAACTAAGCTGCATATAATGACAGGAGTTGAACACTTGCTGCCTATATTGCAAATAGTTGTTGGCTTCCTATACTTGTTCCTTATCCTCATTTTTTATGACCTTTCAACGACATGATGATGCTGCATTATGAAGGAGATTCATATATATACAGAGTATTAGGCATGGAATGATAAAAAAGATGTCTGCGCCTACAAAATTTTTGTACTTTTTGCATCTAAAATACAACTCTGCCTGTTATAGTCCATTTTAAATTTTGATGTTAAAATTCTGATCTCTCATGATGTTAATACTCACCGATGTAACAGAGATCGTGAAGTGATCCACATCAACAAGTATTAAAGTCACTATAAAAGGAGTACCGATTTAAAACCTTAAACCACAGAAGTCTTAGATGAAGATAGAACAGGTTTCTCAATTTTTGTGGAATCACCACACTTTCACAATTCTAATTTTAGTCATATACTAATGGCAGATAGAGAGAGGGGGGGGGGGGTTGGGGGAGGAGAGAAAGGGTGGGAAGATAAAAAGTCATATACTAGAAAAATAAAGAAAAATATATGCATGTTAAATTTGACAATTTCATCTTAATCCTTGCTTTCTGCATATCTGCCCAAATATCTACTTTACTCTGCCTGCAAGAACATTTTCCTAGATTAAAACAGTGAAACAACTTTAATGTAATTAACCATTATAGGCTAATAATCCTTTTTGGCAATCAAATGGAAGATATTATACGATGGAGAGTTTTACAAAGAAAAAAAGATTGATGAGCCGACATTTTCCACCAAGACCAATAAATGGAATTACTTGTATAATATGTTATCTTGACATGTGTTTTATAAATTTGACAATGTATTAACATCTATTAGTCTCGGGGCTTTATTCTGACAAAAGCTTTGGTATGTGTAGCATCATTCTTCTAGAAATATGGTTTTAGAGAAATGTTCAAGAAGGAATTTCCGATATAGGCCACCTTCAAGATGTTTCCCAAAACATGAAACTTACTTTAAAAAGATACATCAAGGAAGCACTATTTGAGTAGTTTTTTTAATCACATCCTCCATTTTGGGAAACACTATAGAGTATGCACCAGTAATAATGAGTATGCTTAAAAAGATAAATGCATCAAGAGTTATCTAATTAATACAATTACTTATAAATAAAAGAAAAGAATTATGATAGATGTTATCGAAATTCTATCTTTTTGCAAGTGACTATGTTATTGGGAGTGGTGGTCTAGTGGAAGGACTTGATTGAGGAAAGTAGGGAGCATGAGTTACCAGGATGAAAATAATTATAATAACTATGTAGCAACCAAGTGGTAGTTTTTAAATCTATATTTATATCTATTTCTATATTGTTAAGCCAAAACCGGTTATTCGACTCCACACGTTTTATTTATCTGTAATATTGAAGAGAATGCCACTCATTTTGTGTCTTTGATTTGTTTATAATATTTTCTACTCTTCATTTTATTGTATAGTCCTTATCTTTACAGTAACAACGTTTTGATAAAGGGATGATGTTACATAATACTGACAAAACTCAACCCACCAATCCATCTTTCCACTTCCCTAATTCTGTGCAAACTGTCATAGTGGTACTTTATCCCTATTCCCTTTTTTATAAGCCTTGCAATTAATGTATATCTCCATATAAATTTAAAGGGGAGTTTATAGCTTCGTGCATCTTCCTATATAAAAGATGCCACGATTAATTAAACTTGAACTCTTTATTCTATGGGCACGCATATCAGGAGTGCTCGTCTTTCTAATAAAGATGAACAGCACAATAGCAGCGCCTAAGACACCAAATGGGGTCTTGGGGTCTTAGACTCTTAATTGTTATTGACAATATATTCTATATACATGTGGAGCCATTTTCCCAAAATGGAATTGACAAGAACAAAACTACCGTCACAAAAATTGAAGGGGGAAAGAAAAAGATAAAGAAGAGTTTATACGCATAACTGGACATTCTAATCGGTTGTAAGCGCGTCTTAAATAGGGTTGCAATAAGAGGCAACAAGTGACAAGTTTGGAATAAGGTGCTTCTTCAATGGAAAGGGAGGAAGGAAAAAAAAAAAAAGAAAGAAGAAAATGAAATAAATAGAGAAAAAGAAAACCAAAAGCCAATTAGAAATAAATGTGCAGTAGCAATCAACAGAAATATTTCCCAAATTTAACATCTTCTTCAGTCTAAAACACAATTTAAACAACTCATCAAAACCATAGCGGATCCCATAATTCAACAGCAAGCATAACCCAGGATCCCAAGCAACAGCTCAACAAGCACCAAAACAATAGCTTTTTCATAATTTCACTCGAATTATAAAATTTAGTATCCTTTGACAATAAAAAGATAACCAAAATGAACACAAAGCAACAAGTACCATATATATAATTACCTGAAGCATGCTCGGTAGAGAAATTCCCAGACATGGGTATTGAAATTTCTTTATGAAGTTACAATCTTTATGTACAATTCACCAGTACCAAACAGTGAGTAACTCAATTTGGTGTTGTCTGATCAGTTGCAATTCGGAAGTTTGTCAGGTCCCATAGATGACACGTGATGGCGGTGTTGAGGAAGAGAGAGAGAGGGGTAGCTTAGAGAGAGAAGAGAGAGAGTGAGTGTGAGTTGTTCATTAAGTTATGGTTCAGTCTTCACTTTGAATTGAAATGAATTGGATCCGTGAGAGGTTGAAGATTATGACCCGTGACCAAAAGCTACGAAATGAAAATAAATGGACACTGACAAATTTTATTCAGGGGTGAATTTGGCATTTGAAAAATGCGGGTGCAAAAATCAAACGTAGTGATACAGATAAAAATCCAAAATATAACATAATTATTAAATCAAACTATATATATATATAATCGAATATATTTCAATTATTAAATTCAAAATATCATGTAATTATCAAATCAAATTATATACATAATCAATAATAATTTGAGATGGAGAACAGTGAATCAACAGTTTTAAAGTTATTTGAAAATTTATGTATATACAACTATGTTAAGGCATTATAAAGATGTTAAAATACACTAAATATATACTAATTTTAATGCATACAACAGTTGTATGAAGCAAACGGTTTGCAAGCTTTCAACACCTCAAGAAACTCTTCCTATTGTCAAAACATATTTACTGAGTTTCATGTTTATGGACTTCACAGGCTTGGATCTTAAATTGAGACGGTGACATAACAAGACACCTACACCGGGGGTGTTAGTCTTGGTCGCGGTGGCGGTGGCGGCGGCGGCGGCGGCGGCGTTGTAGTGGTTAGTAGTATGTAAATAAATAAATAAATAAATAATTTAAAATAATTCTTTAATGTGAATAAATTATTTTACCGAAATTGATAAAAACATTTGTTAATGTCCCTCCGTATATTTTATATTTCCTACTCTTTAGTAGCAATAAAAAGTAAACTTTAAGGGAGGCATTGTTTTTATTTTAGTTAGGTGAATTTACAAGGTAGCTTTTATTTTACATCTTCTTAATTATTTCTTACTTCAAATTTTAAATGCCAATCGATATGCACACATGATGCATGTAAATATAATAAAATAGATTAAATCAAAGATTTGAGTATGCACCATTAATTAGTATGCATTAAAAATTAAGGATGTATGCAAAATTATATATTGATATGTACATACTAGTAGTTGGATTTTCTCTTAAATTAAAAAAACAAAAAAGAAAGTAGAGTATTACAAGTATAAATGGCAATATTTCTTTATCTAAGATTCTTGTCTCTTGGAATCTTTTAGCACCTATAGAAGGAAGACAATATATGAGTAATGAAGTATAAGAAATCCTATTATAAGGGTAAATAGTTGATATTTTATTTTTCTTGGGAGGAACAATAAGAAAGATAGTGATGTTTATGAAAATAAGTGAAACTTTTCTTTTTCGATGGAAAATATAGAAGTATCATTAATTAAAAGACAAAGTCCACAAAATATTCAAGACGACCGGATCATCTCAATGCAATCATAGCACCACTATCAATTTAAACAACATAATTATCCTTCGATAGAAAACAAACAAGAAATTAGGAAAAACATTCAAAAAAACAACACGATCTTCAACGGTTATCCCTTCCTTTAATAGCGCATTTGCTACTGATTTTATTTACAGTTTGCCCTATAGAGGAGAATATTGCCAAAGTAAGAGAAAGAATCTATAGTTTAAGTTAAAGCTAGATGACACAACTACCGATTAATATCATGTCATTCTATCTAGTCTACTACTAAGGAGGAATCTGTTTCTCCAACTATGTTCTTCCACCCCTTATTTTGTGCCCATCTCAGTCTTTGCAGGATCACCCAAAGTTCCACCTTTAAAGGAGAAACATTTCTCAAATGTTTGTACACTCCACCGAGTACTCTATTATTTGCATCTTTTGCTATTACTACTATACCCCTTACTCTAGTTTCATCCTCCATTGCTTTGCCGTAGTTTAGTTTTATCGCTCAAATTTCTAGTTTTCTCCAAGTCAAACTTCTATTTTTCTCACCTACTATTTTACTGACTTGATGAGTCGTCTACCATTCATGTGCTACTGCCCTCACCATTTGAATCCAATGTTCACTTATACCTATAGTGCGAAATACCTTACATTTCTTTCCCTCCAAATGCCTCCCAAGGCAAAAAGGATGATAGTTTGCTTTTGTACCCAAGCCTCCTTCCAATTCTGTCTCCTCCACTTTACTTCTTTCTTTAACCGGCCCTCAATCTCTTCCCTGCTGTCTACTTCATCTACATTCTAGATTCTAAAAGCTTGACGTCCCTCCTTACTTACACTATATCTAAAGAATAAGTGTCAAATAAATTCCTCTTCACTCCCATATAGCAGACATTCTGCACATACATTCATTCCTCTTCCTCGAAGTTTATCTTTGGTAAGTAGTCCCTTAACTAGAATTCTCCAAAGTAACAACTAAATGCACAAATATACTTATGATTTCCATATCCACTCCCACCTTTTCTTGCACTCCTCTTCTCCTTCTTGTTTGCATATTCAAGTGTAGGCTAACTTTGTAGACAACTTGCCATTACTTTCATCCGAGTAATATGTAATATCTTTATCATTACTCATTAGGGTGTTCTACTAACAAAACTTACCCCAATTTTTTGCATATCACTTGATCTAAGGGATAACTAATGATGTCTTCTTTCTAAGAGCCCAAACTTACTTGATAGTTAACATTGTATCAAACTTTTTTTGGGGCCCATATAACCAAGATGCAACACTTCCATTTTCCATTCAAAGAGTCTATCCAAAACTTAGAAATTTTGGCATTCAAAACCCTTATCTTTACATGTTTGTCTACCCACTTTTTCATGACCTATAATGCTCTGTAGAATTGTGAGCCTCATTTAGCTCCTTCCCGATCTTCTTTGAACTTATATTTTGCTCGTATGACCTCTGTCCATGAAACTTTCTTTCAATTCACTTCCAAAGCCAACTTAGCAATATTAGCTTAACTTCTCTTCATTACATCTAAAAGACCCCCATCCACCTATGTTTTTTGGCTTCTTTAGCTCATCCCACTAGACCTAATGCTATTTTCTGTGACCATCAATCAAACCCTAAATGAAATCCTTATGTACTTTCTCAATATTATTCATCAAGCTCTTTAGAAATGGGATCACTTGAGAATAATAGTTAGAGATACTCTCTAACACTAAAGTTGTTAATAATTTCCTCCATGTCATGCTTAGCATTTTAGCCTTCCATCCAGCCAATTTTTGATGAGTTTTCTCAAGGATAAAATCCAAATCTTACCTCATGATTTTTCCACCTTCTTTTACTAATAAATCCAAATATTTTCCCTTGCTAGAATTAGCTTTAATACCTAGGATGTTGTAGACAATTTCTTTAGTCTCTCTACTATCACGCCCCGAAACGGTAGAGTCTTAACAGCCCCGCCGTGTAAACCATCCTAAGATAGAAGTTGGCCTTACAACCGCTATATTAGACCTGATCTACACAAGGCGTCCACGACTAACCCGCTTTGAAGTAAACAGTTTGTAATTTAAATAATTCATTTACCTAAGAAAGTGAGAAAAGTTATATATAATTCAGAAATGAAAAGTAATAACCTATGTGTTGATTCTTCAATGTTTTTCCTCACTCCCCAAAATCCAGCAGTTGCTAGCTTCAGAGTAATTGTTGCCGCTTCTTAGCCAGCACCTGCACGACGTCTATAGGGATGTGAGCAACCACAGCTCAGTAAGTTAGGACGAAGGACTTAAAACTATACCATACACACAACAAGGTTTTCAATCAGTTATTAGGTATAATGCATGTGCAAGCAAATGCCATCACACGATGTTGTCCTACCCATCGTGAGATTAGAGAAATTGCGCCCGCTTTAATCCGGGTTGAGGAGTTGCCGTTAATGCAACAGCTCATGACCAAAATCAAGCTTGTGTAATGGAAACCTTACTCCTCCCGTGACTACCTTCGAACCACTGTCTTCACCCTCGTCGCGACTTCCTCTCCTGTCACTTAGTTCGACTGAGGATAAAGAAGGGACCATTTTGCAATCCTGCGCTATCCCTTTCGAAGGGGTCAGTATTTGGCCTGAGAGTCCTAAGTTCCCCTAACGGGTTGCCATGCATGTCTGATTATGATTATTGGTCGTATATTTGATTAAGTCTAGTTTAGGGTGATCAATTATTTCATACAAATCAGACAATATATGCCAAAACAACAAATAGAATCATAGCATCACCCATAATCAACCACATGCACATATTCAACTATCTAACAAGCACAACCAAGCATAATCTTAAGCCTCCAAAATACAGCATTATATTAATCCTAACTTACCTCGACTCCCCGCTCACTCACTCTAGTTCCGATTCGCTATAACACAAACATGGTTTCAGTTTTTCATATAACTATTATAGGTTCGTTTTATCCTATAACGCTTATTGTTATGTTTTATTTAGGGTTTAAGATACCTAATTATCTAGGTCTTAAGTTTTTTATAATTATTCTAAGTTTGGGATTAGGTTCGGGTTCGGTTTCCACATCGATTTCTAAATTCGGTTCTAGTTCGATTTCTAAGTAATGTTTTATATTCCAACCTTAAAAATTCGTATCAACTCATAATGTGAAATTAATCACATTACTTTCCGACCTTCTAAATATCATTATTACCCCTAGTCAGTATTTTATTTCATCCGGTACACTTATATCCTTATTAGTGTACCGAATTTACTCCTGATATGAGAAATTTTTACATTTTTCATATAATTACATAAATTCAAGTTTCTTATCAGATTTATTATATATCCTTATTATTTATATAATATCAATTTTTATCCTAATATTTTCTATTTATTATATTTTCAAAAATTACATATTATGCATTATTGCCTATTATGTACATAATGCACTTCTAATATTTCTATCACTTTAATTACAATCCATAAATATCAATTATCATTTCAAAATGTCTAAATTCATCATAAATCAGATTTTACTCCTAATTTCCCTAATTTACAAAATTAACTTAAAGTTAACTATTTTTTCTTATTAATCATTTACTACATAATTAACCTAATAATTACATCTAACATCCTAAATGCTACAAGTATCATACTCCATCAGATTTCAACATCCTAAAACATATAATTATTCACTAAATCAGTAATTAATCATTTAATTACTTAATTAATCCTAAATGACCCATTTTATGCCCCATTTTAGGGCCTAAAAATTATCTAAAAATTTCAAAAATTAATTTTTGGAAAAGGGCTTTATAGCACTGTTCTATATCATCTAATTAATCTACACAAAAATTTTGGGCTCGAAACTACACTCTTAAGGTCATTTATTTCTAAACCGAAACATGTTCGGTTTTGCATGATTTCTTAAGGACCCTATATCACGAGACATATTTTCATCAAAATAATATTTTTCCTAAAAACTACATATAAAAATATTCCATAATAATAAAATTCATAATTATCTAATAATATTTACTATTTTTACAAAATTATACAAAATCGGGCTGGAAATCAGACTCACCGATCTGGGTAGCTCCGGCCGCCGTAGCCTTGTTGTCCAGCTTGGGCGCTGCCACTACCATGTGGTGGTGGTGGCCGTCCACTCCCAGCTGCTCGTTTGGTTAGGGTTCCTGTTAAAGGCCCTAATTGTACAGTTTTTTCTAATTTTTTTTCTAAACCGAATTTTTCTCTCAATTTTTGCCTCTCTCTAATTTTCTCTAATTTGCATCTGGAAAAATAAGCTTCTGAATTTTTCTTGCTATTTATAGACAATTTTTGGAATTATTATGCATTAATTTGACAAGACTTTGCCCATTATCCTTGATTTTTGGCTTTTATGTTGTCAAATTTTTATTGGTTTATTTTTCTTTTGCAGATTTGGACCTACCACGACCTGATCTTGATTCATCTTATCCTATTCTGATTTTTCCATAATTAATTTATAATTTTCTTTAATTATTTACTTAGTTTTTGGCCAATTTAGGTAATTTCGCTTATTTTTATCTACACGTAAATACATGTGGGGTACACGTGAACATTCCTAATTATTAGTTTAGTCATTCTAAAATTTTTAGTATACATATAATCTATCTTTAGTAATTTATTAGTTATTTGATTACACTTTTCGCATTTTCAGTAATTAGTACTTATTATGCTTAAAATTTGAAAATTTTATAGTCTCCTATTTTATTACTTATTTTCTTAAATTCAAGTTTACGGAGTCAGTTTTACTAATATTTCTCTCGTTAGTTTATAATTTGGGATTTAATCGAATTCCTTAACCAATCGTCTAAAACCTTAAGTTCTAAGTTCAATCCTACGGTCAATTGGTTTAGTTTTGAGGCTTACATCTACTGGTACTTTTGGAAAAAAAAAATTATGAAGGATTTCTGGAAATTTACCTTTTGTCTAGATACTTTTCCAAAACAATCAATAGCTTTCATCATACTCTTGGCATTTCTTTTAGATGGTTCTCTTAGTAGAAGAATGTCATCTACAAAGAATAAATGTAAGAGATATAACTATGAACCCTTCAATTTGATAAGAGTCCAATCTTTAGCTTCAACTAAATTATGTATCATTCTACTGAATATCTCTACGACTAAAATGAACAAGTAAGGTGAGAGAGGATCCCCTTGCCTCAACCCTCTAAATGTAGTAAAGTTATCTAGCATAGAACAATTAAAAAGAATTTGATACGATGCTATTGTCAAGTGTAATTACACTAACTTCAATTACATGTTTAGGAAATTTAAATATTATAGATTAGATCTCACAAAGTCTCATTTTATCCTATCATAAGCCTTTTTTAAGTCCAACTTGACTAACATCAAATTCCTTTTTCCCTTCTTGCTATCCAAAAGGTAGAGAATCTCTTGAAAAATGATGATATTATCACATGCCAATCTACCACGAATGAAACTAGCTTGTTCTAAGCTTCTTAGTCAATCAAGTAACCCTCTTAACCAATTCAAACAACTTGCTCACCACTTTATACATTGTTATCCAAAGAATAATTAGCCAAGAATCTTTCACCTTATTAGCTCCCAAAACTTTTGGGATTGGAACAATTAAGGTCCTGTTCAACTTCAGCTGCATTTCATGAGAATTAGCAACATTTCAAATTGTGCCACAAACTATCATTCCTACCTCCAACCAACAACTTTTAAAGAATTCAACGCCTAATCCATTTACCCCTAATGACTTATAATTCCTTACTATATACCATAACATTCTTTTTATTTCTTCATCCATACAAACTTTTCCTAATTTTCGTTTCTCCTCCTCCAAAAGTTTTTGCTGCCTACAATCCAGTATGGTGAAGTAAGTCTGTAAAATGTCTTAACCATAGAAAATAACCTGGAAAAATGCATGTGTCACCAATTCTTGAATTTTAATTCCTCGTTGAATTGAAAAGTCTACTAATTTTTACTTTTGATCTTTTAGCAAATGTTCTCACCTGAAAAAATTTTGTGTTCCTTTCTCCTTTAATAATCTCTTCGATAAGGCCTTAGTTTCCTACAACTTCTCTTCCTAATTCAATACCATTTCCAACTCCTTTTATAAAAAATCTCTCAATCAAGAAGGTTTTGAGAAGGATTATTCCTTAGAACTTTTTCGTACATCCTTAATACTCTTTTGGATGTTCTTTTTCCATACATAGATCGGTCTAAACACCTTTTTTTCTTAGGTGTTTTATAATACACTCTAAGTCCGTCAAGTACCTAAATCGAGAAAGGTTCCAATACTTTGCAACAAAATCTTTAAATCCAAGGTGGTTCAATTTCATTTATTGAAATTGAAAGGGTTTATTTGCCTTTGACCCACCTCTAATAGCTGCATAAGTATTTGACATGATTATAAAGCAGCCCAACTGACTTGACACTAAATGAAAAACCTTAGATTCTAGGGATATAATTCTCTAAGCCTCATTTGCCCAAGCCTTATCTAGCCTAGTTTGGATTAGATTATATAGGTTTTTCGTTTTCTTTGACCAAGTAAACTTGGGCCACTACAAAGCCCAAGTCTAACATTTTACATATATTTATACAACTGTGATATCTTTCAACTCTCTGTTGACACATAGGTTGCAAACCCCCTCTCCCCCAATTTTTTCTCCTTATAAAGAATCTCATTAAATCACCAATCATTGTAAAGGGCCCACTTTTATTATAAGCAAAATCCTCTAATTCCTCCCACAACTGACATCTCTCTTCATATCAAGAAGAAACATAAATAGCAGTAAAAAACCAAGATAAAGTACAATGACATACTTAGATTTCAAGTGTGGCTTATTGTCTTGAGATAACTCTCTCTCCTATCAACGCATCATCTTCATTCCATAACACCATTCCACATAAACCATATTGTTAGCTCCTACATGCTTTCACAAAACCTCAGTCCCATCTCGACTCATCCTAATCTCAATCATAATAACAATCTAAGGATCATATAACACTCATAAGTTACGAACAGCTCGTCATTGTTTACCAAAGTTTGCCCCTCTTGTGTTCCATGCAAGGATTTTGAAAGGTTTAGGCTGCATAGATGACGAAAGAGTATCCATGAATTGAGGGTTAAGTAAGCTATAGAATATACAGACCCACCTAACTTAGAAGAAGTTTTCATTGACCTCCTCTAACTCTACTCTCTACCTACATGGCCGAAAAGATGTACAAACAACTATCGTCTACATTTCCCAAGTTGTTAGCCAAAATCGTTTCCTTTGGTTCGCCATGAAATTTCTACGAATGGGACTTGTTGCGCATCTATAAGATTCACTAGTCCCATGAACACCACTTCCCCAGTCATTTTGCAGGTTCCCTTCATGAGATCTAGCATGTCCAGACTTGTCATAGTGTCCCGCATCATCGGCATTTTTGCCACAATCTTCCCCTTCACTCTTGTGCCTTTGTTTAGATCACCTTCTACACTTTAAAGTAATTCTTCCTCATTGGATACATCCGGTTAAATAAAATCTTCGAAATACAATACTTCTTCCGTGCCATACTCTGTATTGTAATGTCCTCCACCTCTACTCCAAGGATAGGAGAACTCTATAGGTATGAATTTCCTAAAGTTTTATGTCCAATTGTTGTTTTGATATGGGGGAATCTTCTCTCAGAACTTAAAGCAAGAATGCTACCTCCAGCATATGAACCATTGTGCCTTGCTAGTTTTTTTAGGGGAAACGAATGTTTCTTCTTGTAAGTTTTATCGTAACAGGAAGTATTATCTCCTACTGATGAGAATGCGAATGATTCTTCTTTAGTCTTCATTTGGTCCATCTTTATAGAAACAGAACCACTATGTCTTTTCACTACCACACTAACTAGGGCATTAATATCTTTTAAAGGATTTGAAAGTCATTTGACAAATTTCCCTCCACTTCAAAAAATATGTTTTTATTTCTCCTTTCTAAGTTTTCTTTTTCTACTCTCTCTCTCTCTCTCTCTCTCTCTCTCTCTCTTGAAGTTTCTTCTTATATTGCACCTGCATTAATAGGAATTAACTCCCAAGACCAATCACAAAAAGCTAAGCTAGAGGATTGCAAAGACTTACTCAACGAATACTGGCTTAAGAATCCTTTTAGTATGAGGATCACTTCATTGATCTTGGTCTCCTACACTTCTGCCGACTTAAGTGTTGAACACTAATACAGATCAATGTAGTCTTTGAGCTGCCAAGCTCCAAGTATCTGTCTAACCTACGTGTCTTTAGGTGTCCAAGCTCCAACCTAAACCAATTCAAGTCAGCCCTGTTTCCAAACCTTCTCCTACCATTAGCGAAACTTAATCCTACAAGTAAGGAGTTGTCCAAAAACTTACATCAATAAGACCAGCCATAGTATAGGTCACCCATCACCACCTAACACGTATCTTCTAAAACAACATTCCAAAAGGATTGTTTACTTTTCCGTATCAAATCTCATTTGTCATTTTTACCATTTTTAGTATGTATAAAGCATCTTCTTATACATTATCCATTTTTGTCTTTTCCTTATACACTCATAACCCTAGTGAGGCTAGTATATAAACCTCCATTTTGTTGTATGCAAACAATTATACATCATAATATTGAGTTATAGAATTTTTCTTTTAGAGAGTACTTAACCTTATCTTAAGGATTGAGAAGGTATTTAACTGTTATGAGTATACTAAAGCAATGAAGGTTCGACATGCTGCAATTGAATTTTCTGAATATGCCACCATATGGTAGAAGAATTTGAATGCGACTAAAGTGAGACATGGAAGATAAGGTGTACAGATTTGGGAAGAGATGAAAAGGTTGTTAAGAAGAAGAATCGTACCTAAGACATATTTGCAAGACACATTCACTAAGTTGCAAGAACTTCACCAAGGGAGCTGACCTATTGATAAATATGTTAGAGAGTTCCTAATGTTAATGATCCAAGCAAATGTAGACGTGCCCAAAGCTTGTAAAGTGTCAAGAGTCAAGAGTCATTTCTGAACTCAAATATGAGATCCGCAACATTGTAGAAGCACAGAGATTCTACACCTTGGAGGAAGCCTTTAAGATCACACAAAGAGTTGAGAAACAGTAGAGAAATATCCTAATCCGACTTGGTCTAAGTTCTTCATGAAGCCATGTTCTAAGCCGACTTGTAGGTATGAGCCAAGGAGACCCTTTCGAGCAAAGAACAAGAATGATTAATTTAACAATAGTCAGGCAGACCTAAAAAGCTAAGCTAATGATAAGTTAACCCCAAGAATATATAACAAAAAGATAGACCTCAAGACAGAAGACGAGTGAGGTAAAATGCTTTAAATGTTCAGGTTATAGATACATGGCTACTAAGTAAGGATAGGCAAAAAAAACACAAACCGTGGGTCGAACCGTAAACCAAACCGAAAAAATTGGTTTTTTTACAAACCATTTGGTTTATGGTTCGGTTTGGTTATGTATAAATGATTCATGGTTCAGTTCAGGGAAGTGAATCGAATTATACCGTTTTGAATCAAACTGAACCATTTAGTTAAATAAAAAAAAAATTCTATCAATCTTCATCAAATTTTTCATATTTTGTTATTCTTTATCATAATTTTGTATTAATTATTAAGATTGAGTTAAGTAAATTCCATTTGAAATTTTATATTTATTAAAGATTAAAATGTTTAGTGAAAATTTGACACAAACAGTTCGAACCAAACCAAACCGGTTTTAATTTGGTTTGAAAAAATTACGAACCGAACTATATAGTTAGGTTCAACTCAAAAAAAAAAAAAACTGAACTGTTATATTGGATTCATTTGATAAGGAGGGATGAAATGTACCAAACAGAATCGCAACCACCCCTACTACTAAGTATCTTAATCAACGTACTATGGTGCTTCGAAGTGATGTAATAGATAACACTTATTAGAGTGAGCTTAAGGAGCATGAGAAAAATGTTAGGCAAATTGAAGTAGTAGAAGAAGAAGAAACCTGTACCTATGCCAACCAGGGAGAAGTGATGATATTAGTACTAAGATACATACTGAGTTCCTTATTGAGAAGTAAGGAACAACAAAGAAAAAATTTATTCCATACCAAATATACCATCAAAGGTCATCTATGCACGATTATAGTAAATGGAGAGAGTTGTACCAATGTTATCACACAAAACTTTCTGCAGAAGTTAGGAATGTTGACCTCAAAGCACCCTTAACCTTACAAGCTATACTAGCTACATAGCAAGGGTGCTCTGTAGGTTACTAAGCAAGTGGTTGTACCATTTTGTGTTGGGAAGGTATATGGGGATGAAGTGGTGTGTAATGTTGTTGCTATGGGAACTTCACACTTGTTGCTAAGGAGACCTTAGCTGTTTAACCAACATGTTATTCATGACAAATATAAGAATACTTATGCCTTTAGAAAGGATGAGAAGAAAATTATGTTATAGCCTATAACACCAAGCTAGATGAACAAGAGGCATAATTAGCTCACCCGAGTTAGCAAGAAGAAGGCATTAGTGATGAGCCAAAAAGAACTTCGAGCTTTTAAGAAGGTCGAAGAGCCTATGTTCTTATTAATTAGGAGATTGCTAGAGATAGAGGTCTAAAAGATGTGCCTAAAGAGGTTTAGAAATTAATTGATGAGTTTTCCAACATATTCCCTAAGGAATTACCTAAAGGATTACACCCAACCAGAAGCATAAAATATTGTATTAACCTATAGCCAAGTGCAACCCCTGCTAAACCTATCTGCTTATAGAATGAATAATGAGCAGGTTGTCGAGCTGAAGAGACAAGTAGATGAGTTGATAAAGTGAGGTTATAAGAGAGAAAGCATGAGCCCTTGTGCTATGCCAGCTCTGCCTGTCCCAAAAAATGATGGATCATGACGCATGTGCATCGACAGCTAAGCTATCAACCGGATCATTGTCAAGTATAGATATCCTATACCAAGGCTCGATGAAATGTTAGATGAGCTTTATGGTTCTAAGATATTCTTGAAGATTGATTTGCCAAGCAATTACCATTAGATTCACATGAGACCGAGTGATAAGTGGAAGACTTCCTTCAGGACTAAGCATGGTCTCTATGGATAGTTGATTATGCCATTCAAGCTTACTAACATGCCGAGTACATTCATGAAGCTTATGAAAGATGTGAGGAAGCCCTTGATCAGAAGATGTATGGTCATGTACTTTGATGACATATTGGTGTCAATACCGATCTGGCCAACCATATACAATACCTCTGAGCTGTTTTTAATATTCTTTGTGTTAAGAAGCTATATTGGAATTTGAAGAAGTGCACGTTTGCTAAGGTGAAGTTGTCTTCCTTGGTTATGTAGTATTAAGAGTTAGAATCTAAGCCAATGAGGAGAAACTCTAAGCTATCTTAAAGTGGCCGACATTGAAGAGTATTACTGAAGTACGAAGCTTTCATGGCCTAACTTCTTTCTATAGAATGTTTATTAAGATGTAAGTCCTGCAATCAACTGTACGGGGTTCCGTTTGTAAAATTTAAGACAATCGGGTAAATTATTCGAATGAGCCCAAATTTTACAATAAAGCTAAAAATATTAGTAAAAGTAATCCTGTGAATTTGGATTTAGAAAAATAAATAGTAAAATAATTAATTATTATAATACTAAATTGTATGTAAATTTCTCGTTATTTATTGGAAACACACAAAATGAGTTTTGATAACTAACGAATTGATAAAGATAAATTATATGCACACTAAAAATTATAAAATACTTAAATAATATCTATTTATATCATATATGTATTTACATGTAGGTAAAATATGTAAAATTACTTAAAATACTTGAAATATATTAAAATAATACTAATTAATTAAAGGAAATTCATAAAAAAACATTAAGAGAAAATCAAGAAAATTATAAAAACATGTGATCTTATCCAGATTTAGGGTGTAGTAGCTTGGAAATGGAAGAAAGAAAAGCAACCACTAAAATTTAAATAAATAGAAAATGAAATTGGAAGAGATAAAGGACACTTGGCACGGAAAAAATGGAAGAAAAATTTCAAACCCAACTGTAAATTCAACAAACTACTTCCTAAACCTTATTTGGCCGATTTGAAGCTAAAAGAAAAAAATTAGGGAAAAGAGAGAAGAGAGAAGAAAGAATTTTTTTAAAAAAATAAGAAAATTAGTGTGCAATTAGACGCTTAAAAGAAACCAACACCCGACGACAACTTAGGAGTGAACGACCACCTCCACTAGATAATGGTGGCAGCACCCAAACCAGTCGATAAGGCCAAGGTGGTTGGCAGTGGCTAGAGCTGTCAATGCCGATAAGTCTAAATTTTATTCCTACTTTGTTTAATTTAATTAAAATATCAAATGATTGTGGAAAATTATAAAATTTGTAATTTTAGATTACTTTTTATATAGATTTAGGGAAAAAATGTTAGATTGATGAAATTAAGTCCCTAAATATATAGTGCTTAAGAAATCCTTATACTCAAACCGATTTTTTATACTGATTTAAATAACCTTAATAGTGTAATTTTGACTTTAAATTTTTTTGTAAAATATTTGGGATACATATTATAGTGCTATGAAGAGTTTTTCCTAAAATTAATTTTCTAAATTTTTATTTAATTTTTAGGCCCCAAAATCGTGCATAAAAAACAATCAATGAGCTTAATTTTGTGATTTAAGGTATTAAAAATTATGATTTAGTATGTTATTAGACATCCGTAGATGTTAATTACTGATGTAGAATGATAATTATGGAGTTACAATGATAATTGTGTGTATTATGCATATTAGGTACTAATAAATGAATAATGGGTAAAAGTAAATAATTAGGTTAATTTTATTATTTAGGGTTAGTTTGATTTATATTCTAATTTAGGATGAATTTAGATATCTTGAAATATTAGTTGATGATGAGATATGTAAATCATGGTATTAGGGAAGCTTGATGTATGTTTTATGTGTAGATTAAGTAATAATGGGTAAATGTGAAATATGAAGATTAAATAAGTGAAGAATATTAAGTTAAATTGATAATATTATAATAGTAGGAGAATATTATAAATTTAGTTTAAAAGGTAAATTTAAAAAATTATATGAAAAATGTAGATTATTTTCACATCAAGAACTAATTCGGTAGTTAAATTAGGAATATAGTATACTATACTGGTTAAAATACTGGTTATAAGCTAAAACGGTGATTTAGAATATCTAAGTATAGTTAGATGGATTTCAGGTTTTAGTCTGGGAGGAATTCTTAGGGTTTACAAATAAAAAAAGAAAACAATAATCAGAAATTAAAACAAAACTTGATTCAGAAATTGAATAAGGAATTAATTTAGAACTAGTTTAGTTATAGAGAATATAGAATTTGAATAATTGAATAAAATTATAATCTTAAACTAAAAACTAGTGACTTAAAACTTATATGTATATTTATACATATGTATAAGTGGTTACGTTAAAATGTAGATTATTCTTGGATCATAATCTAATTCAAAAGCATAATCCAAATTAGGATTAATATAAGTATATTCGATAGTAAGTCAAAAACCTAAAGGTTATACTCATTAAATAAACCATAACAAAAAAGGTTAAAAGGCATTTAAAAGACTTATAAACAAAAAGTAATAAAAAGAAAAAGGTAAACTAAAACCTATTTTAGAAGCCAAAATTATAGTCAAAACAAGAAACAAATTCAAAACCTAACTAAGCAAGAGAAGTAATTCTAAAAGACTTAGACCTAAATCACTAAATATATGAAGATCATAAACTAAAGATGATCATGATATAAATTATAGAATAAAACCTATCTATGGTAGTTATATGAAAACCAGAACAACATTTGTATTATAGGGATTTTTAGTGACTACATATGCAAGTTACACCTTGATTGAGCAAGTAGAGAGTTCAACTAAGTTAGGATTAATACGTTACTGTATTTTAGAATACTATTTTATAGTACTTAGAGGCTTAAGATTATACTTAATTATAATTAATAATAGTTGACTATACACATGCTTGTATGTGCTTATTTTTAAGTTTGATTGTATAATTCCAGTTTATTGCTTTAGCTTGTATTTATGTGATTTATTTGAAATGATTGAACTATTAAATTGGATCTAATTAAATATATGACTTATAATTCTAAATTGAACCTACATAGCAACCCATTAGGAAAAAGACATTAAGGTTCTCCAATCAAATACTGACCCCTTGGAAAGGGATGGCACTAGATAGCATAATAAGTCATTTCTTCATCCTTAGTCGAACTAAATAACAGGTGAGGAGGTTATGGTAAGGGCGAAGTCAATAGTTCAAAGGTAGTTGCAAGAAAAGCAATGTCTTCATTGCAAAAGCTTGAGTTTAGTCATGAGTTGTTACATTAAATGGAAACTTCTCAACTTGGATTAAAGAGTATGCAATTTCTCTAATCTCATGACAGACCAGACAATATCGTATGATAACATTTGCTTGTATGTGTGTTGCATCTAACTAATTTGGTTAATAAACTTGTTTGTATTTGATGTACAGTTTTAAGTCTCCATCATAACTTATTGAGCAATTAGTTACTCGTATCTCTATAAACATTGTTGCAGGTGTTAATTGGGAAGCAACCTATATTTACCTTAAAGCTGGCAACTGTTAGATCCTAAGGACTAAGGATATAAAACTAAAGATTAGATACATTCTCAAGTTTGGATTTTATTTTTAAAGCTTTTAGTATTAATTTATGTATTACTCAAGTAAATTATGATTAGACTACTAAATCTTATAAACATACTCTAATTATTTTAGTGTAAGTACGTAATTTTCATAAATTCATAGTTAAATCTCATGTTTAATTTATGAGCTGTTTACTTCAAAACGGGTTAGTCATAGATGTCTTATGTAAATCAAGTTTAAGATAGCAGTTGTAAGGTCAACTTCTATTTTAAAATGGTTTGTATGGTAAGACTGTTACAACTCTACCACTTCGGAGCGTAACAGAACTTCAATACCATTACTGCCCCCACTGACTGAGCTAACTAAGAAGAGTAAAGGATTCCATTGGAGTGACCGAGCTAAGCAAAGTTTCAAGGAGATCAAAGAGAAACTTACTATTGCCCCTGTATTAGCCCTGCTAAGCTTTGACAAGCCCTTTGAGTTGGAGTGTAACACCTCAAATATGCAAAAGTGCCAACTTGTTGCTTATTATAATGAGAAACTTAGTAATGCCACATTGAATTATTCTATGTATGAGAAAGAGTTGTACTCTCTCTTCCGAGCTCTTACCATATGGAAACATTATCTATTACCTCAAAAGTTTGCACTTTTCGTAGACCATGAGTCCTTGAAACATCTTTGAAGTTAGATTAAACTTTTAAAAAGTAAGCAAAGTAGTTAGAATTTATGGAGAGTTTCTCATAGCACAAAAAGGGTAGTGCCAATATGGTCACAGACGCCTTATTATGTCATTAAACCCTGCTAACCATCCTGCAAACTAAATTACTATGTTTTTCTCTTATTGTCGAATAGTATGATCAAGATCCATATTTTGGTCTCATTCTTGAAAAGTATAGAAAAGGAGCTATTGTTGGAGGATCTTACTTAAAGGATAGCTATCTGTTCAAAGAAAAGAGGCTATACATATAAATTGTTCCATACGAAAGCTGTTAGTTAGGGAAGCTCATAGTAGTAAATCATCTGATCATTTAAGAGAAACTAAAACAACCGATGAAAATTTCTATTGGCTTAGTTTGGCCAACGATGTCTATAAGGTCGTTAATAATTGTGAAGTGTATAAAAGGGCGAACGGAAGGGAGGAGCCACATAGAAGATATATGCCCTTACCAATATTGACTTTGCCTTAGACCAATGTCAGCATTGACTTTATCCTAAGGTTGCCCCAAACATCAAGAAAGAGGGATTTGATCCTTGTAGTAATGGATCACTTCAACAAAATGAAACACTTCATTCCATGCTACCGAACTAACAATTCTTTATGTATTGTTGATTTGTTTTTGTAGGAAATTGTCTGCTTATATGGAGTTCCAAAGACCATTGTTTTAGATTAGGATACAAAATTTCTAAGCTATTTTTAGAAAATACTTTAGAGAAAACTTAGGACTAAACTTTTGTTCAACTCTAGTCGCCACTCTCAAACTGATGGCTAGACTAAAGTGGTGAATAGGACATTAGGTATCATACTCTAAACTATTGTAGGAAAGAATTTGAAGGATTAAGGCTTATGCCTATCAATCGTGGAGTTCACTTACAATCAAACTATCTACAGTACTATTGGGAAGACTCTTTTCGAGGTTATCTATGACCTCAACCCCATTATTCCACTGGACTTGACTAGTACCCCCACAACTATTGAAGAGAACCAATCCAGAGTTAACTAAGCCCAAAGCTTGCAAGAGCTATACTAATCCGTAGCTAAGAAGATAGCTAAGTTCAATAAGAGACAGTAAGAGATAGGTAATCGTGGCAGTTAAGCTGTTTCTTTCAAGCCAGTTGACTTAGAATGGATTCACTTTAACCAAGAAAGATTCTCATACTTAAGACAAAATAAACTATCTCCATGAGCTAATGGTCCGTTCAAAGTCAAGAATATCAACTACAACACTTACTAGATTGAGCTACCAGAGAACTATAGTATTTCTCCCACCTTCAATGTATTCGATCTAATCCCTAACCAACCCAAAGAAGTTGCAAAAGAGACTAAAGGAGAGCAACTACAAGAAGCCCATTTTGATTTAAGGACAAATCCTTCCGAACCCCAGGCAAATGATAGGAATCTATTCCCCAAATCAGTCACTTAAAGTTAAGCTAAAGAACTATAAGGACTTACTCGATGAATACTAGCTTGAGAATCCTTCCACAATGAGGATTCCTTCATTGATTTGGTCTCCCACACTTCTACCAATATGAGTGCCCAACATTAGTAGAGATCAACGCAATCTCCAAGTTACCAAGCTCTAGGTATCTATCCAACCCAAACTATCGAATTGCCAAACTTGAAAGGGATTCGAGTATCTTTAGGTATTCGAGCTTTGACTTGAATTAGTTCAAGTCAACCTAGTTTCTAGACTTTCTCTTACCATCGGCAAAGCTTAATCTTGTAAGTGCTAAGTTATTTAAAAACTTACATCAGCAAGACTAACCATAATATAGGTTGCCTATTACTACCCGATACATATCTTTTGAGAAAATATTCCAGAAGGATTCTTTACTTTTTTGTATAGAATCTAATTTGTCATTTTTACCCTTTTTAGTATGTATTAGGAATCTTCTTGTACATTACTATTTTTGTGTTTTCCTTATATACTTAGAACTCTAATGGGGCCATTATATAAACCTCCATTTGATTGTACACAAACGATCATACATCATAATATTGAATTACAGAATTTTCCTTTTGGAAAGCACTTGATCGTATCATCTCTTTGTCTTCCCTAACTCTTATCTATTCCTTTAGTAAGGAATAGTGGCGAACGACCCTAATCAACACTTGCGCATCACATCAAGTGAAGATTAAGCCAAGTAGGATTAGTTAGTATGTCATATCTAATTAGTAATTGCCTAAATTTGCTAAACTACCTTTTATTTTTCATTGTTCTTGTTCATTGTAGGGCAGCCTCTGTGCTTATAACCCTGGAGATCCATCATGTACCCACTCACTTGAATCAATCGACATATTCTTTTCTCTATCGACCTTTTTTTGACTTAATATTCATGCAGTTTAATACCTCTTCACCTCAGTTCTCACATCCATTTTCAACCACACATTTACAATCATACATATCAATTACTATAGATGAGTAAAACATATTCTCATTTCCCAATGACTTCCCTCCACGTACAAACTTAGAATTCTTATTCTTGGAATCCTCCCTCATCTCTTCTTGTTTACTCAAATCAACCCCTCTTCCTTTAAATTGGCATGCATTCTTGAAATGATTAATTCTACCATAGTATTCACATACCTTTGGAAGACCTTCATATAATACTTTGTGGTATACAATTAATAATAACAGTATGTTTTAGCAGGATATTTGATGGGAATCAAGCTACGAGACCCCTGACTCGCAACCGAGCCCAAAGACTAGAGGAGCTGATACGTCGAATCCTTATATTTCAACCAACCCCTACCAAAGCCGAGTACTTCCACGTCGAATCACCTTTAATACCGTGCCGTATGACAACCTATTATTCTGTGGTTTGCCAAGTAGATGAGTACTCTCCAGTGCTAAGCCATACAATTACTCGACATTATTTTGCCAAGAAGCCAAGAGAGAGAATTCAGATTGATTAAGCCATCCTTACTCGGATAAGCCCATCTATCCATACTTTTTGTTCGCATCTCCTAACAACCTCACCAATGCTGCATCGCCATGTATACAGTATCACATATAGAATCTATAACACCAATGATTACTTTTCTTATATATTCATTTTTGTCCCTTCATAACATATACATTGCCCCCTCCCTCCTAGGAAATGCCCTTTTAGTCTTTTCCCTTTTAGCTAAGTTGCTCTAGTTTGCAGGTATAAATACTCTTGTACTTGTAGTTATAAGACATCAGATAATCTTCAATACACTTATGAGTACCTTCTTTCTTGCGTAAACATTGTTGTTTACTCTTGGTATCACTCTTATCATTTTCCTTAAGCAAGGTTAGGTAGCGAGTAACCTCGTAGAATCAATTTGTAAGTTACATTAAATTGTGCCGTGAGTCCTCGGAAGTTCCATTAGTGCATCATATCCTTTGAAGCTGTTCGTGGGTTTTGCTTACTGCTTTCATCCTTTGCTTTCACCCTTTCGTACCTTTCCCCATTAACTCTTTTCGTGCTTTCTACAAGCTCGAACCCATTCAACAACCGGCCTTGTCTGTTCTTGGCTACAGTTAACAACATCTTAATATCAGAGCAAAGATTTTGTAACTATAGTTAACTCTTCTTAGATTTCTGTTATGCTCTATTTTACCTATTTGAAACAAAGTCAGTTATTGAGTTCATTTGACTACGGCATTATTAGTTTTTCACTTTCTGAAGTATTTGTTTAAATTTTGAATTTGTGAGGAAAAATGATAGACCCAAATTTAAATGTTGGTACCGATGATGATAATAGAGTTATCTACCATAGGCATCAGTCTCAAGGAACTCCCAAAAGCACTGATGAGAGACACGATGAAGTAGCTAACCTCCTGATAGATCTGACTCGAGCTGTTTATGCACTGTCTTACTGACCTACTGAGGCTGTATAAAAAACTCTACAAGCCGTTTAACTTGTTCGAGGTCAGAACCTAGCTCGACCATTTCAAGATGGAAGAGTTGGCAGATGAGTAAAGCAAAGGATAGACCTAAGAGAGATTAATGAGGAAAAAGAAGAGTATTTTAAAGAGAAACGTGTATGAGTCCCTAAAGCATCCAACCATGTAAAGCTTCGGATTCGGAGTTTCAATAGGTCTAGAAATGTTGAAGAGTACCTAGATTGGGAAAGAAGGTGGAGCGTGTATTTGATTATTACCAGTATGAGGATTACAAGAATGTGAGGACTGCTACTATTGAATTTTCTGGATATTTTACCATGTAGTGGAAGAATTTTCAGGCCATGAGAAGAAGAGAGGGATACCGAGAGATTAATACCTGGCTCAAGATGAAGAGGGCACTCAAAAAAAGATTCATTCTGGAAACATATCTCTAAGATACTTTCACACAACTTCAGGAGCTGAGACAAGTAGGCCAAACTGTTGATAAATATGTTCAAAAATTCTAAATACTTATAAAAAGATGCAAAGTGGAGGAACCACCTACTCGAATAGTTTCAAGGTTTATTACTAGGTTGAGAGGAGACATCCGAGACATTGTGAAACTCCAACGATTTAACACAATGGATAAAGCTGTTAGGATTGCCTAGCGAATAGAGAGGCAAAGAAGAAGCCGAGTAGCGGCCAAAGTACCAACGAACCAACCTGGACAGGTAAGTCACTAGATACTACCGAGTACCAAGCCGAAAAGTAGGATAGATGTCAAAGCTAAGCAGAAAAGCTAGCCCAAAGATGTAGTGCCAACCCGAATGTATGAGAACAGGCAAGGGTCTAGTAGGAAGACTAGCCAAATCAAATGCTTCAAGTGTTAAGGGTTCAGACATATGGCTGCTCGGTGCCTGAACCAAAGGACAATGGTCATTAAGAGAGACACCCCAAAGTTAGACGCAAAGAGTACGGATGAGGAACTTAAGGAGGAGGAGGAGGTTCCTACCGAGAATGAGAATGCCAAGAAAGAGTTTATAGAGGAAGACGTATATGCTGAGGACTTGGACCAGCTACTCATAGGTGTCCAATGCACTATAAGCGTGGAACCCTCACGAGAGGAGGAGTAGAGGGAGAACTTATTTCATATCACCTGCAAGGTAAATAAACAGACATATGCCCTCATCATGGACAGTGGAAGCTACACCAATGTGGCGTCAACCAACCTCATCACAAAACTGAGGTTGCCGATTATTGAACATCCTAAGTCGTACAAGTTGCAATGGTTAAGTAACAAGAGAGCATTATACGTCACTTAGCAAGTACTACTGCCGCTCACTATCAACAATTAATCTTACCAAATTCTCTACGACATACTCCCCATGTGCACTTCCTACGTACTACTAAGAAGACCGTAGCTATTTGATAGGAAAGTCATTTACGACAGTTATAGGAATACCTACATGTTTGAGAAGGATGATTGGAAGATCACGCTAAATCTGATGCCACCAAGAGAGGTTCACAAGTTACAGATGAAACTTACTTGCAGATCAAAGAAGACTATAGTGATGAGTAGAGCCGAGCTCCGAAAGGCCATTAATGCCAATGAACCGACCCTCCTTTTGGTCAGGTGACTACTGAAAATGAAGGGGAGGGATGAATTACCCTAGGAGGTAAAGGAACTATTAGAACCGTTACCTGAAGGGTTGTACCCAACCTGAAGCATAAAACACTGCATTGACTTAATACCCGCCGCTGTACTGTTGAACAAGCCAGCTTATCGCATGAATCCTGAGTAACGTCAAGTTAATGAATTACTGGAAAGAGGATATGTAAGAGAGCCTCAGCTCTTATGCTGTACTTGCACTTCTAATGCCGAAGAAGGATGGAACTTAGTAGATGTGTATTGACAATCAAGCTATGAACAAAATCACAATTAAATACAGGTATCCGATCCCAAGACTAGAAGACATGCTGGATGAGGTGGAGACAAAATTTTCAGCAAGATTGATCTCAAGTCCGATTACCATCAAATTTGCATGAGGGCAGGAGACAAGTGGAAAATTGCATTCAAAACTTGACATGGACTTTACAAGTAGATGGTTATGCTCTTCAGTTTGTCGAATGCCCTGAACACCTTCATGAAGCTTATGAACCATGTGCTGAGATATCTCATTGGGAAGTGTGTCATAGTATACTTCGATGACAACTTGATCTACAGTACTGACATGTCGAGTCACCGTGAACATATAAGAGCAATCTTAGATATTCTCCCTATCGAGAGATTATTTGGCAACCTAAAGAAATATTGTTTTTGCTAGCATGAAGTAGTAATCTTGGGCTATGTAGTCAGTGGAGAAGGTTTACGAGTTAATGATGAGAAGATCCGAGCAATAGTTGATTGGCCAACCCCTACTACTTGTGCCGACGTGAGAAGTTTCCATGAATTGGCTTCATTTTACCGAAGGTTCATTAGGAACTTCAATACCCTTGCTGCAATACTTACTAAATTAACGAAGAAAAACACCGACTTCTAATGGAGAGAAAAAAAGGAGAGGAGTTTCGCCAAGGTAAAGGAGAAGTTGACCTCTGCCCCAATATTAGTACTCCCTGACTTCGAAAAAAATTTTAAGCTAAAATGCAACGCTTCAGGCATTGGAATAGGTACCGTCCTAATGCAGGATGAACAACCAATTACCTTCCATAGTGAGAAGCTCCGAATACCCTAGTTAAATTACTCCATATATGACAAAGAGCTCTTGGCAGTAATCCGACCACTGTAAGTGTAGCAACACTGTCTACTGCTAAGAGAATTTGTCATATATATTGATCACGAGTTACCGTGGCACCTCCAAAGTTAGACCAAACTGTCCAAGCGGCAGGCGAGATAGGTTGAATTTTTTGGGGGATTCAATTTTGTGAACAAATACAAACAAGGAAAGAGCAACATAGTTGCAGATGCTCTTTTGAAGAGGCATACGCTCTTGTTAGAACTGTAGACCAGACTGTTTGGTTTTGCAAATATCAAAGGACAGTACTCCAAGGATTCATACTTTAGACCAATAATTTTGCGATGCATGGATGGGAGGACAATAGACGAGTATTATGTGGAGAATAGCTATCCATTCAAAGGCAGAAAACTGTACATGCCGACTTGTTCCCTATAAGAATTATCAATCAGAGAAGTCTACTCTTCGGACACTTTAAAGAACGAAGAGCCTATGAACTATTAAATAGTCGATTCTTTTGAAAAAAAATGTGAAGGGATGTGCATCGAGTGGTCGAAGGCTGTGTTGTGTCCAAAAAGGCCAAGTGCCGAGCCGTACAAGGGAAAGCAATGCTCCTACTTGTTTTGACAAAACCGTAGATTGAGCTAAGTATGGACTTTGTTCTCAGACTGCCTAGAACTGCCTAAAGAAAAGATTCTGTAATGTTCGTCGTAGATTAATTCAGTAACATAGTACACTTCGTGCCCTATGCCAAAACTAACGACTCTTTGGCTATTGCTTCTCTTTTCTTACAGGTGGTTGTATGGATACACGACGTATCGTAAAGTGTAGTCTTCAATAAAGACTCAAAGTTCTTGAGCCATTTTTAGAGAACCCTGTGGCGTCAGCTAGGAACCAAATTGCACTTCAGTATCTCATGTCACCCCCAACCGATGGCCAAACAAAGGTGGTTAATCATACATTAGGGTCATTACCCCGAGCTGTAGTAAGCAAGAACATGGCTGATTAGGACGTCTACCTGCTAGTGGTCGAATTCACCTATAACCGAACCGTACATGACACCACTAAGTAGACTCCCTCCGAGGTGGTCTATGGATTTAATCCCGAGTTGCCCCTTAACCATGCCCCTATACCAGTACCTGCATAAGAGGACCCTAAAGCCTCGGCTAGAGCACAATCTCTCTAGCACATCTACGATAAGGTCACTTAACACATCGACCAAGCTGCTAGGAGAATGTGTGAAAAGACCTGATAACTCTAATTTTAAACATATTTCATAGGGTGATTTTATAGTATTTTCCTCACATTTTTTGTTTTCTTTAAATAAATTATACTTAATTGAGTAAAATTTTGATTTCTAGGTTTGAACATGTTTTAGGATCAAAAATGAAGAAAATGAATCAAGTTTCACTCAAATCGGAGTTCAAATGAAGAAGTTATGAAGTTGTACAGAAAATTTTGCCTTAGTGCAGGAAGTTACACGACCTGGGGACACGGCCATGTCCCAGGCCATATCTGGTGATGAAAACAGAATCTTTGTAATACACATATAAAAAGATATCTTAGGGTTTCAAAAGACAGGGGAGACATTACAGAAACGGAGAGACACAAGAGAAGAGAAAGAGACTTAAGGAGAACATCAAGAAAGAGGGGAAACAACATCAAGAAAGAGGCGGAACAACATCAACTTCAAGATTAGAGAGATTGTTCATTAATCAAAAGGGGTTTCCATGTTTTATTTTATATTATTGATGAAACTCGTTTTTAGATTCATTATGATAGCTTAGAATTTGAGTATTTAGGATTATGGAACCTAGGGTTTCATGTGATTCTTGGATTGATTTAGAAATTTAAATAAAATTTCTATTTTTACTTGATTCAATTATGTCGTTAATTATTGATTGATATTTCTAGAATATCAATATATGATATTATGCATGTTGATTGAGAAATTACATGTATAATTAGATCTTTACATAATTGAAGAGAATTACATGTATACTTAGAGATAAGATACATGTTTCTTTCGGAAAGTTAATTATTTGTATGGGAATTCATTATACATTAATGCAATTCTAAATTATATTACTAAGTGAAGAGATTCCGGTGAATAATTTAAGATTAGGGTTAATATGCTTGAGAAAGGTATTAACTTTAGTTGTGAATCCCTCCGGTCAAGAAAAATAGAAACCGAATTGAATATATTTTAAACAATCACATGTTAAACTCTAGGGGAAATAATTCCTAAATACGTTATTAATTTTTTGAAGTCGTTCTTGATTTTATCGTTTTTTCAATTGCTTAATTAAGTTAGTTTGTTAATTTTAGTATTTTTAATTAATTCAAACTTTCATAATTTTCCGGTTAGATAATAAAGCTAAGGTTAATATTAGTACACGAAGTCTCTGAGGGATCAACTCGGACTCACATCCGCTATATTAAAACTGATAGGTGCACTTGCCTGATATCAAGACCAAAGGTCGATCGGCCAACTAAACAATTTCAATTAGGAGACTTGGTATTGCTATACCTTAGCAAGGAGCAGTTCCTGAAAAAAAGGAAGAACAAGCTATCTACAAGGGCGGAAGGACCTTTCAAAGTCCTCCAAAAAATCAGTGACAACACTTACAAGTTAGAGCTACCTGAGGACTATGGGGTTATTGATGCCTTCAACATTGCCGACTTCAGCCCATATCACCCTAACGAAGGACTGAGCGAACACCATTTGGATTTGATTCCAAATCCAAAACGACCTGGAAGGAATGGTGAGAATCAAGTTACGGGACCCTTGACTCGTAGCTAACCCCAAGGATTAGAAGGGCTGCTACGTCGAATCCTTATATTCCAACCAACCCCTACCGAAGCTGAATACTTCTTTGCCGAATCACCTTTAATGTCATACCATATGACAACCCATTATTCTGTGGTTTGCTGAGTAGATGAGTACTCTCCAATGCCAAGCCGTACTTTGCTGAGAAACTAAGAGAGAGAATCTAGATTGATTAAGCCATCCTTACTCAAACAAGGCCATCTGTCCATACTTTTTGTCTGCATCCCCTAACGACCTCACCAATGCCACATTGCCATCTGTACAGTATCACATGTAGAATCTGTAGCACCAATGATTATTTTTCTTGTATAATCATTTTTGTCCCTTTATAACATGTACATTGCCTCCCCTTCCCCCCTTAGGAAATGTCCTTTTTGTCTTTTCCCTTTTGGGTAAGTTGCCCTAGTTTGCAGGTATGAATATCCTTGTACTTGTAGTTGTAAAACATCAGATAATTTTCAATACACTTTTGAGCACCTTCTTCCTTGTGTAAACACTGTTGTTTACTCTTGGCATCACTCTTATCCTTTTTCTTAAGTAAGGTTAGGTGGTGAGTAACCTCATTGGACCAATTCGTACTTCACATTGAATTGTATTGTGAGTCCTCAAAAGTTCCATTGGTACATCATATCCTCTGAAGTTATTCGTGGGTTTTGCTTACTATTTTCATCCTTTGCTTTCACCCTTTTGTACCTTTCCCCATTAACTTTTTTCGAGTTTTCCATAAACTCGGACCTATTCAGTAACCAGCCTTATCTATTCTTGGCTACGATTCACAACAATATTTGTATTCAATTGCATACAAATTCATAAGAACGTCCCCTCTCTAATCCAATGGTATAATAGCTAATGGGGAATAATATTCTACTGGCAATCCAAAAATCCAATTCCATGTTGCTACTATATCAAATTCCATGACATTTAGCCTAAATCTTAATGCCTACTTTTTCAAGGTTAAGTACTTTACCATTCACAAACCGCGGTTTATTATTTATAACCCACTGATAATCCATATTATTTTCAAAGGATATTAAGTATTATCCTAATCCCACATGAATTAGTTTAAATGAATTCATCCTTCTTCACATTTTGTTTAATCTTTCCCATAGGACTTTATAACTTAGGTTTAACCCATGACTTTGGCAATAAATGTGTTCTTCCAAGGGTTACTCAATATTTCAATTTCCGTATAGGAAAAATTCAAATAACAAATACCTTATGCCACGTTTTCATTCAATCTGTCCTTCTCCTTCTTCGTTTTTTAGAATCATAGTCCATATTCATAGAGGGGGGACAATCTTAGAAACGGTATCTTTTGTAGGCTCCTAAAATATTGATGATCACTACATCTTTAAAAGAAATTTTCTTTCAATTAGGGTTTTCAATCCCTTTTCCGTTGGTACCATTTTCATCCAAAACAATAGTGTTGGTATTATCATCACCTGTCGCTACTAATTTTTTTCCACTGGTACCATTTTCATCCAAAACAATAGTGTTGATATCATCATCACTCATCACTACTAATCTTTTCTTACTTCAATGAAGAAAATCACCATCTCAATCCTTGTCCTTTTGTAATGTTACCTTAAGGTTAGCTACACCGAAGAGAGAGTCCACAAGAGAAGCCATTACATTTTGAGTGAAAAATATTAGAATAAAGAAAAATAACAGATATATTGTAGATCCAATACTAAGCTATCCTTAGAAAAAAAATTTGAAGAAGCAACAGATAAAAATTAGATAAATTCACTAAAGAGAGCAGATAAACTCAGGCTTGTCAAATTTGCTAAGAAATGTACTTATCACAAATATTCCAAGAAATAATAAATTATGAAATTACTTTTTAGTGAAAGGGAGAGAGAAAGAAGAAGCATGATGGGTATAATGGATGGGGTATGTTTTGGTGGGTATAAAGAATGGAGACATTCAAATTTTATTAACGTACTTTATGAAATGAAAGGCTAAAATTGGTTAAAGAGTAAGAAAAAAAAAGTTCATATAATAATTATTTTACATTGTTATTATTACTACATTAATATATAATATTATAGTTTAACCATTAAGGTATATATTAATGTATATTATTATATTGTGAATGTGGAAAAAGGTTTGTTACGCAGTTACATTAAGGTTCAATTTTCCAATATTGTGATACATACAAAAGTACCCACAAATAAAAATTTTAGATCATTACGTAGGGTAATGAGGATATAGGGTGATTTATGTTTGATAATTTTTCAATATGGGTGTGGAGACAAGTGATAATTAATGGCTTCATAATAATAATAAAAATGGAGATATAAATATAGAGTATATGTAATTATTGAAATTTTGGTTTGACCAAAAAACAGATTATTGAAATCTTTGTATTATCAAAAGCAAATGTGATAATTAATAGTAGTAAGTGAATTGATAATAACGGATAACGGTTATATTACAATATAGAAACCAATAAAGCATTAGTGGCTTAATATATATAAGCCACTAATGCTTTATTGGTATATATAATATATATAACAGATATTATATATAAGACATAGATATATAAAAGATAGAAGATAATATATATAACATATGCATATATATAAGATATAGATATATAGAAGATAGAAGATATAGATATGGGTTATTTACATTTGGTGATTTTTATTTTATTTTTTTTAAGTGTGAATGTGAAAAAAGAATAAAAAATGCATAAACTTAAAATATAAGAATATAATAGATTTATTACAATTAGTAATACAACATTGATGACAAAAAGATGCTTTTGTTATTCTTTTCATATGTAAATTGTAAAAAGAGTTCAAAGAGGGATTATGAGAGTTAACTATGTGATAAATGCTTATGGATTGTGGAAAGAAATTGTTGTTTTTGAATGTGAGCATATCAAATATTGGATAAGCTTAATGGTCACAAGGATTTAGTAAGGATGCAATCAAGTTGGTTGTTATAGGATACTCAATCCCCATACCCTAATAAAAACCTTATAGTATTAAGGTTAAGGTTGAGTTTCAAGAGATGATTAAAACCCCCCATAAGTTTTAAGATCATGTTTTAGGATTATAAGAGAATCAAATGAGAAACTGGACTGAATAAGAGAAAATAAATTACTTCATTGACTTTATCTTATATTTTTTCTTTTTTTACTAAGAAGATTAACAAGTGTATTGAACATTTATTTATAGAAATCCTATAAGAATATACTAACAATAGCTTAAAAAATCAAAAGCAAAATAAAATATTCTATGTAATCAATATCGAATGGCTCATGTATAAAGTTTTCAATAACTTTAAGTACAGATTTTAGTAACAAGAAGAAAAACGTTTTGGGTTCTTTAAAACAAAAAACGTTTTGGGTTCTTTAAAACCCAAAACAATATAGGGTTGAGTTATGGTAATTTGACTAATAAATTTGGTTTTGATGGGGTATGCAGACGAATCAAAGAGTTAGTGGATTAATAATAATAGATAGAAGTATCAATCATTGAATAAAGCTAAATGGTATTTAGGATTTAGTGATCATGTAACTAATAGATTTAATTTTATGAGGGTATGAAGACAAATGAAAAGGTTAGTTGTTTAACAACAATGGATAGATAATAATAGATAGATATAATGAATAAATATGATTAGTATAATTAATAATAATGATGATACTATAAACATAATGAAAATTGTGAGAAGTATACAATATTTTATATATAGAAATTGTAATTAATAATAATGATGATGTAAACAAAATGACAATGGTGATAAATAGAAAATATTTTATATATCGGAGTAGTTATTTCCATCTTATAAGGTAAGTGTCATTTATAGACCTAGCAAAATAATATGAAAAATATCTATTATAAAATAGCAAAAAATAAAATACATGCAAATTTAATATGTATTAAATGAACAATTTCCACATTATGGAAAAGAAACCATAAGGCTACTACGTTTTAAATAGTATAGATAATTTTTTTTATAAATTATCAATAATTGAACGGTTTAATAATTATAACAAATAACACTTTGGAGCACCAAGTCAGGTACTTCCTTGGTCAAGATTATAGCACGAGTCTATTTTATGAAATGTTGATGTAAAATTTAAAAAAAAAAAGTCATTTCTATTATATATGCTTTGGTTAATATTAATTTAATATGTAAAAATATCAATTGCTAACCACAAAATTCGGCATTGGAATAATTGAAATGTTATCCTAAATTTTCATTAAGTTGGATCTCCACGAACGAGCATATTTGATTTACGAATTAGAAAACAAAAGGAATAAAATTATAATTCTTTAAGAACATAATAGACAATTATGAATAATTTTGAGAAATTTTTTATAATTATTTTGAGATATCATGAATTGGTTTGTAAGAATATCTTAAAAAATTAAAGAATAGTTATTTCTTTAATCTTATAAAAAAATTATAATTTCTTATTTTGCTTTATGACTCAGTGATATGTATATTAATCTCCTCAATGGGATAGACCATATTTGAATTCCCATCACCTATTATAATCACAAAAGGAAAAAACAAAGCAAACTTTGTGAAATAGCCATTTTGCTGATCACAAGGAGTAATTATTTTATTCTATCTCCATGGAATCAACGAGGTATTCTCAATGATTATGTCTTCCATTACCCACAGAGATTTTGTTAATAGAAAGAAGAAGAATTTTTCTTTTTGGCATTTTAATATTATTTTCATAGTATAATCACTAACATTTAAATTTTTATATTTCACATTAAATATGGTCAAGAAATATTGTGAGAATATGATTCAATTAAAATTTATTTAATGCTGCCTAGGTTTATTGTTTATTTTGTAACGCTAAACTAAACTCAAGTGTGCGACGTGGGAGATAGTGTTCAGCCTGGACTTCACGATCCGGATTATTCCTTCAAGAAACGATTTGTCCAAACTTTAATTATTCCATCATTGCAATACTACTTTAAAGAGATTTATTTATTACTATTACGATTCCATCGTTTTTCTTTCCCCTTTATTTCTAATTTAATTTATCGTTCCATCAATATAAATGGGATGTAAACCAACTTGCCTATACACAATATACTCAAGTTTGGCTTAGATTTTATTCAAATCCAATTTGGTAATAGTCAAGTCATTCTTAAGCTATATCTATTCGAATGGTAACATGAGTCGAGTTTAAGCTTTAAAATACTAAACTTGTTATATTTGTAAACCTAATCGAATATGGTATACCGTTAATATAAGTGAGTTTAAAATTAACTATGAAAAATTTATATAAACTTCAAGCTAATTGACCTCAACTTAAACTTGTTAAATATATCTTCAAGTTTGATGTTAAACTCAAAATTTAAACATTAGTCAAGCTCGAAATGAAGCTCGAGTTTAATGCTATATTGGTTTGACTCGACTTAATTATATCCTTAGCTATAGCACCATTATCATCCTATTTCCTTTTGGATGTTAGTGTATTCAAATAAACGGAGTGAAAGAAATATATATCAACTATATATATATATACATATATATATATATACAAAAAGGTATCTATAATAAAATGTATCAAATATAGATATGTTATAAATAAAAATTATTGTAAGAGTTAAAAACATTTCCAATTTCCACTTCTAAATTATTGGAATATGTTGGATATAAGAATTCATTGTGAGTATGACGTGCACACATGCACCTATATGAATCACATGATATGAGTATGTTAGGATTAGTGTTATAGAGAATAATTCTCAAGAAAGAATGAATGATTTGGTATGAATCACATAATATGAGAATGTAAGGGTTAGTGTTGTAAAGAATAATTCTCAACAAAGAAATGAATGATTTGGAGAGGAATTGGAGACCTAAGGTAGGTTTAGGTAACAAGAAGCATAGTAAAGCTAGGTTCAAGCTTTCTCTCATAAACAACACACATATGTATTTATAATAAGTCATAAGTAATATTTAGTGTTATCTCATGTGAGCTATTAACAAACAAGATTAATTAAAGTTTAGTGACTAGAGGATAACAAACCCCAACTATACGTAATAAAGCCTACTAATACCTATGCTTGCTAAAGGTTAAAAGTGTTCAAGACAATTTTGATAAACCTCAGCTTGAGCTCACCAATCCAAAACTTTCAAAATCATTTCCAATTAGAATAATTATTTGCATCATATTACTAACCCATATATTAGTGGGACCATAATTTAGTTAATTTTGAGTTTGATCCATGAAGCTATATTATATAAATTTTTTTATCTACATTTTGCTCATATATGATAACTCTTTTAGATTGAGAAGTAAGGGTTTTTGGGCATTCATCAAGTACATTTAGTGTAAAGTCACATTTGTTGCACATGTAATTTAGCATAGATTGTCACATGGTGTGCCCTTATCACTACAAATTGAATATAACTTAATATGCAACATGCGTATGTCATGCATACCCTCTTCCATTGTGCCATTTGATTTTATGAATATTTAAGGTCTATGCTGTGAAATATTACTTATGCAACAATATATTTATGCATGTCACATAATATCAATTAAATCAATTGAATGATTTCTTACATAATGTTACATTTTTTATAGCAAAGCATATTCGCTTTACTCTTTTTTCAAGGAGAGAAAAATGAAGACTAAGAAGTTGTGTTCATTCAAAAATTATATTAGCAATAAATGAGCAACATTTTTATTTTTAAGGAGAGTAACGTGCTATAATTTGAAACCAACTATAATAATTTCCCCCACTTAATAGTGTTTCATATAATGATGCAATAATAAATATTTAAACATATCATAGTTAAGAAAAAGTAATATTGTAGAGAAATAAATATCATAGCAAGTGAGCTTCATCCAAACTTGTGTCTTATATAATAAGTATCATGCATTATATATATTATAGAGCATTATTTAGTAAGTGTTGCATATGATGAGGTTTATAAAGGGGGATCACATGAATAAGAACGTACCATTATAAAGATCAAGGTTGCATCCTAGTATAGATTTTAGCTATTTCTTGACATAACCAAATAATTGTTTAGCCGATGACTTGTATTAAGAGTGTGTTAGGGAGGCTTGGGATATTTTCATGCAAGTATTAGCATAAAAGGACTAGGTTGTTTCAATTAATACATTCAACCAATTCAATTCATCTTTAATATGGGATGACTTAGTATTTCTTCATTCATTCCCATCCAATCAAATACGCTGAGTATGATAAATATAGCCTTAGGTTTGATTTTTTTTTTTTAAATAGTCTTGAGTATATGCCACATAAAGTAGGAAAAATATTTATCATTACACTTCTCATAACACATTATGCATATATTATGTGTTTTTAATTAGCCAATTATAGGTATTTACATGAGTTTTAGATTTAAAGCTAGAAAAATTGCTTTAATTTGGAAGATAGATTGTCATGGCCATTATATCATTAATATTGCATACTAATATAATTAATACTATCTATAAGTAAAGATAATAAAAGCTACTAATAACAGCTGTAACTTTAGTAGAGTTAGATTAATAAAAGTCAAAGAATGTCTAGGTTATGTGTTAAGATTTATAAAAGGTAATAATAACAGTTGTAATATGCTAAGACTTGCTTAAACTTATTAATATTTGTCAAGGAGATTACTCCATTACTTGACAAGAAAAGCAATAACATATTGTAGAGATTTAGTTGAAATAAGCAACAAATGCTAAAGAAAATACTCTACTAAGAGGAGGCAAAATAGTTGTAATTTACTAAGGCTTACTTAATATTAATAGTACTTATTAAGAGAATTGCTCTATTACGTCACAACAAAAATAATAAAAGATGTCAAATATTGATTAAGCTTAAAGGTAAATAGAGTATAACAATCCAATACATAGATTGAGTGTTATTGTAGTAAATAAGCATCATAGCACAAACTATGCAATGTCGCAATGGGTGAGCTTCACAAACATAGATCATTCATTATTGCAAGCGTTATAGCATAGATTATGCATCATTGTTGTAGACAAGATTACATTATAGATGTTAAAATAAATTGCCAATTATGTATTTCAAAGTGTAAACTATGTGTTTGAAATGTTCATTGATCAACTAAGCAAATACCTATTTAAACAAGAACAAAAAATAGAGATTTGTGATATTTAGAGAGATACATAGACAAGTACATGCCCATATTATTGGTTGTATACATCTCGTTGATTTGATGTATTAACATTTAACGAATAGACCTAGTTGTTGCAAATTAAATCAGCGATATACATGACTATATCTCTGCCTATCTTCTTTGTGCAGAGTAACATGCTTCAAAGAGTTGCAACTTTTCATAAAAATTCATGAGTTTCAATTGTAAGGTTCATTCCAATTTATGATTAAGGGTCTAAATCGATACGTAACTGATCTAAACTTAATTTTATGAATAGGATTCAATTCTTTGAATCATCATGACTCTTATGAAAGGTTGTTTCCTCTAAAAGTATATCTTATAACTAAGTATTACAACTCCTATTTTAGTGATTCTTTTTGCATGAATCTTCGACCAAATATTTATAGTTCTTCATATTCAAAACTATGACAAAATAAACACCTCTTCTACATCCAGTAACAAAATAAACAATATTATCTATTTACCTCTGTCCCCTTCTTCCCCAGTTAGGCATGGAAGAAGGTCCAACTTAGAAGAAAATTGATGAAGCTGAGATTTACTTGTAGCCTTAGTCATGACATCAGCAAGCTAAGGGTGAGAAAGAACATACAAAATGTGAAGAAAACTACTAGATACATGATTGCTTGTAAAGTGGATATCAACATTGATATGCTTCGTATGACCATGTAAATGGGTTTTTTAGCTATTAGTGTAGATAAATGATTGTTAAAATAAAGTGTAACAAGAAGTGCAACCAATAAATGAAAATCTCGAAGCAAATGGGAAAGTGAAAGAAATTGCTTTGTTGTTTTTGCCATGCACCTATATTCGACCTTAGTAGATAATGTTGAAACGGTTGGTTGTTTCTTGGTTTTTTAAGAAATGAGGGAAGAGCCAAGAAACATATAGGACCTACAGAGGGATTTGCGATCAACAGCATCAACTTCCTAATTAGCATTTGGAAAACCATGTAAGACAAGTTCGAAAAAAGCAAAGTGATAAAGACCATGATTGTAAGACTTACAATCAGTTATTCAAGATTTGGTTCGTAAAATTTAAAGCAATCGAGCAAATTATTCAATTTAACCCAACTTTTACAATGAAGTTAAGATTATTAGTAAAAGTGATCTTGTAATTTTAAATTTAAGAAAATAAGTAATAAAATTATAGAATATTATAATATCAAATTTAAAATAAATTACTCGTTATTTATTAAAAATGCATATATTGAATTCCGATAACTAACAAGTCGCTAAAAATAAATTATATAAATACTAAAAATCATAAAATAACTTAAGTAATATTTAGGAATATTTATTTATACCATATATGTATTTACTTATAGGTAGAAATATATGTAATTACTTAAAATACGCTAAATAGGATAAAATAACATTAAATAATTAAATAAAATGCATAAATAAATAAATAAAAATTATGAAAAAATATGGAAATGTCCAGAAAAGGGTCATGACAACCTGGAATTAAAGAAACAAAATCAACCAATTAAAATTCAATAAATAAAAAGTGGAAAAAAGGGATAAGATAAGGCCAATATTACTTCAAAATTAATGAAAAAAATATCTATAAAACACTATAAATAACTAAAAAAATTCAGAAGCTCATTTGGTTTGTTTGGAGAGTAAAAAAATTAGAGAGAACAGAAATAATTAGGATTAGGGTTTATATACAAAAAATTACAAAAATCTATACAATTAAGGCCTTAAAAGAAATCCCTAACTCGATGACCATCTGAGAGTAGACAACCACCACCATCACATGATGGTGGCAGTACCCAGACTAATTGACAAGACCATAGCGGCTAGCGGTGGTCGAAGCCACCAATTCTGGTGAGTTCGATTTTTCTTTCAATTTTTCATATTTTGTTAAAAATACTAAATAGTTTTAGAAAATTATGAAATTTTTTATTCTAGAGTTTTTAAGTATGTAGATCTAGGGAAAATTTTATTTTGATAATTTTGAGTCCAGAAATATGCTATCCTTAAAAAACTATGCAAACTTGAGCTTTGTTTGGTTTAGAAATAAATAGGTTTAAAAGTGTAGTTTTGGATTCAAAATTTTTATGTAGACTACTTAAGGGTTACATAATAGTACTATGGAGCCTCTTTTTTTTTCAAATTAATTTTCAAAAATTTTAGATAATTTTTAGGTCTTAAAATAATACATAAAATGGGTAATTTAGGGCTAATTAAATAATTAAATGGTTAATTATTGATTTAGTATATAATTATATGTTTTAGGATGTTGAAATCTAATGGAGCATGCTATTTATAATATTTAGAGTGTTAGATGTAATTATTAAGGTATTATGTAGTAAATATGTAATAGGTAAAAATGGTAAATTTTATGTTAATTTTGTAATTTAAGATAATTAGGTATAAAATATCATTTGGAATGAATTTCGATATTTTGAAATGTTAGTTGATGTTAAGAGATGATATTTGAAGTGATAAAAATATTATATGTATATATTATTGACGTATTAAGTGATAATGTGTAATATGTAGGTATAAGAAATTAATAAGTAGGAAAATATTATATTAAAATTGATATTGTAACAATAATAGAAATATATATATAATTTGGTAGGAGACTTAAATTTAGGTACTTATATAAAAAATGTAAAATTTTCTTACATTAGGAATTAATTCGATAGTTAAATTACAAACGTAGTGTATCATACTGATCGAAATACTAATTAGGAGCTAAAACGTAAATTTAGCATACTTAAGCATAGTTAAATCAATCTCATATTTTAGTTTGAGAAGAATTCCTAGGGTTCATAAATAAATAAAAAATAATAATAATCAGAAGTTAAAACAAAACTAAATTTAGAGACTGATTCAAAAATCTAATCAAAAATTAATTTGGAAGTAATTCGATTATAGGATATATAGAATTTAGATAAATGTGTAAAATTATAATCCCCAACTTAAAACTCATGATTTAGAGCTTATATGTACAAATACCTATGTACAGGCAAACGCATTAAATAAAGATTATTCCTAAATCAAAATCTAATTTAGAAGTCAAAACCATAATTGAAACAAGAAACAAATTCGAAACTTAGTTAAATAAGAGAAGTAATTCTAAAAGACTTAGACCTAAATCACTAAATGTAAGAAGATCATAAACCAAAGATACTCATAATCTAAATTATATAACAAAACATATCTATGGTAGTTATGGGAAACTAAACCAACACTTATATTATGAAGATTTTTTGCGATGGCCCATACAAGTCGCGCTTCAAGTGAGCAAGCGAAGAGTCCAAGTAAGTTGGAATTAATATAGCATTGTATTTTGGAGACTTGAAATTATGCTTGATTATGCTTGTTAAATAGTAGACTACGCATATGTGTTTGTTTCTGAATGATGCTATGATTCTGATTCGCTGCTCTAAATTATATTTGTATGAATTATTGCAATGGTTGAACACCTTAAACTGAATCTAACTAAATATATAACTTGAAATTCTAAAACGGATATGTATAGTTACCCATTGGGGAAAACTTAGGGTTCTCCGACTAAATACCAACCCCTTCGAAAGGGATAAAGCTAGATAGCATAATCGATCCCCTTTTCATCCTTAGTTGAACTAAGTGATAAGTGAGAAAGTTGCAATAAGGATATAGTCAATGATTCGAAGGTAGTCGCAAAAAGAGCGATGTCTCTATTGTATAAGTCTAAGTTTGGTCGTAAGCTATTGCATTAACATAAACTCCTCAACCCAGATTAAAGTGAGTGTAATTTCTCTAATCTCACAACGGGCTGAACAATGTTATGCGATGGCATTTGCTTGAACATGTATTACACCTAATAATTTGATTGATAACCCTGTTTATGTTTGTTGTATAGTTTGAATTCTTCATCCCAACTTATTAAGTTGTGGTTGCTCATATCCCTATAAACTTTGTTGTAGGTGCTAATTAGGAAGAGGCTTACGTTTATTTTGAAGCTAGCAACTGTAGGATCTTGGAGAGTAAGGATATAAACTGAAGACCAAATAAACTCCCTAGTTAGATTTATTTTAAAGCTTTTAACATTAATTTACAAATTACTTATGTAAATTGTGATTAGATTGCTAAATCTTGTAAATATATTTAGATTATTTTAATATAAGTATGTATTTTGCTTAAGTTTATAAATAAACAATATGTTTAATTTATGAGCAATTTATTTCAAAGTGGGTTAGTCGTAAACTCCTTGTATAAATCAAGTATAAGATAACGACTATATAGTTGGTTTCTATTCTAGAATGGTTTACACGATAGAATTATTACGACTCTACCGCTTCAAAGCGTATGTTCAATCACCTTAAATTTTATGAACTAAACCCTGTGTAGCTGATTGTGGGTCTTACAATGATCAAAAGTGCTCTTAAGAAATTTCAAACATAGATAGCAGCTTGATGGTGTATGGATCGTGATGTGGCTACAAATTGGCTCAATTGTTGTACTAAATGAAATGTCCAACTTTGTGATAGTAAGATATAACAATCAACCAACAATTTTGTGATACAAAGATGAATCTTTCAATAGGTTGCCTAAAGCATTATCAAGATGAATACCTTTAACAAAAGGTCACTTAGTTAGTTTTGTAGTTGTTAAACCAACATCTTGTAAGATATCTAAATGAAACTTATATTGATTGATTAAAAATCTACACTTGTCCTACACACCTCAATCCTCAGAGAAAATTAAATATCTCTAAGATAATTGATAGTGAAGGCTTTGGCAATAGAATTCTTCACATCACAAATAGCTGTAGAAGAATTCCCTACAACTAAGACAACAACTATGTATACTAAGACTACCAAAAATTCATCACCATGTTTCTTAGGGAATAAGGAATAGTCATTCTTAGATTATATAAAACCAAGTGAACAAATAAAATGAGTAAATTCTTGATTCCATTATTGAGAAGCTTACTTTAATCCATATATGGAGCGAACCAATTTAAAAGCAAGATTAGAAGAATCCAAAGAAAGACTATTAGGTAGATCCATGTATATTTCTTCATCTATGCAACCATATAGAAACACATTATTTACATCTAACTAATGAACATGCTATTTATCAATCGTTACAACAATCAATTGTAAGCCCCAAAACTAGCTATTTGAGGTTTCAATCAGGTTGAAAGACTTGATCGAGCCTAAATTATAAAGTAAAGCTAGAAATATTGGTAAAATGATCCCGTAAGTTTGAATTTAAGAAAATAAGCAATAAAATAAAAGAATATAAAAATTCCAAATTTTAAGTATATAACTCGTTATTTATTGAAAATGCGTAAAATGCATTCCGATAATTAACGAATCACTAGAGATAAATTATATGTATACTAAAAATCATAAAATGACTTAAATAATATTTATTTGTACTATATACGAATTTACATGTAGGTATAAATACGCGTAATTACTTAAAATACGCAAAATGTACTAAAATAATACTAAATACTTAAAGAAAATTCATAATTAATTAAGGAAAAATCAATAAAAATCAGGAATTATCCAACATTGGGTCATGGTAGCTGGGAAAAATAAGAAAAAAAATCGGGCAATTAAATTAAGACAACACAAAAGCCAAAAATTAAAGGACAAGGCAATTGTCTTGTCCAATTTAATGCACAATAAATTCCCTAAAGCTCTATAAATAGGGAAAAAATTTAGAAGCTCATTTGGACAGTTAGAAATCAAAGAAAAATAGGGAGAGGCGAAAATTGAGAGAAAAACCAAAGAAAAAAAAATAAAAGGAAAACTGTACAATTAAGGCCACAAAGGAGAACCCAGATTCAATGGGCAGCTGGGAGTAGACGGCGGCCACCACCACACGGTGATGGCAGCGCCCAGGTAGGCTGACACACCCATGGCCACCGACGGTGGCCGGAGCCACCCAAATCGGTGAGTTTGATTTACAGCCCGATTTTGTGTAATTTTATAAAAATGGTAAATATTATTAGAAAATTATGAATTTTGTTATTCTGAAATATTTTTGTATTTAGTTTTTAGGAAAAATATTATTTTGATGAAAATATATCTCGTGATATAGGGTCCTTAACAAATTGTGCAAAACCGAGCATATTTCGGTTTAGAAATAAATAACCTTAAGAGTGTAGTTTTGAACCCAACATTTTCATGTAGATTACTTAAATGATATAGAATAGTACTACAAAGTCCGTTTTCAAAAATTAATTTTTGAAAATTTTAGATAATTTTTAGGCCCTAAAATGAGGCATAAAATGGGTAATTTAGAGTTAATTAAGTAATTAAATGGTTAATTATCGATTTAGTGAATAAGTATGTGTTTTAGGATGTTGAAATCTGATGGAGTATGATACTTGTAGAATTTAGGGTGTTAGAAGTAATTATTAGGTTAATTATGTAGTAAATAAGTAATATGGAAAAATAGTATATTTTAAGTTAATTTTGTAAATTAGGGTAATTAGGTGTAAAATCTGATTTAAGATGAATTTAGACATTTTGAAATGATAATTGATGTTGGGAGATAGTAATTAGATGAATGAAAATATTAGATGTATATTATATACATAATAGGTGATAATACATAATACATAAGTATTAGAAATATAATAAATAGAAAATATTAGAATAAAAATTGATATTATGATAAGAATACAAATATACAATAAATCTGATAGGAAACTTGAATTTATGTAATTATATGAAAAATGTAAAAAAATTTCTCATATCAGGAGTGAATTCGATACACTAATACAGATTTAAGTGTACTGGGTGAAATAAAATACTAACTAGGGGTAATGATAATATTTAGGAGATCGGGAAGTAATGTGATTAATTTCACATTATGGGTTGAAACGAATTTCTAGGATTCGAGGATAAAACAATACTTAGAAATCGAACTAGAACCTAATTTAGAAATCGATGCGAAAACCGAACCCGAACCTAGAATAATTGTGAAAGACTTAAAACCTAGATAATTAGGCATATTAAACCCTAAACAAAACATAACAATAAATGTTATAAGATAAAATAAACCTATAATTGTTATATGAAAAACTAAAACCACGTTTGTGTTATAGGTATGATCGGCGATGGCCTGAGCAAATCGGACCTCGAGTGAGTGAGCGAGGAGTTGAGATAAGTTGGGATTAATACGATGCTGTATTTTGGAGGCTTAAGATTATACTTGGTTGTGCTTGTTAGATAGTTGGATGTGTGCATGTGCTTGATTATGGGTGATACTATGATTCTGTTTGTTGCTCTGACATATATTGTATGATCTGTATGAAATGACTGATCACCCTAAACTGGACTTAATCAAATATACGATCAGTAATCATAATCGGACATGCATGGAAACCTGTTAGGGGAACTTAGGACTCTCTGGCTAAATACCGACCCCTTCGAAAAGGATAGTGCAGGATTACAATTGGTCCCTTCTTCATCCTTAGCCGAACTAAGTGACAGGAGAGGAGGTCGTAGCGAAGGTAAAGTTAGTGGTTCGAAGGTAGTTATAGGAGGAGCGAGATCTCCATTGCATAAGCTTGGGTTTAGTCGTAAGCTGTTGCATTAATAGTAACTCCTCAACCTAGATTAGAGCGGGCGTAATTTCTCTAATCTCACGACGGGCCGGACAACGTCGTGCAATAGTATTTGCTTACACATGCATTGTACCTAATAAGTTGATTGAAAACCTTATTGTGTTTATGATATAGTTTTAAGTCCTCCATCTTAACTTACTGAGTTGTGGTTGCTCACATCCTTATAGACGTCGTGTAGGTGCTGGCTAAGAAGTGGCAAATAACTACTCTGAAGCTAGCAACTGCTGGATCTTGGGGAGTAAGAAAAAATATTAAAGAATCAATGCATATTTTATTACTTTTCATTTCTGAATAATGTATAACTAAGAAATATGTTACGGAGAATTATTGTAAACTTTAATTGCAATAATTAAATTATAGTGTATATATATATTTCCTCACTTTCTTAGGTAAATGATTTATTTAAATTACAAATTGTTTACTTCAAAGCGGGTTAGTCGTAAATGCCTTGTGTAGATCAGGTCTAAGATAGCAATTGTAAAGCCAACTTCTATCTTAGGATGGTTTATACGGCGGAGCTGTTACGACTCTGCCGCTTCAGGGTGTGACACCAATAATATGCAAACTATGTTAACTTTACTACGGGGGGAAAAAGTGAACTCCTTCTACTTGATTGTATCTTTTAACCACTAGTGGAACTTGTACCTTTCAACTGAGTCATCAGATTTATATCTAATTTTGTACACCCATTTGGATCCTATTGTCTTTTTCCCCATGGTCAAGAAATTAACTCCTAAGTCTTATTGGCATATAAAGCTAAAAGCTCCTTTTGCATTGCATCATCCTACTTAAGATCTTATGTAACTTCATGATAGTTTCTTGGCTCTCATATAGCTAACATTTTTGCTAGTGAGACCACATAATTTTTAGGGTATTTATTTAAGGAACAAGGATCAAGTAAAGGATGAGTTGGGGAAGATATGTCGGAAGTATTAGAACGCTTCCCTATGATATCACAAGTACGATTGCTCACTGCACGACAATTACACTATGGCATTGTACTCAAACTGGCAAATTCATCCCACATTCGTAGCCATACAGCATTGCTCTCGCATGCATTAAAATACTGTTATTATTTTATATCCTAATAATATTAGCTTTCAGATGCTTGGACTTGGAGGTCACCACTTCATCGTCTAAATCTTCATCTTCATATTTTATTAAACTGTCGTCTCAGCTGCTCTATGTTTTTTGTGCATCAAATCTTAAGCAATTGAACTACACTATAAGAAATTTCCATACGACTGGAAGATGAAAGTTGAAAAAGAAAAACCAAAACTAGTATAGAAGTATCAGAAACATTGGTGGTTTTGACTGTGGTTTTACTTTCATGGTCTAAGTAAGCAGATACAAAATTGATTAAAAATAGAAAGGGTAAATTCTACTTTTTATATATCTGAGTTTTCTCTATTTTAACATTTTGTATGTTTATGTTTTCACATCTATACCTGAGTTTGACTTTTATCCTATCCTTGTTAGCTTTTACCTTAAAAAAAAAAAAAAAAAAAAAGAAATTAAAAAAGATAGTGATTCGAATTACTTTTTCTATTTTCCTACCTAAATCTAATAACTAATCTTTTTTTCCAAAATCAAGGCTTATTTGAAAGGCGAAGAAGTTTTTCTTCTCTCTTTTTATTGTAAATTTGGCTTGTTGAAAACTACATTAACCTATATGGGTAGCTCCAAAAGTTGTCTGACAAATTGATGCGTCCAAAATTTGGTCATCGCCTGCATGACCTCTAAAGTTACTCCGGCCATTTCAGAAGTCTTGTGTGTTTCGAAATCGTGCATTTGAGCATGGACTTATATAATGACTTCCACAAAGGTTGTATTTAATTGGATCGAAATGGAGTGTTAGTATTAAAAGAAGATCATAATGGGTATAGTAGTTTTGTTGAAGCTCCAATGCTTTATTATTTTGGAAGTTTTCTCCTTCGATGGTCAGCTCATGGCACTCAACTCCACCGTTATTTCTCACTGTAAGTTTAAATATGTTTTTGATTTTGAAGAAAAAAAGAGTTCGTTGCTTTATTTAGGCGGGGGTAATAGAAAATATAATACTCAAATCTGACCGTTTTTCTTATTTATATTAAATTTTTCCTTTCTTTCTTGGGTAAAACTAATGGTGACAGATTCGAGAAATAACTTGGATATGTAAAATGTCAAAAACAAAAATAAAATTGTGTAAAGTGTTAAAGTATGAAAACTTAGGTATATAAAGTGAAATTTACCAAAAAAATAAAAATAAAAAAGAAGTAATTTTTTTTTCTTTTTTTTTTATGTAAACAAAGACCATTATTCACCTTTCCAAAAAGAAAAGAAAGAAAGAAAAAGAAAAAGTTATATGTATAAGATTAATATCATCGGTCTTTCAAATACAATGCATAATTTTAAATAATGCATCTATTAAAAGCACCTATGGTATATAGCAACCAACACTTTGTTTCACTTAAGTTTCATCTAGGTGGAAAAATTTTCATATTGCCAAATCACGCGTCCATTACTATAGCTTTAGATATAAGTATATTAAGAACACACCTTAACAAACAATAGTTTATAATGGCTCTAATTTAACATGAAGCAGATACTTAAGATACTACATCAATATCCTAAGCAACTTTCCTTTTCAAGTAAATCTCAACTTCATCAATGAAGTACTTAACTGAAGCTACTCAACATTTTTTTTTTAGGGTTCATCTTAAAAAAGAAAAAAAAAACACTAAAATATACGTAGATGTTGCAATGTCACAACATAAAATAATTAATAGTAAGGGAATATGTACTTGATAAGAGTTAAGTATTTTATGATGCTCATACTTTATCAATAAAAATATGGTGTTTAGCATGGGAATACATATCAAGCACCATTGATAAAAAGTACTCTTTTAAGTTATATATATATATATATATATGTATGTATGTATGTATGTATCACAGGATAATGTGCCAAGCACCCTTAATAAACATGCTATTTTGATCATGTATATATATATGTACAAGCAAAATATGCATAAAAATGCACTAAGTAAGAAAGAACTTACAGCAATTGATAGTAGAAATATTTAAAAATTCCAGGAAAGAAAGCAGAGGATAGCAAATGTATATATGTGATAAATGTTTTATGAATAGATGTAAAATGGTAACTATTATAACTAACTTAATTCTATCAATTAATAAGTATATATATACAAGATTATTTTTACGTGTGAGCTAGCTAAAATATGGAAAACTGAACATCCATCTCAATATGTTTGGTCTGCCCATGAAATCACGGATTTTTGGCAATCAAATTAGCATATCTATTATCAAAAAAATAATAATAATAGACTGAGAAACTTTCGTACCCAAGTCACACAGTATGAAAGATAACTACAAGAACTCATTTGTAGCATTTTTAGCAAAAGCAATGCTAAGATACTTTGCTTTGGCCAATGAATTGGAAACCATCACCTTTTTGCTTTCTTTCTTTTTTTTTCATGAAACTAGAGATGTCCCCAAGATTATACAATAACCTAATAACTACTTTCAATCAAGCTTACACAAGCTCTAATTCGCATCAGCATATCCAACCAACAATAAAGAACTAGCTGATGATAGAAATAAACGTCGATGAATTGTTCCTTTTAAGTAAAGCAACATATAAAGTGCCATTTTTATATGAGAAGTCTAACGATGAAAAACAAACTTAATTGTTGCACAATAAAAGAAGGGTATTTTCTTGTCATAGTTAAGTAAAGAAGTTGCACTACTAATGACAACACTCTCACAAGTAGCTATGATTTTTCTATTAGCGAGTCTTTTCCATGACTACCCCTGAAATGAGAAACCACAACAACCATGGAGTATTGCCAGTGCCAACAACACTAAGTGAACCACATTGGGGAAAGGAAAAAATATTGTAAAGAAAGAAAATTAGAAAAAAACGATTCTTGCGAAAATATTCCCAGAAAATTAGAAAAATCTAACAAGGTTTAGGGTTTGAGTACTCAAACTGAAGGTTTTAATATTCAATTGAAAAAAGAGAAAAAGACCAATCATAAGACTTCGTGTTCATTATTCATTTTATTTCTTTCATAACTTATTTCTTGCAATCAATTTACCCATCCACACCTATGTCCATTGTCAATTGTAACAGAAAGAACCAAATAAAGAAAATGTCTCATGATAGAGTTCTAAGTCATGATAAACGTAAATGGTCTAATATTATGTTATTGAGTGCCACTATGCATTTGGTAATACTTATTTCTTTTTATAAATCATTTCTTCTAATCAATCTAGCCATTTACGCAATGTACATTGGCAAATAAGACTTAGAAGTTTACCAAGAAAAATGGCATGAGTTTTGAATAAGGAAAAGGAAAAAAATGGTAAAAAAAAAAATCCCAAAAATAAGCATTTGAAACCAAAATCATCTCTTCAAGAGGCAATTTTGCATCGCATTGCATCGATGAAAATAATTAAGATTTTTTATTCAAATAGCATGTCTCAACTTGAATTTTATCTTGTTTTATGTTAGTGCAATCTTCGGTTTTGTCCTCTTGCCAAAAATGGATAACATTTTGTTTTGTATCTATATGAATCAATATTACGATTTCAGTTAGAATGACATATTCAATTATAATGATATAAAAGCGTTATGAAAGCTTTAATACAAGTTTGAAATATTTACATAGAGTTTTGAAACTAAGGATGAAAAATAAGCTCGAATGTGAAATATGCAAATCTACTGCCATTGGCGTGTAAGTGGATGAACATCCTAAGGATCTACATTAACCTGAGGCTGCATCATCTGGCACGAATTCAACTGGATAATCTATGCCTCTTCCTAACTATAAGCATCTAAGTATGATGCATGCATGAGGATCGAAGTAGGGTGCACTTGTATGGCTCCTTTATCCATGTCATCGTGATGATCTCTAATTGGCCTCTTCAGTGGTGCATGGGGAGTATGGACCGGACTACTAAAGATCTCCCTAAAGACAAGGGCATGGAACATCTGACCATTAAAGCTTTCCCCAACGAATGGTGTGCGAAACTCAAATCCTAGCAATCTTAGAGATGCTAGTGGTGATAGGTGCTCTAGAGACAAATCATCCCTAAGGATGATCTCAACCAGTCATTGCCCTCGAAATCTACCCCGACGCCATCCTCACAGACATTGGCGCCCTCCTTACTGAGGATCGCAAGGCAAAGAACAACCCTACTTCATGTTTGGTATCGACCCTAGTGCATCATGTAGGTAAATACCCCTGAGTTGCTGAATAACGGCATGTACGCCTACATGCTTTGCCATGATATCGTCATATGATATTCGAGGCAACATTATAAATCCTAAATATAAGCTCTATTACTATAGAATCAGGCTTAATACATAAAGTTTATGGCGAACGACTAAAAAATCCAATCGAACCTAAATTATAAAATAAAGTTAGAAATATTAGTAAAAGTGATCTCGTACGTTTGAATTTAAAAAAATAAGTAATAAAATAAAATAATATAAATTTTCTAAATTTTAAGAATATTACTCGTTATTTATCAAAAACACGTAAAATGCATTCTAATAACTAACGAATCGCTAAAGATCAATTATATGCATACTAAAAATTATAGAATGACCTAAATAATATTTATCTCATACTCTAATGTATTTACTCGTAGTTAGAAATATACAAAATTACCTTAAATGCTTGAAACTTACAAGAAAATTGCTAAATAATTAAAGAAAATTATAAAAAAAAAGGAAAAATAAGAAAAAAATCAAAGAAGTTGAGATCAATCTAGATTTGGGTCGTGACAGGTTAGGGATAGAGAAACAAATTTGGACCAATTAAATTAAAACACTTAAAAAGACAAAATAGAAGAAGATATAACTATTGTCTTGTCTAATTAATACACTAAAATCCCTTTATACCTCTATAAATAGCCAAAAAATTATAGAAGCTCATTTGGGATGTTTAAAATTGTAAAAAATTAGAGGGAGTTGAAAATAAAAGGAAATTAGGGTTCTAAAAAAAATTACAAAAATTTGTGCAATTATGGCAATTAGGCCAAGCCTACAAATCACCACTACCTGGAACCAAACTACCACCACCACCTTACTCCAATTTGACCTTTTAGGCCAGCCGACAAGCCATAGACTAATTCTGGTGGTTGTAATACCAAAAACCAAGTCCAATTTTCGAATCGATTTTTCAAAAATTATTAATTATATCCAAAAAATTATGAATTTTATTATTTTAATGTTTTATTATATGTATATTCAGGGGAAAATAGTATTTATGTTCAATTACATCTATAGATATAAGATTCTTAAGAAACTGAGCAAAATTGAACATGTTTCAATTTAGAATTAAATAGGCTTAAAAATGTAGTTTTGAGTTTGAATTTTTTCTGTAGACTACTTAAGTGATATAGGACATTACTATGAAGTCATTTTTTTTAAATTAATTTTCAAAATTTTTAAGTAATTGTTAAGCCCTAAAATGATGGATAAAATGAATAATTTTGGACTAATTGAGTAATTAAATTACTAATTTAGAGGGTAATTAGATATTTAGCGATGTTAATTTTTGATGTAGTAATATAATCATAGCATTTGGCGTATTAAATATAATTATCATGGGGATTATGTAATAAATATAGGTTATTTGATAATATGTGAAATTGGAATTAGAGTAATTATAAAATATGGGGTTAAATTGGATAATATAATGATAATATTAATACGTATTAAATCTGGTATGAAATCTAATTTTAGATAATTATATAAAAAATATTAAATTTTCTCATATCAGGAATAAATTCGGTATACTAATCAAGACTAGAATGTACTAAGTAGGTTAGAATACTGAATTAAGACTAAACATGATATTAGGATACTTAAGCCTAATGTGATTAATTTCACATTAAGATTTGAAACGTATTTTAGGAGTTACTTGTAGTTGGAACCAATTTAGAGCCTAAACTAAAATTGGATTAAAAAATTGAACCTCAAACCAACGTAGAATAAATTAGTAATAAATAATAGGTATATAAGGAGAATTGAGTTAAATCATAATGTAGAATATATATATATATATATATATATATCATCAAAGTATAAATACTAAAAAGTATATTTATATTATAAGATACATGAAGACGAGTCCACCTGCAACTAATTGAGTGAGTAACCAAAGATTTTAGGTAAGTTAGGTTTAATACTTCACCGTATTTTAGAGTACTATTTTAGAGTACTATTTTAGAGTACTTAGAGACTTAGGATTGTGTATGATTGTGATTGTAAATAGTTTTATGCATATACTTACGTATTTGATTTCGTACTGAAATTTGTGTTTTGTTTGATGATTGTTATGATTAGATTAGTATAGAATTGTCTGAACACCCTAAATCAAACATAATTTTAATTAACCTAAATACTCTAATGTGACATATATTACAACCCATTAAGGGGCCATTAGCGGATCATTAGAATTCTCCAACCAAACACCGACACCTTTGAAAATGATAGCTTGTTTTTTCTTCATCCTTAACCGAACTAAGTGACAGGAAAGAAGGTTGCGATGAGGATAAGGTCATTGGTTCAAAGGATAGTCTTAAGGGGATTAGTGTCTTCATTGAACAAACTTGGGTTTGATTATGAGTCGTTGCATTAACAAAAACTCCTCAACCCAGATTGGAACAGTTAAAATGTGATGACACTTGCTTGTTGCATTTCATATAAATAATTGCTTGATAACTTTAATTGTGCTTATATATATTCATAAGTCTCCAATTCAATTTACTAAGCTGTAGTTTCTTATACTCATATAGATTATTTTATGGGTTCTGACTTCTAATTGCTATGACACGATATAATTACACTAAGGTTAGTTCTCTTTTGAAGTTATGAGGAGTGAAGATCAATTGGCTAAATGATCAAGTTTTTAAGGTTATACTAGTATCTCTAGGATTGAGAACTGATATATAATATGTAAGTTAGCAAATTATTGTATTATGCAAAATCTCTTGAAAATTCTACAATAATGTAAACGTAACTATATATACATAACTTAAGGTTTTAATCTGTATTGTAAATTTTAGCTAAAATCCTAAATGAACTGTTTAATTTAAAACAAGAAGTCATGAACATCTTATGTAAATTAAATCTATAATAGAGACTGTAAAGTCAATTACTGTCATAGGTAGTTTATATGACAAGACTATTATGACTCTACGACTTCATGGCGTAACAAGCATGTTAATGAAATCAGCCTACATGAAATCTACCTTCACTTTGACTAATATCGGGATTAAAATTGGTATCATTTGAGTCTTCGTCAATGTCCCTATTGGATTTAGTCATCATTATTATGTTACATTAGTTGGGCATGCTACTGCTAGTAGGTATATCATTGTGTTAAACCGGCTAAAATTAAAATACTCGATTTTCTACTTGAAACCCTACATTTCCAATATACCCTCCAAAATTGTACTCAACATTCGAAGGATTGTTGAGTTCATGAACTTCAACATAAGTTTTTGCTGAATAGCTAACTACACTACATCCTAGCGATGATATCATTAACTATTGTATGTTATAACCGTTATCTATAGGTATAGCACAGAACATGTCCTTGTTCTCTCTTACAAGGGGACATCGGTGAATCAAGTTGCCATGTCAACCCGATGAGTCTTATGTCAACCTAAAGTTGATTACATATTAAGCTAATCAATTGCTCATAGGTTGCTCCAATAGATACTTCAATTATTGTTGTCGAACGTCTATCATAACACACCTCATTTTTCTCTTCCATAATATTTCCTCCAGTATAACATATCATCCTTATATTATCCATTGTAACCAGTGTGTGATATCAACCTAATATAATTCACAACACCGAACACAAACTATATCTTACGTGTACAGTCACATAGTCATAATACCCACTGATGTGGTTATCAAAATAAATATAACAAGCATGCTCCTAAGGGGATTTAGTTATTCCTTAAATATTTTATTCATACAAAAACTAATTAACTCAAACAATTGCATTTTCTATTATATAAATCTACTCATGATACGTATTACGTGTACACATATAAAAAACATTAAAAATTTTGATCTACACAATACATTTACATGTTTGAAAAACTGATAAAAAAAAAAACTTACATTTTGGTCCATCGACTTCTAGAGAGAGAAACTAAGTAGATCATGAGATTTTAGAATTGTTTTTTAAAAATTTTCCTCAAAGATTGTTGTTTGCCATGTTCTCTTGCAAAATGTACAATTTTTTTTTGAAGAAAATTGATTTATGTAGAAAGGATTTTTAGTGTGCAAGAGAGTTTAGAGAGAGAAAGAAGATTCTGTAATGAGATAGAAAGAGGAAGAAGACAAAAAAGGGACATGATTTTTGAGTACTATATTGTGGAGAATATTTTTCCAAAAACGGTATTTTTGGAATTTTTTTTTTTTTTCCATTTCCCTTTTTGAATCCAGGAATAAGTAAATGGCTTTAATTTATCTTTCTATAATTTCATTAGGTCGTCTCTAAAACTTTCGATATAATTACTTGTGAAAAAGTAGTGGCTAAAAATCATGCTTTTCTGTTATTAGATTTATTTAACTAGTGCACTTATCAAGCTCATTGGTAAAACCCTATTTTTTAAGGGAACGATTTTTCTTTCTCTAGCCATCTGCTACGATATTGGGTCATCTAATTGAAAATCGATGAATCGCATTGTTTGCCCCCAAATAAACCATAATAATTGCATTGACACACTTAATTTTGGTATTTCACTTATACACCTCCGACATGTATTTAATTCCTACAATTATAAAACTTATATAAGGTCATCTTATTACGGGAACTTTGTTGGGATCCAATGTTATAGAATAGCGAGAAAAAAAGTGTACAATTTAAGTATATGGATGTATCGAGACAACGTCAAGAATATTTAGAAGCGATTGACATAATTTACCATAAAAAGATCAAGCCCTTCGGACTCCCTGATTCACTCTTGCAATTACTTATGTAACACCTCCTCCATCACACCTAAAAGGCTAAAAGCGCACGTGTTATCTGTACATCCCTACCTATCTATCCCTTTTTGGATGGGTTATCCGGAATCCGGATGTGCCATTGACACCAAAGACTCAGCTTTCCTCCATCATGGGTTACAAATGTACGAGTCGTAAACCTTCTAGTCCCAAGTGAAGAGTTTCAGCGAAATAGCATCCCATCTGACTATTGGAAAGACCTCTCACTCATCTCTTGATGTGGTGGTTGGTAGGGGCAGACTGAGTTGATGGTAAAATATATATATATATATATATATATATAATGGCTTCAACCAACCACTCCTTAATCCAATTGTCATTATCATCCACATAAAAAAGGCATTTTAAAGCATAACATCGCATGGGATTTCGATAACCAGGTTATAATAGCTTTTATCTTATACGCAGTTATTGTTTTATAATATACCTGCTGCTAAAAAACAAATAAATTTATTCAAAAACTATGAGTTGTTTTCACTAAAAATATAATAAATTAAAATCTTATAATTTGACCATTGGTTGGTTTTTTATGCAATAATAACCCTATCGAGAAAGAGTGATAATCACTTAAAACATACGAGAAGAACAGAGTTAACGTTTTATGCGCAGAATGATACACATTTCTCGAACAAAAGTTTCTTAAGATTATATACATAGAAAATTGTTAATTGCATCAGGACAGCTACGATCGTTCATCATGTTTTGCGCGCACACCACAAGAGCCTAAAACCCCTCTTTTAACAACATTATCTTTGCATGCCCTAAAACGCCAAAAAGAAGTATACCCCGAATCGTCCGACCATATGTTTCAAACCTTCAATGGCAGTTTAGGAAAGATAAATTGGCTTTCTACAAGTAATGGGTTGTAGATAAAAAGTCACATTTTCTGATATGTTTTTAAGTTTAACCGAGGTTCAAATTGCAATTACCCGGTAAAATAATTAGAGAGGGAGGAGGGGAATTTTTTTTTTTTGGGTGTGGGGATGAAAAGATTGATCATATAGACCGTAGAAAAGAAGAGAAAATACAACCATGCAAAGGAAATAACACTAGCCATTACATCTTATCTATATCATTACACAGCTAAATTACTCCGATAAGAAAGTCAATTAACTCAACTTAGGACCCTATCTACAGATATACCGCTTGTATCAGGTGCCAGTTTCTTTGTGTAGTACTTGGAGTTCCTTGACAAATTGATCTGTTTTCTCCTCTTCTCTGGTATCAAATCGATGGAGCACTGTGAGAAGCCACGCCTCACAAACCTAGGTAGATTCACTGACATAAGTGCATGGACTGTAGATTTGTACGAGTTACGTGGCAGAAAATGAAGCAAAAACCATGCATACATTATAAGGCAAGTGTTCATGTCATACACCGGCATCCATGCTTGATAGAAAAAGGGAAGGGAAATGCAAAGGCGGAAGGAGGAAGAGAAGGTTAGTCCGTATGTGAGAGCACATTAGCATGCAAAGTAGGAGCAGAGATCGGAGACAAACCAGTCAGCAGTGCGGGTTGTAAGCAGAAAAAGCATCTCTAGTCCAAGAGATGATGCTTTCTTCTCGATAAAATCTGCAAAGCATACATACATGTCATCAGTGGAATGAATTTTCATCTTTCATAAGATGACACCACAAGAAGTGAAAATTTCAGCAATTAAACATCCATACTAATGAAGGTCAGGTACATGACGACAGCCATCGCACTAATTCTCTAGGCTCGATGGTCCGAAGCATGTTGCTGAAGTTTTGCTAGGTTCAAATAACCAATTATAAGCAGAGAGGTAACCAAGAAAAGTTCAACCATTACAAAAATATGCACTTCCCTACTTGCTGCAGCAACAACAATCATGTTGCAATTTCACAAAAATATTCACTATAACCAGTGTACAAAAAATTGAATGGGGCCACTGGACCTTAACAGAAGGCACACACCACAAGTTTGTTACAACGTATCATGCATAAAACCGAAATTACACAGAAATTTTCAATGTTGGAACAAGGAAAAGACAGTGTAAAGAGATATGATGCACCGAAAGAGAAAGTATGACAGGAAACAGCTATGATTTATGAAGAAAACTAAAGTAATTTTATTGATTTTAAAGAAAAAATTCAATTACAAACCCTAATCTCTCTGTAAAAGAGAGACATGAGCTAAAAAGCTCACACACATGAGCACAATTGCTCATACAAACTAATTCACAAGTTTCTAACAAAATGTCCGCCCTCTCTTACTAACTAATATTTATAGTATTTGACTAATAACTAACTATAGAAGCTTCTAGACACAAACACAGCAAAACAACTGTACACCACACCACACCTAAGTAGCACAAATACCTCACTACACATTACACTGCACATCACATTACTATGCAGTAGCACATATACATATGCTAATCACATATACTAGAGTTATATCAAAGTAGAAGACAGGTTTGCTAAACATGGATCCAGAAGAATAAACAATAATAGTTGGACTAAAAGTTGGTATGCCCCCAGAACCTTGTTATCTCCTTCCCTTCAACTTGTATGCTCTTCAAAGTAATCAACTAGAGTCAACTAATGGAATTATAAGAACAGGAGCTGGATATTGACTAAATGCAATCTTCTGGATATTGAATGAGGTGCTTCTATATTCTGTTCGGTTTTAGGATGTCAGGTAACTGGCCACAAAAAACTTTCAGTTAGCTTATATTTCAGGTAACTGGCTTACCAAGTAGCTTATCTCCCTGTCCTTGACCACGGCACTCTGAAGATACAGCAATTGCAGCAACCTCACCACACTTTTCTTCAAAGTAGGGAAAAAGAGCAGCACATGCAATGATCTGACCTTCTCTCTCCACAACGATGAATGAATTCAATGCATTAAGCAACTAGACAAAAGAAAAGGTGGAAACACAGCAGATTGATATTGGTGAAGAATTGTTCAATTACATATTAGGAGAAAATGACCAATCTTTTCCAGGAAAACTTCTTAACGAAGAGAATAAACCTCTTCATCAGTCCTTCGAACCAAAGTGCCATTATCTTCCAGAGGTTTTATTATCTGTCTAATTCCGCCAATGTCCATCTCTGTAGCCATCCGGGTTCCTTCATAAAGATCACTGCAAATAGAGAAAAAAGTCTCAAAATTGCGGACTCAAATTGCAGCTAATACTCAAAGGAATTGCTCTGCATACATCACAAAAATTTTAGAATCTGAAAGACTAGAAAAGAAGACAACAATTTCCTGGATCTTCAGCATCATCACTTTGAAAACCACATGGATGACTACCTTTTCATTTTAAGTGCCAACATCAACCTTGCAAAGCTTATCAACTTGTGAAAAATCATTGTCCAGAAACCTACTTAAAAGTCGCACTCTCCCTGTTATTGTTAAGCATCAACAAGATAACTTGCATTAGTTTTCTTTGAATCACTTCAGCAGTTCAGCTTCAGATTCCGGGCCAGGAATAGCATATCTGGCAACTACAAGTGTGGCTCAATATGAACAGAGCCACCTAATAAAAGTAAAGATAACACCCTGGAGCTTTATTTACAGATACTCCTTGTGTAGGGAAAGTTTTACAAGTCAGTTCTCTGCCTATGTGGGCATTGGTTGATACAGAAACAAGAGTTCACTCAGCAGCTTCAATCTTGTTTCAGCTTTAACTGCCAAGCAAAAATCTGTCGTGTCCCATTTGAGGAAACCATATCATTTAAACTGATCACATTTCAGTCCCCAAAGAAATTAGATAAAACCATTGACAACCCATTTTGCAAATGCTCATACAAGGTCACAATGCTAGATGTGATTTCCTTTCTAGTTTCAATTATAGCATATAGACAAACATGGTCCCATGCTTTATAGAATGTTAGAAAATCATGGACCACGTGAGATAATGGATAAGCCAACGAAATTCGTGAGTGAGATTGGCCACGTTAACAATTTTGCCTCAATATCATAAATGTGGAATCTCACAAAGGATTTAAGACAGAAAAGACAGTCAAACTAGGGCCTGAGAAGTATATCTCATAAGTTGAATTCAGTCAGACAGTGTGCCAATTACTTGTGTCAAAAGGAATAAGTAGACAAAGTATTTGTCATACCATTACAGCATATCCATTGCAGAAGAATAATATTTGAAAATATACTGATTACATCAAATAAACATGCTTTCTCAATAACTAAAACGATCTCCAAACATTAACATATCTATTTCAACTCAAAAGAAGTGGAGCACATCACTGTTGGAAGTGGAAAAATCATCCTCTTTTTTATTATAGTTTCATACCTGGCAACCATAGTTCCTATCCCATCTCGCTGAAACAGTTCTAGCAAGAGAGCTCCACCGATAGTGCCATCTATCAAATGCACCCTCTGAACACCTCCCTGTTAGAAGCAGAGGACACCATGAGAAGAGATCCCCATAGTTGAACAGTCACAAGGAAAGCAAAGAAGTTTGAAAAATTCATATATCACATTGTATTGGACCCTCATTAGTTGTAGATGATTCATGTAAAGAGATTAAAGCACACGAATCTTGTCCGGTGGAGTATTCTGTTGGATGATTTTATGTCTTTGACATGACAAAATAGTCTAAATTCCAGCTGAAGATTAATATTTCATAAGCTAGCCATTTTGATGCTGCCAGAAATGGTATCACAAGAGTTAGACCAGCAATAGATGATAAGATTATAGTAGTGAGATATTAAGGGCATGCAAGGCTATTGAGCAGGAAGAGAATTTGCAACTTTTGCAATAAACTTCTCACCTAATAGCCAAGAGAAATCAACTTGAAAATAAAATTCCTTTTTGCACAAACACCTCTACCTTGTGCCTTCTGGCCAATGGCTAGACATATGTGGTGGAGGGGGGGATGAGAAGATAATACCCATGAACTCTGAAATCTTATGTCAGCAGTTCTGGATTATTTTTTCCTTGGCAGTGTCAAGTAAGGACATAAGTGTATTATTTACCAAAAAGGTATCAAGCTTAGTCAGTTTGCAGTAGCAAGTCCAATAATTCAAGATTGGTATATGATACAGAAGTGAATCTCCAGACACCATTACTTGAGTGATTTTTGGAGGACCAAGGCCAACATGCTTTTGGATTAGATGATTGGCAAAATGATACCCATAAGAATCCCATCAACAACCAAAGAGCTCCTAAATAGAGCTGTGCTCTAGCTAGAAATTTCCAAAGATCAATTATCATTCTAAAAGGTTTTCTTCCACAATCCTGATTTCCACCCAACACTATCTTACTGATTGATCAAGAAATCAGACAGGATTATTCAGAGTGTTCGCCTATAGGTTACTACCCATTTATTTCACCAAGAAAAATAAATCAAACATAAAAATATAGGACAGGCAAGAAATATCTAAAACAAATAAAAGCCAAGCTAATAAGAATGAACTTTCACTTTCAAGAAGACGAAAGGGATAAGACGATATCAACTGAAGCAAAGCATTCCAGACGGCATAAATAGAGGATCCAAAGTTTATTGCTCAAATGGCATCTCTTAAAAGGTTAGTGAAGAAGAAAAGGGGCAACAGCATGCGCAACTGGATAACATTTAATTCAGTCAAGTCAAAAGACATGAAAGTTTCATCTACTTACTCTGCAAACAAACGCTGCTGCAGCAAGTTCTGAGATGTACCCAAAGGTACGACTTAGTCTTTCTGTGCCCCCAATTGCAAAACCTTGCTCATTGTCCCACATTCCATTCCCATTGTCAAAGCCAACACCGTTTTGGAAAGTGGCACTACTCTTCTCCGTGATAACTTTCCCATTGTTTAAAGAAGGAAGAGCACTGTCAGAATCTTTATGTTCAAATAAGGTAATATCTTCTTTACCAACAGCTTTCACATAAGTTGCAGCTGCTTCACTTTGTTTAGCTCTTTTTCGGATTAATATATCTGCTTCATCAAGAGTCAAAAATCGAATGAGGTGCCCACTTTCATCCGGAATTGGACCATCTATGATACATATGAGTTTCTCTGCCCCAATAGCTAATGCACACGCCGTAGCAACTTCATATGTGCTGCAATAAATTAAAGTATAAAGGGTGTGCAAAAAGGCTGTCAGAAAAAAGGGGAAAAAAAATTATCAAAAAAATATCCGTGTCTTTTTGCCAGCAATAAAAGTCACCTGATGCTTCAAAGTGTCATTTTCTACAATGTATGTTCTCCTCAGTTTTTTAAACCATTATGATTGAACAAAGAAAGAAAAGATGTTATGCATGCAAAATATGCAACAAAGTCACCCTTTTTATTCATGATAATTCACATTTCACGGAGTCATTTGCTGAACTATTTTATGCTATGACATATGGTTTCTAAGGGTATTCAAACTTTCTTTTCTTTCCTTTCTTTCTTTCTTTTACTATATTACAGTCAAACTTGCAACACAACAATCAACATTGTTATACTTCTTAGGATATTATCCTTCATATCTTAATGCCATACTCAATCTAAAGCAGACTGGAAAAGGTATCCTTACAAGGATAATTGTGCAAAAGCGAGAGTTAAGTACTATGATATAGAGGCTTCTTTTTTGGTCAGGGTAAAACTGTTGTAGAGTTTCAGATGACATACTTGCAATTAAGAACTTCTCCTGCACTGGAGTAGCCCAGGTTGCTTAGTATAACAATGCATCCACTGTCAAGCCTTTCACGCATGCGGGTAACATCAATTTTCTTTACTTCACCTGTTGCTCCATAATCAACACCTTCAACAACTCCTCTTCTCTATACATAAGATGCACGAGTTTCACTACAGCTACATTATCCACAAGAACAAAACAGGAAACCTCTAGATGCAAAATGCAAGTAAGATTCTACCTTTGCTGCAAGGAAGTTGCCACTTGCAACACTTACACCAACTTCATGCCAGCGGCTACTATCACCATGACGGCGTATGCTACTTATTGGGGGTCCAGGAGAAAGTTTTGCTTCTATCATTAAACGAGTACCTCCAGCTGCTTCCATTGCTGCTGCCAGGGATGCCGGATCAGTTATCCTGTATCTTCCAACATATTTAGGCTCACATCCTGCAAAAGATTGGCCAGTCATTTATCAACTAAAACATTTATGAATGTAGTTATAATGACAACTATAAAACAAAAGAGTGAAGAAAAATGGTGTCTACTTGATACATAATACATACAGCTTCAAGTCAAGAAGCTTTGACTAGATACATAAAACACTGAAGAGAAAATGTGCTTTCCACTAGATATACAATAAATCAAGTGGGAAAAAAACCAAGGGAAAAGAACATTATTAAGTCTTTTAGCATGCTGCAGGAGAATAATCTCGTTTATCGTCTCTTGTCCTCAAGTATTGTTTGTTCCTGAAGGAACTAGGTATATAGGTTTTCTAACATATAAGTGAAGCAACTGGAATTTTCTCCATTTTCGATCCCAAGTAAAATATAAGGATTCACATGATCCATTGATTCTACTGGATCAAATCAATGAGCTAAATATAAGATATCTCGTAAGCCCATACTCCCCACGTCATATGCCTATTTTGCATATCTTAGCGTGTATCATAAAAGATAAAAAACTTTTTGGTAGGTCAACACCAGCTTTGTGGATCTTGTTTCACCATTGCAATCTATATTTTCATTAAACCTAAAAATGTCATGTCATTTTTTGTTGTTTCTTCCTGTCCTTTGTTTTTTCTTTTTGTGCATTTGGGGGGGGGGGGGGGGGGGGGGGGGGGGGGGGGGTTGCACACGCTTCCCACCCCATCTTGTGTTAATTTTTATTTTATTTTTTTCCCTATATCTACAAAAGGTGTAGAAAAATTCAAACGATTACCTTAAAAAATTAGCAAACAGCACAAACAATGTTCAACTAATCACATATCAAAATATCAGCAGATATAAGGAAAAGATGTGCTTTAAGTAGAAGTAAAAAGAGTGCTATCTTTGACATTTCTACTCACAATCATGCCCATATTCCAAGCACAATGATCCCACATGCTCTCTCTCCCCCTCCCCACCCTCACCCCCCCTCCCCCTTTTCCCCCACTCCCTCTCTTCCTTTCTCCATCCCTCTATCCTCTTGTACAGAAGAAAAGTCAGATACATAGAAGAAACTCCCAAATCCATAAACAAAGAAATTTCACACACCTCTTTCTGCCAAAAGTTTGTCAATCTGAACATGGGTCCCAGGAACAAGAACAAACCTAATCCCCAATCCATGAAGAAGTGCAATATCCTGCACCACAACATATCATTTTGAAGGTCACAACCAACAAATCTGCACATCTACAAACCAGCACATTAAAAGCACCAACTGTATGCACCTGCTGGCAATTACAGAACAAGGCACACGCTGGTGGAAGTTTCATTATTACCTCATGTAACTTTACAGCAATATATGTCCCACTCATCTAACTTAAAATATATATACAGCTTCTCTAGGACACAAACAAGCCAATGTTGCCAGGTATCACTTGTTGAAGTGCATACAACCTACTAGACTTCTCTAACTAGGACAGTTGTAATATGAATCCCTCAAATTAGGACCACTTTTCAAGGTAGTAAAAGCTAGGTATCAACTGCAATTATTCCCTGGCCAATGCCATGGCTGTGCTTTGCCCCTTAAATATATATTTTGATTCTAATCAAATATATCTAAGTTTGATTTAATAGTTAGGCAAAATTCATAAAAATTTTCAAAACTTGACATAGTTCACAACAATAAACCTAGAATGGCATAACGTACAACACATATCAAAGGGCATGATCACAAACACAAAACCATTATTTGGGAATTGTTAACATAATGTCGCACAGTAAAGTGAGCAAATGAGGGAAGGAAAAATTATGTTTGATAGTGGCTAAGAAGGATTCTCTATATAATGTGTAAATAAATAAATAAACTAAGACTTAGCCAACCTGAATTTTTGCTTTCCCCCTTTTTAAATAAAAATAGGCAATGCAATGTGCAGCAAGATGTTATTTTTCTCATACCAAAATTGCCTCATTCTACATGCTACACAATGCAACATGCAGCCACATTGGTTATGTCGCACAAAGAAGCAACAGGCTTCTCAGATAACTCATTCCTTTTTTCTCATTTCAATTTAATTGCCATTGCAAAAAGGGCTGCTCCAATGGAGAAGAATTGCCCCACTCAGGTTTTTGATAAAGCATTTTATTTTGGTTTTGATCTTGAAATTTCCCTTAACATGGAGATAGCTGAAACGTGCAAAAGGATTGGACTATAAGAGATGGAGTGTGAAATTACCAATGCCATATACCTATGTTAGCTTAAATAATGATAACACATAAGACTCTCGGTGAATAACGAGAATATGTTTCACCTTTTATCTCTTGATCTTCCTATTTAGAAGCCACAGCTTACTCCAGCACTGTTCCATTTGTAGCAGAATCTCAGGGGCATTCCTTTCGGCAAGCCTTTTTGCTACCTCCTATATATATATCTTTGTCCAACGAGAATGTCTACCATAATTCTTCTTTTTATCAGGATCATGCTAGTCTATATCATATTACTGTCTTAGATAGCCCTGTTATATCGTTTCTATAATAGGACTCAACGCTTAATGATGGACTCCTAGGGATTCCGGATTCCCCTTCTTAAAATTGGAAGAGAAAGATTAAAATCATTGTATAATATCTGCTACACCTGGAATTACTTGAGGGATTAAATTAAGATCAGTAGGGAACATAGATAGTGTCTCAAACATATGCAATATGAGCAGAAAAAGATATTTTTGCAAGAAATTAGAACAAATATGTTGGAGATCACTTATTCAGTTTCCTAGAAAGAAGACACAGGATGTCAGTGGAGCAGTTTGATAACCACCCCCTTTTTAATGCTATGCTGTGCCGACCAGAAGCGTGATGTTGATGGGCTGGTTAGTGACAGCTCTGCACCCAGTCTAATTAAAGCTACTAGTCCGTCGTGTGCATATCCAAAAGAGGAAACTGGAACATATAATCCTTCCCCTGACCGTAAACAGGAGTTAAGCAAATGACAAACATTAGTCTTTTAACCTATATTCCATGGGCACCTTAAAGTAGCAGCAACTGGAGTATATTTGATGTGGTTATCGAAAACTGACAATCCCAAATTGCAAACTCAATGAAAAAGACAAAATCTCGAAACGCGTATGCAAATAAGTGTAAATATAATTATAAAAAGAAAGGTGGAAAATAAAATAAAATGCATGCCTTCAAAATTGGATCCAAAAAGGGACTGTCTACAATTTCACCGGAAATAATGACGACAAAGGTCCCTCCTCTATGTGCACGGAAGTAGGGCCAGGCTTCTCGAAACCACTGCACGAAGCGCTCGTTCCTCTCGAAGTCATTCCCACCGAAACTGTCCTCGGCATCGGCTTCAAAAGCGGTGCGTTTAATGAGGAATCCTCTTTGAAAGGGCGTGGTAGTCGGGTTCAGAGTGAAAGAGTAAGGTGTAGGAGCAGGGAAGAGGGAGCAGAGAGAGAGGGGGGGAGGGAGAGAGATTGTAAGTGATGATTTACGAGGAACCGAGAAAGCTTTGGGAAAGTACAGATAATTTGTTAAGGAGTAGAAAGTAGCAGCCATCGAGATCGTGGTGGCGGGAGAGATGAGAAGGTGAGAAATGGAGACACGCCGCCACCGCCTCCCACTTCTGTTTTCTTTCGTACTATGCTGGGGCTAGAGCTGGAGGGGAGTTATTCATTTTAGCTCAGCTCTGCTCTGCTCTTAAGTTATGTTTTTGTTTTTTTCCTTTACATCCTTATTACATTTGACTAATTCGATTCAAAGGGCTCTTAGCTACGAGGTTTTTTCTTTTCTTTTTTTTTTAAAAAAAAAAATCAATTGGTTTTATATAAGAGAAAATAAATAATAATATAAACATGTAAAATGAAAATCATAAAAACTCAATTTTAAAAATAAATATAACTAGGGGAAAAGATATATATATATATATATATATATACACACGTACATACATACAGAGTAATTTACTTAATACCATATTCCCATTCAAAAGCTACAATTTAAACGGTGTTTCACAAGGGAAAACACTGACCAACAGTGCAATTATGCAACCCTTCAATTTGTGGTTATATTAAGTTGTATTTGGATCACTCGTGGATACCCAAGGTTTGAAAAAGTTGGTGCTTTTTTTTTTTCATATATATCAATGCACCTAACTTTATACAACTGAAATACCAAAAAGTATCTAAACAATATATCACCCTCACCGTATGTAAAAAAAAATAAAACTATATTTTATAATTTACAACATATCAAATTACCATATATCATAGTATTTGATTTTTTTTTTCTTTTTACTGTAATGCAAACTTCTATTAGAGAGAAGAAGAAAAGGAAGAAATTATTATTTTTTTATTACATATTCGATAATTGTTATTTTTAAAAGATGAATTTAAATTTGTGAATAGAAAAATAACTAACAAGATATGAATGCATAGTACAGTAATGGAAATGGATCATGAGGTAATAATAATAGTTAAAATTAAAATATAAAACAAAAACAAATAAAAATTTAATAGTTATTGATAATTATTAAAATCAAGCTTTAACAATATAAATATAACACCTAAAGTCTTCTTATGGCAGGCTATTTTCACAAAACCCTAGAGAACATTAGTTAAACATCTCTATTATCTCCTCTCCTCTCTCTCTCTCTCTCTCTCTCTCTCTCCATAATTGCATAGTCATTCAACAAGATAGTTTGGCAATAAACATCCTTCTCGTGTGATCGTGTTTAAGCGAATTGGTAAATCTTTATGTGATGCTGATATTTTAGCCGACTCTTATGCAAATTTAGGCTCCCATCCTTTTGATGCAGTTCGATCGAAACGAAATCCTCCTGCCCTTGGCTATGTAAAGCTGAATGTTGATCTTAGAAGAGGAAAGGCAGGTTTAGGTATAGTTGCTCATGGCAGTAGCAGTTCCCTTCTAGCGATTGTAGCAAAAGCCTTCCTTCTTGTTAGATGTCGAATCTGCTAAAGCAGAAGTTATTAGGAAGAGTTTGAAGATTACAACTGTTGCTGGGTAATCGAAAGTGCAAGTGGAGTCCGGTAGGTCCATAGAAGTAGAAGCTTGTTTTTTATGACATTCTCTCCTTGAAAAACAATTTTTCTTTTCATTTTGTTAATCTAGATGTTAATGTTTAGGCGAATTGGGTTGCAACCCTATCAAGAAAGGAGATGTGTAGAAATTTTTAAGATCCCTTTAACTCTACTATTATTATCGGATTATAGCTTTAGACCACCAAACTCTTCTTTGAAAAATTCTTTTTCAGTTTGAATGAACTTTCCTTTTATTGGCAAATAAATAAATAAATAAATAAAAATTAAGAAGAATTTAGTTTACTTTCTGATTATTAAGGGAAATCTAGTCACTGATAAGTTTTTTTTCTTTTTTTGCTAAAATTTATTAAAGTATTTGTTTTTTTAGGTCTCTTTATTATATTTTATAAAATTGATCTCAAATTGAAAGTATGGACGGTGAAAGTTGTAATGGAATGTATTAAGTGATGTTAAAGCAGAGGTTTAAAGATGTATTAGATAAACTATTATTTACAAATCCTCACCTTATTATTATATATAAATTAGGATATAATTTGATTTATTGAAAAGTTCAATTTAATTGAATTTGCATCACAATTATTATCAACACATTACAATCAATTATATATATATATATATGTATATATATAATATTACTTGTTTAATATGATTTGCCCTAAAACGTATAATACACATTAGATAGGATATGTAAGTTTTGTAAGGGAACAGCTTATGATGTCCTAGGTTTAGGTTTAGGTTTACTTTTGACCAATCATAATCAATAAATATACAATGGAAGTACGATTCAATTTATACGCACGAAAAGTTTTTTTTTAAGTTATTATTAATATGTTGGATGAAAATGTCACCGAGACAACTGCTTCAGACAGCAACCGGGTATCCATCTTACCTGTAAGCCACTAGCATTTTTCATTTTCACTTATTTATTTGTTCATTTTTAGGATTGCACCGGTCTCGGCGGCTTTAGTTTTTCTTCCCTTTACAATTGTAGATGAAAGTTTTACAAGTTTGCAGGTACGCATGTAGACTCAAGATTTTACCCCCATCTCTAGACTCCAAACTTTCTCATCTACATCCATTTTGCTGTATCGTACGAGTCTGGAATATCGATAAAAGTATATCTCCGTTTTAACAAATTTAATCACCTAAGCTTTGTGCAAAATCGTTGCTTACTTCTAAACCATCTTTAATACTAAAAACTTTCCTGAATTTCTTGAAATATCATATCATTAATTTAAGGAAGAAAATGAACACCGTCAACTTTTTCCATTTGGCAATGTCTAATTTGTCCAAAATAATTGATTTAAATAAATAATATAATTAATAAAAAAGAAAGAAAACTGAAAGAAGAAAAAGAAAAAAAAGAAATGTGGCTGCCTTGGTGGGGTTAATTATTTTTATAATTTTAATAAAATAATTTAACGAATTACAAAGATATGTAATTACTACATGATATTTTATTATATAATATATAACATATAAAATAAATGTTAATTATATAGTTAAGGTACTTTAGAATATGATTATAATTAACCACATGACATAGGTAAAACTACTTGATATATTAATTATAAAAATTATGTATTAAAACTGTAATACCATATGATAAATATAAATAATGTGAAACATAATAACTTTAATTGTGTAATATTCAATATACACTTTAATTAGGTATTTAATATATTATAAATATGAAGTGATAAAATATAATAATCACACAATTATAATTATAGTGATTATCATTATACAACTTACAATTGTATATAAAGATATTCTTATAGATCTTTTGCTATTCAACCATTGCTTCTTCAAATCATTCAACCGATTAAACAAAGTTATAACAATACTATTCGGTTAACTAAACAAAATAATAACTATTTAAGTTTTATTTTGTTATTTTTCTTAAATAACTATTTCGTTACAACCTTCAATCCACAAGAGTTAAACAAACTGAGGGAATTCATTTGGGAAGATTATTTAGGAGGCTCCTATGGTTCGGTAATGGAAGGGTACTGTTTTCCCGAATAGATTCGAGTTCTCATGGTAATATATTGAAGTCAGTCGAAAAATTGAAAAATTATAAATAAAAGGTCACAAGAAATTCCACAGCCTATTCAACACATATAGACCCGATCACAAGGCCGAAGTCCGACCCAACCAACGCCGGTTCCGTGCCAGGTCTGCGAATCCCAATCCGTGGTTTCAGTTCACAGATCTCAAACCCAGGAAAAGGGTTTTTCATGGGTTTTTATGCCATTATTTTGAAGAATTATAAAGGATTTGCAGTTATTTATACAAAACTATACTCATATATTAAATTGTAATATTAGTATTGTGAGATAAAAGCTTATAAAAAATATATCTAAAAATAAAAGTTAATCTTGACCCACGCGGACATAGTTAAGTAATGGAAATTTCGTTTCGATTAAAATCATATATACCAAACTAGGCATACTTTAAAAGTTGTATATATTTACTTCTTGTTAGTAGTAATAAAAAAGTTATACATATTTACTTCCTGTTAATAGTAATAAATTAAATATTATGGATATTTTTAAATAGATAAATAATTTAAATTCTCAATATCATTCGAGTATTGTTTTTATTTCTTTATTTTATTTTTTTAAATAATTTTAAAATTCCTTTTTCCCATGAATTGAGTGGGCACGACGGGTCCATGGAAGGTTAAAAACTGCTGGCACAAGTTCATTCTGGGTTCGCGAGCGGCAGGTCGGTTCACTGTTTATGTTTATGTTTACGTTGTTATTTTATTTATTTATTCACTTTTCAATATTACTGGTCTTTAAGGGGGAAAAAAAATATAGTAACGGACTATTTTGCATGTCAACACACATAAAAGGACGATTGTAGTGTAGCATAGCGTCCAAGCATAAGCAAAATAGAGGAAATTCTTCTGATCATGTCCTTATTTTTAATAAAATTAGTTTAATTTTTTATCTTATCTTTTATTTATACTTATTTAGATTTGAATTGTTATAATAATTGTAAATAGAATAATAAAAATTTAATAAATATAAAATTTAAATTTAAACGAAAGAATAAAGATATGTATTAAAATTTAAAATAAAATGGCATGTACTATTACCATGTAAATGTGTGCATGTTAGCATGTTGGTAAAGGACCCGACTTGGCCTCTCCTGTCGTGTCCATCTGTGCAAAGTGGATTCCACGTATTGAAAAGTGGGGCATGCAATTATTATTATTGCCTGTACTTACTTGACTGCTATTTCTATACATAGCTAGCTCCAATTTTATGCAAATTGCAAAAGTATTAAAGAAATTCTTAACAAGTAATTAAGAATTAAAAAAAAAAAAAAGAAAGAAAGAAAGAAAAGAATAACATAAAAACGATTATCTGCTCATATTCTATCTAACTACGTTATAACTTTTGAAATCCAATCTTCCTTAATAATATGAAGAAAATAGATTAAGTAAAAAGTAAAAATCAGCTTTTGGTTAACACACAGACACAGCCGTATCTTTTAAACTGAGAAATAATATTAAAAAGTAAAAAGAAAAAAAAAAAAAACGAAAGCTTCACGGGCAGCGCCAAGTGCGGAACTGCAACTGCAACTGAAACGGTCCAACGTTTAAAATGGTTAAGAGAAGAAGGCGGACGCTCTTCTCTCGGACTACATAAAGATTAGGTTTTAATTTTACGAATTAATTAATTTTAATCATCATCAATAACTTTCTATTTCAATTCGGAGATTCTCTGAATTTTGTCGTAATTTAGACATCAACCTCAATCATCAAACGTACGTTGTACAAAGTTATACGTTTATATTATTTCCAGGGTATGGGTAGCACTAGTGTAGTGATACGAATTCTGTGTAACATGAACTTAATTTTATATATAATATAAAAGATTTGGTGAAAAAATAAAATAAAAAATAATAATAATAATAATTATAAAGTAGTAGTAAGTTAGACTTTAGACTAACAAGTTACGTAATAAAAAAAATTAAACAAAAATAAAAAATAGAAAAGAAACAAGGTAATACTAGCGTACCTTAAGAAGGGGATCCAAATGTTGGGGGGTGGTAACGATTTCAGCGGAAAGAACGAGGACGAAGGTATGACCACGATGGGCATGAATATAGGGTTGAGCCTCCCTTATAACCTCCACAAACACCCTATCCTCCTCCCTAATACTCATCTTCTTCTCCTCCCTATAACTATGACCGTTGGTGGTATTGGCTGCTGCTGCCCTCCTCAAATATAATAATCTACTTGCTTTAGACCTCAGCCCACATGATGGTATTATCGCCATCCCTCCCACTCCCCCATGATTTAAAAGCTGCTTCTGCTTGTATCCCTCACAGTGGAAAATCCATGGCTCTGTTTTACATATAGAAATTGCCATATCTTTTTTTTTTTTTAAATATATATTTACTTAGTTAAAACTGTGCTGGATGTTTTATTAGTACGTACAAAAAGAGGAGGAGGGGGAGGGGGGGTGAAAAAAACGAAGGATTAAAACACGAGAGAGAGAGAGAGAGAGAGAGAGAGAGAGAGAGAGAAGCGAAATGCGATGAGGCGATTCGGAAATGCAAAATAAATAAATAAATTTATTTATCGATTATTACGAAGACTAAAATTAAAAACGAAGAAGAAAGAGCAACAAGTACTGGGAAATTGAGGTCCAGCGAGGGACACTTGTCATTTGGAGTGGAATGGGTAGGGTCCTTCCAGACTAGGTTGGGTGTGGGAATGCAAACATCTTTGGAACGTTGCAAGATATTTTTTCCTATATCTTTATCCCACTCCCTACAGAGGAATGGACTTTAAAATTGTATTAATGCTACTAAACCAAAAGATGCTAAAAATTTGGATACATCGAGAGAAAGGAATTTCGCTGTTGCATCCATTTATTATATGTGTATAATTTTTTGCTATTAATTTAATGGATGTGAGTTTCTTTTCTTTATTTTCCATATTTATTTCTTGTAGAATTAGATCCGACTTTTGATGAAAATGTTCCTTAAGAAATAATATGTCCTTTTTAAAAAAAAAAAAAAATAGTTATTAGTACTTCTATAAATACTTAAACTAATGCATAGAAACAATTAAGGTTTATTTTAAATTTCAACTTTATGCAAAAAAAATTTAGTATGCATTCATTCATCACTTATGAGAGGAAAAATACACTAAATTGGCCAAAACAAAATTCGTGGTGCTACAAACTTTGTTTACACGATCTCATACTAGACATGCCTATAGAACTACAAGTATTGAGCATGGGCAAATCGTGTTCCAAGGACATTGCTTTTGCAAGATTTTGTCTTCTATCATCAAGTCTGTTTTTTCAATCTATTTTTCTGTTGTATATTAACACTTTGTTTTTTGTTAATATATTTATAATTATAAATATACTCCATAACATATTCCTAAAAACCTTAAAACACAATCATTTTTATTGGTTAATTATGGATCAATAGTCTACCATAGGCATTATTAGGATGAATAACCTGTACATTGAGAAGCTCGAGAAGTTTAAAAGAACTGACTTTGAAAGATTGGCAACAGAAAATATTGTTTTAGTTAGCAATAATGAATTTGACATATGGTGTTAAGGAAGAGATGACTCAAACTAATATGGAAACCAAGGCTAATGTAGTTGAGGACAAAAGGAAAAGTTCTGCACTAAGGTTCTAAGTGAAAGGATTTCGAAAAAAAATCAAGAGATTGTGTTGAGTGCATGGAAAAGTGGGACACAAAGCACAAAACTATTGCCACAAAAAGCATGGTAATTCTACCAATAATTAAGCCAACATGATTGAAGACTTTGTCGTCGTTGTTGTTCAAACCAATATGGTTTTAGATAAGAGTGCAATTAAACATGTCTATGGAAACAAAAAACATATTTTTTTGCTGTTCATGATGATCAAGATGGTGAAAGGCTTTACTTGTGAAATAAGCTATCAAAGGAAAAGCAAAAGTTGTGCTCAAGTTATTAACTTTTAGGGAATTTCTCACTTAGCAAGATATTCTTTTTATACTAAAATAGGAAAAAATATAGTTTTAAGTCCTATACTAATTAGCAAGGGTTTCAAAATTTTGTTAGTATACAAATATGTGATCATTAAAGGGGGTCCTTCATAGTGAAAAGGCTATTTGACCTATGGTCTCTTTAAAATTAATATACGGTATCAATGCTATTGATAATAATAATATTTTTAACTATAATGTTGAATCTTCAAATATATGGCTTCCTAGATTAGGTTGTGTTGATTATCATTCATTATACATGGCATGTGTAGTTTACAATTATTACCTAATTTTGCTTTTAATAAAAGTTGTAAACGTAGGTACAAAATCAAAGTTTACTAAACAAACATTTAAGTTAGTTTTAATAAGATCAAATTAATAAGTAGGATTTTTTTTTTAAATCTAAGAGAAGCCTTTATTAATTTCTTCAATAAAGGTACATCATTATAATCAATATCAAAGACTAGGTACGGAATTTTGATCTAAGATGAAGAGACCTCTAAAAGACTTATCTAATTAAAAGAATTTTGAGATAATCAAACGTGATTGTATGACTCTTAATTGCTTAGCTAAGTAGTTCACTGCTCTATTACCTTTTATGTATATAAGCGATATTGTTTCATTCAATCGCTTTTTCAAGGTTTGGGCTCTCTGTACCATATATTAAATGCTCTAAGTTAGCCTACAATTTCGGCTAACTAGCAAAAAGGTATTGCTTGAGTCCACTTGGATTTCTACATTTTGAATGTCAAATCGTTAACATAGTTCCAGTACCTCTTTCATAGCCCTCAATTCCATTTCTTCTATATTGCACCCAACTATGGATGTTCGTAAGCAAAGATTATCCGCCCATTACAATCTTTAGCAAACCACCCTTTTTTGCTAATTTACCCTTCACAAAATCATCAATGTTTCACTTAGAAGTTCCTTCTTCTGGTTTCCTTTAGCTTATTGCAATAGCTTTCTTCTGATATACTAAATTTGTAAGCTCTAAATTTGTTGAAACCAACTAAGATATCTCGCTTTAGAAGAGGATATGTGATACAGATTTGTAGATTAACACACGGACTCAAATATCACGCGTAACCAAGGGATGGGTCTGAACCGCGAGATGGCTCAAAAAATAAATGAAAATCAAAGGATGAGTAGAGGTTCTCGTGCACCGACGCCTCATACGAGCTCAAGATATACTTAATATGACGTATAAGTGTGATTGGAGGTTACCTGCCATTAGTCCATGCTTAAAAGGCTAGATAAGAGTAGCTCAAGAGTAAGTGATAAAATACTTAGCTCCAAAGAGTATTCGATCTTATAATTGTTACTGTGGCTATTACAATGTATAAGTATTTATATGACTCAATTAGGGTAAATCCTAGGTAAGAGTAAATTGCAAAAAAAAATGTTTACTGGTAAATGAAAAGAGAATAATTTATAAGGGTATCAACGTAATTGTACAAAAAAAAATATTCGCTGGCAATAAGGATAATATAAATGTTAGAAAAAGACCGCATGCATGTAATTCTGCTCATTTTGTGGTCCTAATAACATTGCAAGCCAAGTAGGGGTAGGTCTCGATCAGGTTAGCTTAAAGGCGACGTACTTTCGAATCGGCCTTAGTTAGTTAGCTCCCAACAGTTGTCAACCCGGCTTTGGCAGTGATCAAGTTGATAGTACTCTGATTTAATGCTGGGAATGTTGCATGACAAAGAGGTCAACTTGACACGTCAGCTGATTGCCTTGATAGCTTCTTAGATGATGCGAAGAGCAAAGTAACTTAACAAGTTGGGCTGGAGTAAGCACTGCTCCTTAGCACCTAACTCACCTCAGACAGCTCGGTTAACCATCTGAGCGAGCCTTCAAGTTCGAGAGCATGTAATTAGTCCTTAATCTTTATCAATATAGGTAACTTCTTACCAAAATATAAACAGTGGATATCTATGTTAGTTATCACTTATGAATCAGCATCATCCTTTCATGTTTTGCTATGTTTCTTGTTATCCAAGTATTCCATATTGTATAAAGTAGAATATGTCTCCATGCTATTTCTTAATTAACTCTTTCTTAACCATTAGTGAGTAAATGTTTAAGGCTTCACAACTTTTGGAGTCTTAGAAGAGCAAAGAGCTTCAACAAGTTTACCGATATTTCCTTAAAGATTTTATAATTAAGGAAGTAATACTTAATCGATTCCGAGTCCCTTCTACATAACTAACATCTCAAACAAAGTGAAATCCTCTATACTATAGATTTTTGTCCATAGGTAGTGCATTATTCACGATTTTCCGCATAAATATAAAAACTTTAATGAGATTCATTAAGACACTCTTCAATAAGACCAACCGAGCCACCTCTACTAGTCATTGACTCATCCAATGCTCTAATCTATTCTTTACTTTTTGCATCATTTCATGAAAAGAACACTTTTGTTCTTCTATCCATCATAATGTAACACCTAAGATATGATAGTAGAAACTCACCCCTCTAGAAATTGAAGATGCCCGTTTCTTTATGGAAACTCGCCTTTCTAGAAATTGAAGATGCTCGTTTCTTTATGTGCTAAAGATGTCCTATGATTCTCCAATAAATAAAATTTGCTATTAGATTTATTGATTTTTTTTCCAAAGAATCCTTCATGATTCTCTAAGAATTCCTTAAGCTTCCTCAATTTAGCACTTCCATTGACAAATATAATACAATCATAAGCAAAAGCTAAATTAGATATTGATTGGGTGCTATTTGCTTGATACACCATGTGAAGATTATTGCTCATTATATTATCTAGATCTCAAGATAGGTATTATGGACTAAAGAGTATCGGAGAAAGCATATCTCCTTATCAAAGACCTCTTGATATTTCAAAGATACCATGTGATCTACTAATAATCTAAATTAAGAACCACCAACTAAAGAAATGTCTAGCTATCATCTAGCTTAAGATAAAACTAAATCCAAAACTCTCCAACATATGCAATAAGAATCCTCAATCCACTCTGTCATATGCTTTAGCTATGTTAAGTTTAGCAATTGGGTTATTGCCCCTCACTTTTCCCTTTAAGGAATGCACTAAACCTTCAACTACTTATATATTTTCCAATATACTTCTACCCTTTTCAAAGTTTGTTTGGTTCTCGTTAATGAACAAAGGTAACATAGAGTTTAATCTTCCAACTAAGATCTTTAAGACTAATTCATAATGATCCTACCGATTTTTAATCAACACCAAGTAGAAGTGGAAAGAATTATTATATTTCTTTCATTGATGATTGTAATAAATGTTGTTATATTTACTTGATCCCTAGCAAAAAAATTTTGCTTTATATATGTCTAAGACATATAAGGTCGAAGTTGCAAATTAATTTGAAAGAAAAATCCATGTACTTAGATGAAAGAGAGGCAGAGAGTATGAATCAACTACTTTCTCCTTTCTTTCTCTCTTTTTTATTGCCAAGCATGGAATTGCACGTTAAATTATGCCCTATATGCAACTCAATAGAATGGTATAGGCAAAATAGATAATTAAGGATATGATTAATTTTATGCTTATAAGTTCAAAACTTCCTCATAACATGTAGGGTGAAACCTTACATATTGCATAAAAAAAAAAAGTAAAATTAGATTTCTCATAAGAAGCCTAATAAGTGTCGATTTGGAAAGGAAAGATTCCTACTTACAAAACACTAAAAGTATGGGATTGTTTAGCAAAAGTTCAAAGTTCCTTTAAATAAGAGGATAAAACTTGTACTTAAAAATATGATTGTTCATTCATAGTGTTAATTGTGCTTAAATCAACTTGGAAGAATCATGCTTAAGCCGAGCTCATATGTATTGGGCCGAAGCTTTGCTCCTTGCTCCTTGATTCCTACAAAAAACCTTCTTGTGGATGCTCAAGTTAGTAAAGAGGACTAAAGGAAATAGAAGGCCAGCACTAAGTACCCAAGGGGCGGTACTCATTCAAATAGTGCATCAATGTAAGGGTAAAAGGAGAAGAGAGTTGAGAGAGTTCTATAAGTGAAGAAAAGATGAGAGAGAGAAGTTGTTTCCACCTCCTTTACCCCACGATGCTTGGTGCCTTTTATGGGGGTTACTTGGGCATGTAGCAATCTAAGGTTTATTCGTACTGACTGTTGGCAAATAGCATGCGCCGTAGTGGAGACTAGGCCGCTCTCAAGACGATTAGCCATCATCAGCTTAGCACCTTGATCTACAGTCTAAAGATTTGACATTCGTAGAGGTTATTGGGTGTACTAGCTATACTGCGGATGTTAGATGCCCATTAATGAGTTACAGTTGGGGATAGCCACTAGAGATAAGAGTTGAGTTAAGACGTCAAAGAAGAGGCTAACATATGCTCGATCAAGAGTAAGCTAAGGCTCGAGTTAGTACCAATTGGTCAGCGTGTGTAGACTTAGTAGTTGAGTTGATACGTTCGATAGGACATCGCATGGCTCGCTAAGTAGGTAGTGATATAGAAGGCGAGCTCATTACTTGCTCACGAGTACCTTCATGGGCTTAATCATATGATAGGCCTTGCATGGTTTGCCAAGCAGGTCACAAGACAGAGGACATGCTCATTATTTTCTTAACAGGATTCTTCACATGATTGGCTTCTTAATATTAGGCCGCGGTTTAGTTGAGAATTGGATATTAACATTTGTCCCCCTACTCTCTTCAACATTTAAGACACGAGGAAAGTAATTTGCATAAGGCTACTGGACCAAGGCGAGGCTACTCTTTGTAAGCCCCTAAAATTATGTTTAGAACAACTAAGTCTAAATTTAGGGCCTTTAGGAAAAGTTATCCAATTAAACTCAAACTTTACAACTAAGATAGAAAAGTTCAACGAAGCGAGATAATGAAGTTAGATTTTGGAAATAATGACCTAACATTCCAATTTTGTCCTTAAAAGTAGGATTATTTAATATAGCATTAAAACATTCGAAACCCCTAAAATCAAGCTCAAATTACAATGAGAACTTAAAAATAAGTTAATTAGGCTCCAAAAAAAGATAATATAGTATAATTTACTGTATGAATATATATGTATTTTTATAAGTATACCCGATATAAATAATAATTATACTTGTAAATTTACCATAAATTACTTAATTATATATATGTTGTGTTGAACTCATGCAAATAATTAAGAGAACATATCCTAAAAATAAAAAATATGTTAGAAACTTAATTTTATAAGTATAGTTATATATTACACATGATATATATAAGGGATATATACTCATATATTAATAAACAACTAAGTATTAATAAAATATACTCAAAATACCTAAATAATTGCAAATCTTATCCAAAAAGCCTTCAAAATTAATGATTCAAGTCTAGGAATCACTGAAGCTAAACAATTGCTAAGTCAAAAAGCAAATTCAATAATCAAATGACACCTTTTACTTGCATTTATGAGAAAAAGCAAGGAAAAAATTAAAAAGAAAAATAAAAAAAGCAGCAACCAACTTCAACAAGCATAAATAGGCTTCATTACATCAATTCACAACTTTACAAACTAGAAACAACAAAAAGAAAAAATTAGAAAAAATCATAAAAAATAGAAAAGAAAATAAGAAAAATAGAGCAATTTTCGTGCTAGGCTAGAACTTAAACCAAACGTGAATCTGCTATGGAACCCAATGGTCACCAAGTGGCCCACCCACCACTCAAGCATTCTAACAACCACCTAACCACCGCTAACCACTGGAGCACCCAAGAATGTAAAGGTCGATTCTCTACCCTATTTTTCAATAAATTGTAAAAAATACCTGAACTACCCATAAAATTATGAAAAAAATTGTACTTAGGTTATTTTGAACATGTTTTCCTGTGATATTTTTACTTTTGAAAAATTATTAATATTTAAAATATTTTCTTAAAAAACCTACTATTCATCCGAATTTAGAAATGTAAAATAAATGTACTAAATAATATTATTTCTAGATGAAAAATTTTGTGTAGAATGTGTATAATATATAGATAGTTTCTATGTAGCCCAAATTTTGATTTGAATATTTTTAATATTTATTGCATTTTTTAGCCTAAAAATAGCTCGAAAATAGTTTGAAATTATGAATTAAATAGGAAATTATGAAATTAATTGATGAAATGGACATGTATTAATCTCTAATGAATAATAACAATGTTGGGTCAGATTGAAAATAATTTAGTATAAAAAGAATCATAATTGTGTAATTTAGGAGTAAAATCGTAAATATGAATATATAGGTGATAGGTTGAAAACTTGAAACCAAGTGATAACTAAATTCCCCATATTTTTAAGAGTCTACAAAAATTTTTGGGGAATTATTTGGTGATCCAAATTATTTATTATGAATTTACTTAATAAAATAGTTTAATTTATAAGTCGAGACATATTTTTGGTAATAATAAGTTAAAATGGATTAAATAATTACATAAAAACTATGTATGAGATATCTGATCAGTTTGGATTAAAAGTGTATTTTTAATATATTTATTGTTATTTTCTTATCAAGATACACTATAGGTATATTAGGGTTAGATAATACTCGTATTATAACATTATGTGGACAAATTAGGTAAAATATAACTTAATAACGTAAATTATATATAATACGATAATATTTATATAGATACATATAATTGTATTAAAAACTCGAACTACCAGTTAAAAATCGTCTCTAGGAATATAACTTGTAAAACGTGTCATTAGGTTTATACGAATCTAATAACACTAATTTTATTAAAATCGGACAATCTTAAGTAATATAACCTAAAACTCTATCATATTCTAGAATGTACGTATTTCAGTAACCCTATCGGAATTAAAATGTAATTTAATAAATTAAAAGTACGTTTCGATGCGATCAAAACAATATATAATATGTAATAGTATAGATGACATACAGTATTAACAATTAATAATTTAACTTGATATATAATAATAATACGACTATATATTATAGAAATAATATATATAACTGTTTTATATCAAACCTTAATATTTTCATAATTATTACGAAGACTGAAATTGAGTCTTTTGTGTAAATAGGATCTTCAAGTACAAAAACAGTTGACAACTCGAGTCAACGGTAGTGAGCATTTAAACAAGTAAGTTAGGATTGTGGCTTCACCGCCTGTTAGGATATTATATTAAAGTATCCGAAGACCCAAGAGTACTTATGACTGTATTTGTAGTTAGTTGACTGTGTGCATACTGTGTGTGTGTATAATACTCAGGTGTGACAGGAGTTGAACTCTTTAGTATGTTGTTTTACATGTTTGCATTGTTTTTATATTGTATGAACTTATTTGCCCACCTCTGATTAAAATTAACGTCTATTCAACTAAAACAAAACTAGATATGTATAACTCTTATTAGGGGAAACGATTAAGAGTATTAGGCTAAATACCAACTTTCTTTGATAAGGATGGCTGAAATAGTCCTTTCCCTATCCTTAGTCGAACTAAGTGGCAAGCGAAGAGGTCGCGGAAAGGGTGGAGGCCGTGATTTGAAGGCGGTCATGGGAGGAGGGTATTCTCCATTGCACAAGCCCAGGTTTGGTTTGACTTAAGTCAATATAGAACTTCTCAATTTAGGTTAGAGCGGATGTAATTTCTCTAACCTCATAGTGGACCGGATAACATTGTACGATTCTTCATTTGATTGATTGTATTGCATTTCATCATAATTAATAACTTTACTTGTGATTGTATGGTACACTTCTGACTCAATCCCACTTACTAAGGTAATTGCACTCACATCCCAATAGACTCTTTTGCAGGTGCTAAGTAAGGTTAGTATGTTACTGTTTAGGAAAATGAGGAACGAGGAATCCATTAAACCTAGGCTTTTGACTTTTTTTGAGTTTTTAAGGAAATTAACTGGGAATTCCCTAGGATGCCCATTAGTTTCCTAACTTATTATATATATACTACAAAACTTGTGATTTTTAATAAACTCTTATTATAAACTTTAGCTTTGGATGTGAAACATTTGTATAAATACCGTTGTGGCATGAGATAACAAGTTGTATAAAACAAGTATTTTGTAAAGCTATACCACAGGTTTGGTTATTAACAGGTATTAGAATGGATGTTCCAAGCTAATTGAGTTATGCACGTCTTGTATGAACTGTATCTATGATAGCGGCTATAAGGTCAATTTCTATCTTAGAATAGTTTACATGATGGGACTGTTATGACTCCTCTTGTTCGAGGCGTGACACTCTTCCTTCAAGCGGAGGGGCCTATCTTGTTGTTTAACTGCGTGACATGTGGCACCTCTAGTCAAGTCTACTTTCTTGTGCATTCACCTTTAACGTGATTGACGTGACCATTAGGTTACTAAAGTGTCAAGATAGCCTTTCTTGGGAAGTACAGCACACATTGACGATCCCTTAAGGGTGGCTAGGTGCATAGGGTGTTTTATTGTCGAGCTACGTCAGTGATCCATGTACGTAGATCAATCGAGGCCTTTGGCTTACAAAGTGGGATACGTGGACGGATGAAGCTTGGCACATGTCCTTTCATGGTTCATCCTCTAAGAATGGGAGAAATTGTTTGCCTTCTCTCCTTGACTATTTATATAAAGGAGTAAGCGTATCCCCATTTCTCACTTTGCTTTGTCATTGTAGAGGAGACTCTACCTAATTTTTCACTTGCGAGCTGCTTTCTCTCATGTCTTGTTGTTCTATCTTAGCTAATTACTTGCAATAGCTAACCAAAGCACAACCGATAAGCAGAGTGAGTCCTCTCATCCATCCATTTCAAGGGAAGTAAATGAGGGTTACGAAGGCTTAAAGGGGGTAGTAACACTACACCCCTCGAAAGCAATGGCAACGGCAACTAACGAAGATGAGGTTATACTATCTTGAGAGGAGAGGTGAGAATGTATACAATGAAGGCCCCACAATGTATATCAACTAGATGGCAAAGGGGACAAGGAAAGGGAGTTGTTGCGTACAACTAACGCTAACTAAAATGCGTATTCTCGTATCGTATACATGGTAAGTGAAGAGAAGTTGAGGCTCGTAAGTCAAGTAGTAACTTAGGTGGTAAGTGGAGGTGCCTATGATGGACAACACGCATGTGATATAGGGGACAACTGGTTGTTTGGTGTTTAAAAAAGCTATTTAAGCTTGGTCTTCGCTACCCCTTTTTGGAGCTCTTGGTGGAGTTCTTCCGATACTTCAAGGTTACCCTCGAAAGTCTCAATGCCAATGCATGGGTGTAGTTGCTTACATTTGAAGCATTATGCCTATTGGAGCTATGGAAGCCAACGATGTAGTTGTTCAAGCATTTCTTCCACATCAAGAAGGTGGCCAATCGTTAGTTATATATCGCCAATCGAAGTAGGGTACTAAAGATATTCAACGAGTTACCACATAAGGTTGATGACTGGAAGAAGTTGTTCTATTATGTTTGTACTCTCAAGCCATTGGATTTCCCATCTCAATGGAAGGTTTCCACTTAGGGTAAGAAGTTGAAGGGTCTAGGGGATGAGGGTGTCATGACCAGTATTGAGTTCTTGATTTTAGCGAGGTGGAAGAAGCTCATTTCTTAGCTTATCTATCGTAAGTATGGAAGTGGCTTGCCGTTGTTTGGGGTGGAGACATTTATTTGCTACCCTTTGCTGATGAAGGGTTGTTGGTTGTTTCTCACATCGCGTCATGCCATCATTGGAGTAAGGGACATTAGGTTACTTGTCTTTGTCACTGTAAGTATGTTACCTTTGTTTGATTTATTTTACTTAATGAGTTTGTTTGTTTTTTTTATAGCTATGAACTTGGCCACTGAGAAGGTAAGGACAAGGTTGCTTACAGTACAGAATAGGCGACTAAAAGGTACCTTCGGGTTCGTTTAGTAGAATAAATAGCCTGTTATGAAGGGGAAGGGGAACACTTCATGATGCCATTCAAAGAAGTCCAAGAAGAAAGGTAGGAGGTAATAGACGCTTCCTAAGGTTGTTCAACACGGTGCTAGCAATATTCCAATTAGTGTGCCACTAGTCAATTTGAGGCTAGAATAGGTGGCTTCAGTAATGGGCTTGATTGGGAGGGTCAGGTCGATGTTGTAGGTGCTACATAAGGGGTCTAAGTAAGAGGTGCTTGGGCGGTCATGCAGTAGGAAGGTTCAGAGTGAACCCTCTAAAATGTGAGGGTCCCTACTATCGAGATCTCTAATGATGGGGGCATTGTGCCATAGGTTCATTGCGATAGGCGAGCACTTCCTCCTCCACCCGTAAATAGTCCTATTCAGAGATATGAGCAACCACAAGTGTACTTTAGGTGGCTTTTTGCTGATAAAAGCAACATGAAGGCTTCAGATAAAATGTCAACGAGGCATAATGAGGTAGGTTGCTAATACCTTCTGTTAAAGTAATTAGTCTTGTTCTGTTGACTAACTGTGTATTGTACTTGTAGCTGTATGATCTCTTAGATTTTGTCCTTGCGCATAACCAAGCATACCAACTATTAATAGGGCTAAATTGGAGGCTAAGGGGTAAAAGTTGGAAAGGTTATAGGTTGAGTTTGTAAAGAAGGAATTTGAGCTTTTGAAAGGGAAGGGCCCAGTTCGTAAGGTTAGGTGAAATATTTTTCTAGAGACCCTTGACGACCCATTGATTGAGAAGGCATTCACCGTTGTAAGGTATATTATGGCAAAGGAGGTTTAGAAGCAAGTTCGCTAAAATATGCTAGAGGCGGACTTGTCTTTCTTACAATGGTTGGACGAACTTAAGGGTATTACTAGTAATAGGCTAGAAGGCGAATCTTCTTGTGACTCGTTGGGAACTTCTAACAGTGGTGATGATCAATGGTAAGTCGAGCAGCAGTTGATTGGCTCTAATGAGTAAGCTACGAGTGACTATAATTTTTCTTGTTTTAGCTAGTAGATCAGGCGATGTGTGCCTACTTTTACTTTGTTCTTTTATTTTATTTTATTTTATTTGTAAGGGAGGGGAAGTTTTGGGTGGGTAAGTGGGTAAGAGAGGGGGGGGGGGGGAGGAGGGGGTTGCGTAGTTGTGTCAAGAGGATAGTCTCCCCTTCTTTATTGTAATTATCGTGAACCCTAATGAAAACAAGTTACCTTAATGATTGAATTATGTCTATGTTGTTTCTCTTTTTCCTTGGTTGCCTTTCCTTGCATATGTGTTGTTGCTCTACACTTGGACTTTATTTTTTGTCTAAGTCTTCTACGCTAGCAATGATGATTTTTGAGTAGATTAATGTACCTTGCCTTTTTGTTAAGTTTCTTGAACGGCTTTTCCGCTAAGCATATTGTCTCTTCTCACTCATCGATATCCTTTAGGGGTCTCTTCATGATCATAGAAGTTATTGCTTCACTAGGTTATAACGTGGGCTCGTTGTTCAAAGACGACAAGTGCTCCAAAGTAAATCTTTTAGTGATGTCATGAGATCTTTTGAACAAGGTAAACTTGACTAGATGAATCTTTTCTAATAGCAAGCAATCTCCTTGGCAAGGCTTATTTTGGGTAATGTACACGCTTGACAGATGTATCTTCTTAGGCAAGTTGCTTTCTAGAAGCCATTTAATATGCATACAACGCATCATTATTTTCCCAAGCATCGTTTGGCCTTCCAACGTGTTTGAGTTGTCAAATGATTGCCACATGTAATACTGGGAATGCCTTAGGTCTCCTATATAAAGGGTGTATAGTTCCTTGATTTGCCACGCAAAAACATCCAAACACCTTTATAAGGTATAGTTGAGAGTATTATCACTTTCTCACCTCTACCATGAGTATGTCAAAGGCGATCATAATGAGAGATAGAGTGTTCAAGTTGGGGAAGAGATCTCCCTAGCTTCTTCCTTCAGGTTACGATCATGAAGTGTAGATAGCTATTTGATACGCATTGATGCTCAAGGGAGGTGTTCATAGCGTTAGTTTAGAAACTAACTTAGGCTATGCTTGAGGATGAAAATCCACCCAAGAATTGGGCTTGGTGTAGACCGATGCCCTCTTAGGCTCTTACAATGTTAGTATAAAGACTAATACGTAACATGTATTGGGGGATCGAAATCAACTAGAGGTCGTAGCTCAACTCAAGCAAGGATTGCACGCATGCGCGAAGAGAGAAAGAGAACAAGAGGCAAGCGTAGGAAACTCGTCAATTCGTTAAGTTTGATTGCAGTTACATGTGCTTTCAATCTTATCATTACACTTAATGGAAACAGGGTCTCAGATTTTGGGCATTCCATACCCTGGGGATGGGTCATCCTTCCAAAGTTTTTAGCTTTTAGCACCTTTTCTTACATCTTTTACAATATATACAGAATCCTCCTAATTGGAGGTAAGATTGCCTTAACCCTCTTTTGAGCCAGTAACTTCTAACTTTCTATACACTAGGTCCCTCGGGCAGAAGACATTATGTTGAACATTGTGGTTGTATAACAAGGCGAACTACTACTAATAAGCTACTGTGTAGGTTCATGCAACGTCATGTACTTCCTTGATGGTACCAACATTTACCTGGAGGGCTATGTAGTTGATATTCACATTGAAGTATTAAGTCCTTCTAGTGGTCAACTTTAGCTCAATTGGGAGGATGATTTCTACTCCAAATGCAAGGCGAAATGGGGTTTCCCTAGTTTAGGTCTTGTATGTCATACGGTATCCCTAAAGGATGTTTGGGAACTCGTTAGCCCATCCACTTCTTGCTTGCTCTACTCGTTTCCTCAAGCTATCAAAGATTATTTTGTTAATAACTTCAACTTGGCTGTTAGTTTGAGGGTGAGTGATTGAGGTATAGTATAGCCTGATGTTGTGCTTATCATAGAAATCTCCAAATCGGTTGCTGTCAAATTGCCTCCCATTATTGGTGATTAGCTAATAGGGTACCCAAAAACAAGATAGTATATGGGTTTGTACGAATCCCTTGGCAGCTCAGGCTATGATGGTAGCTATGGCCGATGCTTCCATCCATTTGGTGAAGTAATCTACTGCTACTAAGATGAATTAACTGCTTGATGATGCCTTTAGGAAAGGGCCAAAGATGTCTAATCCCCATTATGCAAATGGCTAAGGTAATATGGTCTACACCAAGGACTGACAAAGTTAGACATAATTGGTGGGTCCAAGCTTGTAGAAAGTTTGAAAATAAAAATGGAAATGCAGGAGAACAAAGAAATAAACAAGTAAACCTCGATCCACTCCAAAGATATTACACATTAAGGAATTATCAAGGACTCATAGGGTTAACTCGATATGATGTACGAGCTAACTCAATGAGGGTACTCACTACTCAGCCTTACTTAAGGGTTAAGATACGAGTGAAGTAAGCAAAAAGCAATGCTCATGAAAAGAGAGGTATAGTCAATATCAAATATGTATGTATATTGTGGCTTCCTATTACAAAGGGTATTTATACCCGAAATATTAAGGTAATTGCTACAAATGGAAAAGACTAAAAAGGGTAATATCCAAAATAAGTATGATATAAGGAATGTTTGAAGAGTATAAATGAAAAATTAGCAAAAGTAGGTGCTCTATATGAAAGATTATGTCATTTTAGGCGCTCAGACACGTAGCAAACAATCAGTAGTCGTATGCTTAGCAAAATAGTCGAACTGTATAACTGGCTTGGTTGTGGCTGAGTAGGGATGTTGATTTGAGTTAACAATTCGAATTTACAGAGCTGAGTAGGTAACGCTTCCAAGGTGAATTCAGCTCAAATGTACTTAGTATAACTTAGATTTAGGTCGGATGGACAGATGATTCGGTAGGCCGAGTTGTTGTTCAAGTGTATCTTTGTATAATACCCCTTACATACCAAATGATGGAATTCTAAATCATCAAGGTACCTTTTAGTATAACGATTCGAAGTACATCGAAACTCCAAAATTAAGCGTGCTCAGGTTGGAACAATCCTAGGATGGGTAACCTTCTAGGAAGCTGTTGCACTAAGGAACAAAACCATACGGCATTCCATGCTAAAGCGGACAATACCTCGGTGGGTAGAGTTCTGATCGAGTTGTCACGAATTGCATCAAAGCAATCCACCAACCAGAAGGACGAAGCCCTACCTAATAGTAATTTTGGACTTGTGTAATGAAACTGACAAAGACATCAGTTTTATAAGGGGGTGGAGTGTAATACCCCTTACATACCAGGTGACAGAATTCTAAATCATCAAGACATCTTTTTATGTAGCAACTTGAAGTACATTGAAACTCTAAAGTTAAGCATACTCAAGCAGGAGCAATCTTAGGATGGGTGATCTCCTAGCAAGTTACTGTACTAGGGAACAAAACCGTGGGATGTTCCATACCAAAGTAGACATTACTTCAATGAGAGGAGTTCCAGCCAATTCGTTACACTCTAGTCAACAGATGGAGATTATAGATAGGTACAAGAGGGTCCGGCTTGAGCAGGGCATCAAGTCAGCGTACTACGGTAGCTTGGACTCTTTAGTTATGGGTCCTAATGAAAGAACTCGCCTTGCTATGTTCTCTAGTCCTCGAGCTTAAGCTCAAGTTAGAGGTTTGGTGGCCTGATTCCTATTACAGGGGCTTGCCAAAGGGTGTAATTCTGGATTGGGGGCGTAAGTAATTGATGCATGCTTTTAGCATGAGTGGTACTTTTAGACCCAAGACTTGGCATCTTCTTTCATCATTAGTCAACAATAGCCTCACTTAAGTACTTAAACGGATAATATCTATGACTAAATGTAGTTGCTACAAATCCCTACATGGAGCTCCTTAAGGACTCAAGTGACCTCTTGCTTCCTGAGGCACTTGAAGAGTAGAGTACTTTTTCCTTGTCGGTAGAGTATATTGCCAATTAACATGTAGTTGGCTGCAGTCTAGGCTAGCCTCTTTACTTCTGCTTATCCTTGGGTAATGTTCCCATCTTGGGATATTATGTAAGGGAGTCCATCTATAATAACCTAGCCGAAACTCCTCCTATTGAAGTATTGTCTACTTTGGTGCTGAATGTTATACGGTTTTATCCTCTAGTGCAGTAGCTTCCTAAGAGGTCACCCATTCTGAGATTGCTCCAGCCTGAACACACTTAACTTCGGACTTTCGACATACTCCAATTGCTATACCAAAAAGTATCTCGATGATTTAAAATTTCATCACTTGGCATATAAGGAGTATTACAATCTACCCCCTTACAAAACTAACGTCCTCATCAATTTCGTTACATAGGTCCAAGACCACTACTAAGTAAGGACTAACCCTTTCGATTGATAGACTGCTCTGATACCATTTATAATGACTTGGTTAGAACTCCTCCCACCAAGGTATTGTTTGCTCTGGCGCAAAATGCCATATGATTTTGTCCTCTAATGCAGCAGCTTCCTAAGAGGTCACCCATTTTAGGATTGCTCCAACTCGAGCATGCTTAATTCCAAAATTTCGACGTACTTTGACCTGCTACATCAAAAGGCATCTCGATGATTTAAAATTTGGTCACTTGGCATATAAGGGGTATTACTCCATCCAAGAGGACATAGGACTTACTTCCCTTACTTTGAGGACTTCCTACTATCATACTTTTGTACTTCATTTAGGGAGGTACTATATAAAGAGTGGCTTGTCACTGTCATATGACATAGAGATGATTGGTAAGGCTATCTTAGATAGTGTGTTTACCTCTATGTTTTCTGCTCAGGGGATTTTATTAACTTCTCATGATGTAAATTCTATGAGCAAGCTTTGTACCATGTGTAGGTACTTAACCACCGTTTTCCCTTTGGTTTCATACTCTCCCTTCACTTACTGTATTGCCAACATGGAGTTTAAGTATATGCCGAGCTTTTCCTCTCTAATGTCTTTGGTGATTCTTAAGCCGACAATGAGTAGTTCATACTTAGCTTTGTTTTTGCTCCCTAAGAAAGCAAACTTCAGGGTGTGGAGGATCTTCATTTCGTGTGGGCCTTGTAATGTGATACTAGCCCCACTTCTCCTCCCCAAGTAGAGTAGCCATCAATGTGGAGGATCCAAATGGGTATGGTGAGGCTCATTCGCACTCCTATGTATTTAACTATGAAATCGGCTAGGACTTATGCCTTGATTTCTTGCTTCGGGCTAAACTGGACTCTATGAGCATTGAGCTCGAAGGAGTACTTCATCATTTTGTCCAAAGTCTCAAGCCTTTACGAGGTTGCTTTGAGTGGTATATCCATTAGTATGACGATTGGATGTGACTAGAAGTAAGGCTTAAGTTTTTAGGCTGCGATGACCACAATGAGGGTGAACTTTTCCACTTTTATGTACCTAAGCTCTAGCCTTTGTAGAATGTAACTAACATTATAGACAAGTCGGTGTTCTCAACCGTTTGCTTAGACAAGCACTGAAGATAGTGCTCTATTGCTGACTATAAGGGATAGGTGTAACTCCTCTATAGGGATTATCTTAGAGAGTATGGGCAGGGTCACCAAAAATTCTTCAATTCGTTGAAGTCTTGTTGACATTCGATTGTCCAATTTTATGAGGTTTTGCAATAGCTTAAAGAACTATGCACACTTGTCTGTACTTCTGGATACAAATTAGTTTAGGGCAGTGATCCTTCCTATTAATTGCTACACCTCCTTAATTTTTGTTGGTGCTTTCATGTCTTAAACTATTTTGATCTTATCTAGGTTGGCTTATATCCCTCGCTTCATCACCATGAAACCAAGGAATTTCCCAAATGTGACCCCAAAGATGCATTTTTTGGGGTTGAATTTCATTTGGAAGTGGCATAAAGTCTGAAATGTCTTACGAAGGTCATCAATGTAGCCTTTTCTAGTTTTGCTTTTGCTAATCATAATATCGACGTAGACCTTAATGTTTCTTCCGATTTGTAGCTTGAAGATATGGGTAACTAGCCTTTCGTACATAGCTCCAGTACTTTTAAGACTGGGGGACATTACCTTATAGCAATATGTTCCAAAATCTATAATAAAGGATGTATGGACTTCATCCTTAGGGGTCATTTGAATCTGGTTATATCCTAAGTATGGAGCCATGAAACTAAGAAGCACATGGCTAAATGTTGAGTAGATGAGCTAATTTATGCATGATAAGGGGAAAAAATCCTTGGGGCACACCTTGTTAAGATCGTCAATGTACATTCACTATTTCCCATTTGCTTTCTTTACAAGCACTGTGTAGGCAAGCCAAGTGGGGTACTTTTCTTACCTAATAAAGCCTGTAAGGAGTTGTTTCTACTTCCTCCTCAATTGTTGCTTGGCGTTCCAGGGCGAAGTGCCATTTCTTTTGTTTGACAAGTCGAATGGTGGGGTTAACATTCTGGTGATAAATGGCCCTTGGTATGTTAATGATGCCTGACATGTCTTTTAGGGTAGACGCGAAGATATCTATGTTTTGCCTGAGGAGGTTTGTGAATTCGGTCTTGTCATCATCTAGTAGGTCTGCCCTTATTTTGGTGATCATTCCTAAGGCGTTAGATAGCCTAACTTCCTCAGTTTTTTCTACGGCCTCTCTTTGTATTATCAAGTTCGAGGGGGTAGTTGATTCAATGTTTATGATGTTTTTTTGGATTAGGTTTTGAGGTAAAGCAACCTGGATAATGTATGATCACCCCTACTCTCATATATGTTAATAGGTGTCATAAACTTCGCTTTGAGGTATTTTTAGCTGATAAGCATGTCAAATTTTGTGATGCTTGGTTGGCTGAGGATGAAACTATATAGAGATTAAATATAAGTTCCAAAGCTAAGCCAATTGACCGTAGGATTGAACTTAGAACTTAAGTTTTAGACGATCGGTTAAAGAATCCGATTAAACCCCAAATTATAAATTATTGAGAGAAATATTAGTAAAAATGACCCCGTAAACTTGAATTTAAGAAAATAAGTAATAAAATAAAAGACTATAAAATTTTCAAATTTTAAGTATATAACGCATTATTTATCGAAAATGCGTAAAATGCATTTCGATAATTGACAAATCGTTAGAGATAAATTATATGTATACTAAAAATCATAAATTGACCTAAATAATATTTATGAATACTTATTTGTACTATATATGAATTTAAATGTACGTATAAATACGCGTAATTACATAAAAATACATAAAATGTGCTAAAATAATACTAAATACTTAAAGAAAATTCATAATTAATTAAGGAAAAATAAAAAAAAATCATGAATGATCCAGAATTGGGTCGTGGCAACTAGGAAAAATAAGAAAAAATTCGGCCAATTAAATTAAGACAACACAAAAGCCAAAAATTAAGGGATAAGGCAATTGTCTTGTCCCATTTAATGCAAAATAAATCCCCTAAATCCCTATAAATAGCAGGGAAAATCACAGAGCTCATTTGGGCAGTTTGGAAAGTAAGAAAAATAGAGAGAGGCGAAAATTGAGAAAAAAATTTGAGTTAAAAAAAAAACTGTGCAGTTAAGGCTTTTAAAGGGAACCCCCACCAGACGAACAGCTGGAAGTGGACGGACACCACCACTACACGGTGGTGGCAGCGCCCATGCCGGCCGACAAGGCCACGGCGGCCGGAGGTGGCCGGAGCCACCCAGATCGGTGAGCCCGATTTTCAGCCCGATTCTTGTGTAATTTTTTAAAAATAGTAAAAATTATTAGAAAATTATGAATTTTGTTATTCTGGGATATTTTTGTATGTAGTTTGTAGGAAAAATATTATTTTGATGAAAACATGCCCCGTAATATATGGTCCCTAAGAAATCATGCAAAACCGAGCATGTTTCGGTTTAGAAATAAATGACCTTAGGAGTGTAGTTTCAAGCCCAAAATTTTTTATGTAAATTACTTAGATGATATAGAACAGTGCTATGAAGCCCGTTTTCAAAAAATAATTTTCTAAATTTTTAGATAATTTTTAGGCATTAAAATGAGGTATAAAATGGGTAATTTAAGGTTAATTAAGTAATTAAATTATTAATTACTGGCTTAGTGGATAAGTAGATGTTTAGGGATGTTGAAATCTGATGGAGAATGATACTTGTAGCATTTAGGGTGTTAGATGTAATTATTAGGTTAATTATGTAGTAAATAAGTAATATGGAAAAATAGTACATTTTAAGTTAATTTTGTAAATTAGGGTAATTAGGAGTAAAATCTGATTTATGATGAATTTAGACATTTTGAAATGATAATTGATGTTTAGAGATGATAATCAAAGTGATATAAATGTTAGAAGTGTAATATATACATAAAAGGTAATAATACATAATAGGTAATTATTGGAAATATAATAAATAGGAAATATTATAATAAAAATTGATATTGTGATAATAATAAAAATGTACAATAAATCTGATAGGAAATTTGAATTTATGTAATTATATGAAAAAATATAAAAATTTCTCACATTAGGAGTGAATTCGGTAAACTAATAAGGATATAAGTGTACCGGGTGAAATAAAATACTGACTAAGGGTAATGATGGCATTTAGGAGATCGGGAAATAATGTGATTAATTTCACATTATGGGTTGAAATGAATTTCTAAGGTTAGAATATAAAACGCTATTTAGAAAATCAAACTAGAACATAATTTAGAAATCGATGCAGAAACCGAACCCGAACCTAATCCTAAACCTAGAATAATTGTAAAAACTTAAGACCTAGATAATTAGGTATCTTAAACCCTAAATAAAACATAACAATAAGCGTTATAAGATAAAACGAACCTATAATAGTTATATGGAAAAAAAAAAACTAAAACCACGTTTGTGTTATAGGGATGATCGGATATAACCTGAGCAAATCGGACCTCGAGTGAGTGAGCGAGGAGTTGAGGTAAGTTGGGATTAATACAATGCTGTATTTTGGGAGACTTGAGATTATGCTTGGTTGTGCTTGTTAGATAGTTGGATGTGCGCATGTGCTTGATTATGGGTGATGCTATGATTCTGCTTGTTGCTCTAGCATGTATTATATGATTTGCGTGAAATGATTGATCACCCTAAACTGGGCATAATCAAATATATGACCAGTAATCATAATCGGACATGCATGGCAACCCGTTAGGGGAACTTAGGACTCTCCGGCCAAATACCGACCCTTCGAAAGGGATAGCGCAGGATTGCAAAATGGTACCTTCTTTATCCTCAGTCGAACTAAGTGACAGGAGAGGAGGTCGCGGCGAGGGTGAAGACAGTGGTTCGAAGGTAGTCGCGGGAGGAGCAAGGTATCCATTACACAAGCCTGGGTTTGGTCGTGAGCTGTTGCATTAACGGCAACTCCTCAACTCGGATTAGAGCGGGTGCAATTTCTCTAATCTCACGATGGGCTGGACAACGTCGTGCGATGGCATTTTCTTATACATGCATTGCACTTAATAAGTGATTGAAAACCTTGTTGTGTGTATGGTATAGTTTTAAGTCCTCCGTCCCTGCTTACTGAAGAATCAACACATATGTTATTACTTTTCATTTCTGAATTATATATAACTTTTCTTACTTTCTTAGGTAAATGAATTATTTAAATTACAAACTGTCTACTTCAAAGCAGGTTAGTTGTGGACGCCTTGTGTAGATCAGGTCTAAGATAGCAGTTGTAAGGCCAACTTCTATCTTAGGATGGTTTACACGGCGAGGCTGTTACGACTCTTCCGCTTCGGGGCTTGACAGTTCTAAATTGGTATCAGAGCAAAGTTCTTATGAGCTCGCTTTGAAATGAACAATTAAAAGAGTTAGACATCTTAGGAGTACATTGAGAGTGGGTAGAAATAAAGGGATATTAAAATATTGTACTACAATTTATAGGATAAGTAGTGACTATAACTTTACATTGAGATAGGCGTTAATCAAATTTAGCTCTAGTGATGAGATCATATGGAGAACAGTATTATAATTGGTTAGTTAGGATATGTTAATCTTATGAACGGAATTACTGAGGAGTTTGTTAATGGAGTTGTGTGAAAATTGATGAGAAGTGATGAGATTTATGGACAATAACGAAGATCAATTTGAGTTTTGGCATAATGGGGATTGGATGTGTCTTAGGTAATCGATTTTGGAAGTGCTTTATATATGTAAGAATGGGTGGTTTAATTGAGTGATTTAGGTTGAATGAAGAAAAATTTTTGAGTTAATATAAATTTGAGGTGTAAAGAATATTGATAAACTGATTGGTGGAATATGCTAATATTGTGGATGAAATTCCTAAGAAGTTTGTTGATGAATTTGAGTTGTAATCGGTGAGATGTGATGAAATGACGAGACTCATGAACAATAGTGGAAATCAATTTAAGTTTTGGAATAAGAGAGATATGGTGATATGTACTGAAAATTAAGGTGAATCCAAAACTTATAGGATTTCTGAGATGATCTCAGCTTGATGTTTAGTATGAATATGAGATAGTATAATTTGGAGTGAAATAAAGCATGGTATAGAAGTGGATTTTAGAAAGACAAAACATTGAGAGGGAAAAGTTAGAAACTGATTAAGAAATGAATCAGAACCTATACTAAAGATATAATCAACACCTAATTTAGGAGTAAACCTTATATAAAATGAAAATGCAGTGTAGGAGATGACAGGTGATAACAACATTAAAGAGTCTGATGATGATATGGTATATGAAGTGATCATTATTTCTGATTTTCTTATGGAAGTATAAAGTATTAAATCAGCAAGTGGAAATAATATTAATTAGAAGACAAATGTAGTGGAATTCTTTTGAATGAATAGCTGTTATAAGTAATATGAATTATGGATATGGTATGATAGCTAATCATGTTTTTCGGAAAATTAGAATTGATTCTATGTTAATTATTCATATATGTGGATATCCTAACGATGTCTTAATGGATATAATTACGTTTCTTAATGAAAGAGTATTCTGTTAGACATGTGCAAATGCAACGATAATTGACATATTTATAGCTAGGAGTGTGAAAAGATTAAATGTATTTTGGTAGTCAATCTTGGAAGTCCTCTATATGTGTAAGAACAGTAGAAGGAATAGTGCTATAAGGCTACAATCAGATTAAGAATTCTTAGACCTTTAGTGAATCATGAATTGAAGAATTCTAGTTTGGAGTGATAATTAAGTGTGAGTGAAGTCAAATAAGTATGAAATGGATAATGAGATCTTTATGTAGTGCTGAGACAGGTGGAGTTATATCATTATATGGTATTTATAATTGGTTATAGAAGATAGATAGTTATTAAATGGTACATGAGAAATGAAGAAAGATTGTCAAGTAAACCATAAACGAATATGTATCTAAGCACCCTCAAATAGTAGTAGGATGAGTAACAAGTGACGGTAGAGATGGAATTAAAGTAATAAGTTGGAGATGATTAGGACTTTTGATCAACAGTTACTTAGTTATTTTAAGGATCAATCTGAAAAGGTATAACTCTCTAGAAAGTAAATTTTATGAGATAGTTATCTATTAGTAAACTTGCTATGATAAGGAATGTTGACCATAGATAGTATTCAAGGATCTGAGCTTAAAGAAGTTAGGCGATAAGTAGTGATTCTAGCAAAAAACTTTCATTTTATCTTCGTTGAATAATAATAAGTATGAATAAAAAAAAAATTGGTTGATGAGTACCTTCACCGTAGAATATACAAATGGATGAAATGCAAGTGCAAGGGGGATATTTAGGTATTCATTCCTTATAAGATAGAAACTAGTGAATGGAAAATGATTTAAGGTGATTGAGATTATCGCTACCTATCAGTTAGAATTTATATTGAAGGAAGGATATTAATCCATAGATTAGTAAGATATGATGGAAATGAAATTTAAAAGGAAAGCTATTGATGGTAGATTATGAGAAGTTCATTGATATCTACAAAGAAGAGATTGAAGAGAATACTAATAAGTATTGAATCTACCAGTAATATATAAAGGTTCAAATGTATTTCTGAAGATTATTTTGTGGAAATTTGAATCTCATGATTAAGTTAATCAAGAATCAAACTTATGGTTGAAACTCTGTATCGGATGTTGTAAACGAGGCCTTAAGAGTTTGAAGAGTGATTGTTAATTTCTAGAATAATATTAGAGTGGAGTGACATCAAGATAAGATCAGTGCATAAATTGTAGTCACAGAATTGGGAGAAACAAATGCATGCCAACTATATATGAAAACACTCGTGGTGGTATCCGTTAATAGTATTTCGATATACAAGGTAATTGTAGATAGCATTAATGAAGTTGAGTAATCATTAGTAGTATATTGAAATGGAAGACATGTGATTTTCGGAAAAGAGAATATGTTTTCATCAAGTTCGTTATATTTGGAGAAAGTATTTCAGTGGATATTAAAAATGTTGAATCGGTGATTAAAGAAAAAATCCATTGAAGTGATCCAGTATACGAAGAAGATACGAAGCTACAATGTACTTCATATTAGCAATTGCAATAGGTAATCCAACAGAAACATGGCAAATTTGCAATTGTCCAATTGTTGTTATTGAGTCTCATGTCAAGTCGATTTGATCAGTGTATTCTGTTGTGTCATGTTTTGTCAAGTAGTCAATCTTTTTTAATACTGTTTCTTTTGTTGGGTCTATCAGTCAACAGTCACATTCATCCTTCTCGAGTCAATTCAAATCAAATTGAGTCGTTAACCATCTCATTTGAATCCGAGATGGAGAAAAGTCAAGATTTGCCAAATTTGCTTCTGTTGATCCTATGTTAAGCTATATGAAGAACAAATGAGAAGCTATGACAGTAATATAATCATTTGAGTGGAAGATTTTGGATGAAAGGAAAGGTGATGATATGAAGTGAATTTAAAACCACTAATGAACATAAATAAAATTTAAGAAACAATCAAACAAGGAATAAATGAAGAATAAACCAATAAGAAAATTTGCAAGATCGTAAAGCTAAGATATAAGATAATACGATATGACTAGGAGACTATAGCGATAAAATAAGCCCTGATCAGGAATGCAAAGAAAGGAGGATTAAGAGATCGAGCAAAGGTCTAAGTAGAGAAGGAATAGAATGTTACTTAGAAAGCAATTCAGGAACTTAATCAGTAGACTACACAGAAGTTTCACTTGAAGATAGTTCGGTAGAATGGAAAGTGGGATTTTAAGGATATGAAGTAACCCCAAAAATACTGGATAATCAGGTTCAGAAGTTCAAGAGTTGAGATACAGAGTAGGTAAAGATATGACCCGATGAAGGTCTAGACTTAGAAATTAAAGTAGAGCTAAATGTAGTGAAGACAAAGTATTACTTATAGGTTATTCGATTTTTAGAATAGTGATAATATATAAACTTTCAATCCTAGCAAGTAAGCAATACATGGATATACAGTAGTTTCGAGGACGAAACTATTTTAAAGGGGAGTAGAATGTAAGCCCCAAAGCTAAGCCAATTGACCGTAGGATTGAACTTAGAACTTAAGTTTTGGACGATCGATTAAAGAATCCGATCAAACCCCAAATTATAAACTATTGAGAGAAATATTAGTAAAAATAACCCTGTAAACTTGAATTTAAGAAAATAAGTAATAAAATAAAAGACTATAAAAATTTCAAATTTTAAGTATATAACGCATCATTTATCGAAAATGCGTAAAATGCATTTCGATAATTGACAAATCGCTAGAGATAAATTATATGTATACTAAAAATCATAAATTGACCTAAATAATATTTATGAATACTTATTTGTACTATATATGAATTTAAATGTACGTATAAATACGCGTAATTACATAAAATACACGAAATGTGCTAAAATAATACTAAATACTTAAAGAAAATTCATAATTAATTAAGGAAAAATAAAGAAAAATCATGAATGATCTAGAATTGGGTCGTGGCAACTAGGAAAAATAAGAAAAAATTCGGCCAATTAAATTAAGACAACACAAAAGCCAAAAATTAAGGGATAAGGCAATTGTCTTGTCCCATTTAACGCACAATAAATCCCCTAAATCCCTATAAATAGCAGGAAAAATCACAGAGCTCATTTGGGCAGTTTGGAAAGTAAGAAAAATAGAGAGAGGCGAAAATTGAGAAAAAAATTTGAGTTAAAAAAAAACTGTGCAGTTAAGGCTTTTAAAGGGAACCCCCACCAGACGAACAGCTGGAAGTGGACGGACACCACCACTACACGGTGGTGGCAGCGCCCATGCCGGCCGACAAGGCCACGGCGGCCGGAGCCACGGCGGCCGGAGCCACCCAGATCGGTGAGTCCGATTTTCAGCCCGATTCTTGTGTAATTTTTTAAAAATAGTAAAAATTATTAGAAAATTATGAATTTTGTTATTCTGGGATATTTTTGTATGTAGTTTGTAGGAAAAATATTATTTTGATGAAAACATGCCCCGTAATATATGGTCCCTAAGAAATCATGCAAAACCGAGCATGTTTCGGTTTAGAAATAAATGACCTTAGGAGTGTAGTTTCAAGCCCAAAATTTTTTATGTAAATTACTTAGATGATATAGAACAGTGCTATGAAGCCCGTTTTCAAAAAATAATTTTCTAAATTTTTAGATAATTTTTAGGCATTAAAATAAGGTATAAAATGGGTAATTTAAGGTTAATTAAGTAATTAAATTATTAATTACTGGCTTAGTGGATAAGTAGATGTTTAGGGATGTTGAAATCTGATGGAGAATGATACTTGTAGCATTTAGGGTGTTAGATGTAATTATTAGGTTAATTATGTAGTAAATAAGTAATATGGAAAAATAGTACATTTTAAGTTAATTTTGTAAATTAGGGTAATTAGGAGTAAAATCTGATTTAGGATGAATTTAGACATTTTGAAATGATAATTGATGTTTAGAGATGATAATCAAAGTGATATAAATGTTAGAAGTGTAATATATACATAAAAGGTAATAATACATAATAAGTAATTATTGGAAATATAATAAATAGGAAATATTATAATAAAAATTGATATTGTGATAATAATAAAAATGTATAATAAATCTGATAGGAAATTTGAATTTATGTAATTATATGAAAAAATATAAAAATTTCTCACATTAGGAGTGAATTCGGTAAACTAATAAGGATATAAGTGTACCGGGTGAAATAAAATACTGACTAAGGGTAATGATGGCATTTAGGAGATCGGGAAATAATGTGATTAATTTCACATTATGGGTTGAAATGAATTTCTAAGGTTAGAATATAAAACGTTATTTAGAAAATCGAACTAGAACATAATTTAGAAATCGATGCAGAAACCGAACCCGAACCTAATCCTAAACCTAGAATAATTGTAAAAACTTAAGACCTAGATAATTAGGTATCTTAAACCCTAAATAAAACATAACAATAAGCGTTATAAGATAAAACGAACCTATAATAGTTATATGAAAAAAAAAAACTGAAACCACGTTTGTGTTATAGGGATGATCGGATATAACCTGAGCAAATCGGACCTCGAGTGAGTGAGCGAGGAGTCGAGGTAAGTTGGGATTAATACAATGCTGTATTTTGGGAGACTTGAGATTATGCTTGGTTGTGCTTGTTAGATAGTTGGATGTGCGCATGTGCTTGATTATGGGTGATGCTATGATTCTGCTTGTTGCTCTAGCATGTATTATATGATTTGCGTGAAATGATTGATCACCCTAAACTGGGCATAATCAAATATATGACCAGTAATCATAATCGGACATGCATGGCAACCCGTTAGGGGAACTTAGGACTCTCCGGCCAAATACCGACCCCTTCGAAAGGGATAGCGCAGGATTGCAAAATGGTACCTTCTTTATCCTCAGTCGAACTAAGTGACAGGAGAGGAGGTCGCGGCGAGGGTGAAGACAGTGGTTCGAAGGTAGTCGCGGGAGGAGCAAGGTATCCATTACACAAGCCTGGGTTTGGTCGTGAGCTGTTGCATTAACGGCAACTCCTCAACTCGGATTAGAGCGGGTGCAATTTCTCTAATCTCACGATGGGCTGGACAACGTCGTGCGATGGCATTTGCTTGTACATGCATTACACTTAATAAGTGATTAAAAACCTTGTTGTGTATATGGTATAGTTTTAAGTCCTCCGTCCCTGCTTACTGAAGAATCAACACATATGTTATTACTTTTCATTTCTAAATTATATATAACTTTTCTTACTTTCTTAGGTAAATGAATTATTTAAATTACAAACTGTCTACTTCAAAGCAGGTTAGTTGTGGACGCCTTGTGTAGATCAGGTCTAAGATAGCGGTTGTAAGGCCAACTTCTATCTTAGGATGGTTTACACGGCGGGGCTGTTACGACTCTGCCGCTTCGGGGCGTGACATTAAAGATCGATGATGACAAAATCTATCAACTATGTGGCGACGTGGTCCTTGTTGCCTAGTCAAGTTGGTAAGGTAATGTTCCCTTCGCTGGCACTAGTTCGCCTCCTCCAAACCTTATAAAGTCGTATTTGTATGGTTACAAAGATTCTTCAAGTTGTTCCTTCATTTATTCGTAAGCATTGTAAAAAAGTATGTCCATTGAACTTCCACTATCTATGAACATTTTAGGGATATTGAAGTGCCCAATTTCAACGTTTATAACGAGGGCATCATTATGGGGTAGATCAACTCCCTATTTATCAGCTTCGATGAAGGTGATTGCTATGTCAGTCTTTAGCCTCTTGGTTATTACAAGGTATACCTTGTGTTGGGCTGCTATGGTTGGTATCTAAGAGGAGACTAGGTCCTCTGAAAATGGTGTTGATTTGGCTTCACCGTCCCCTATTATTTTATTCGTCTATGGGGGTATTCGTCTGTTCATTGTGATGTTACTGTTGCTGTTCCATTCAGCGCCATTAAGTCGACTGCTAGATTTGATTTTTCTCATTTGCCACAAGGTGGTCGATGTGGCCTTTGCGAACAAGGCCTTTGATTGCAGTCTTCAAATGGTAGTACTCGCTAGTGTTGTGTCCGTGTATCCTGTAGCAGTTGCAATACTTCCCTGAGTTCATTGCTTTTAGGGTTTTACGAATAGTAAGAGGTCGTGGGAGCTATTATTGGACTTCGTACATGATTTTGTAGAGTGGCCTATTGGGGCATGTGTAAGAAGCATATTCTTAGAATTTCTATTGTTGCTTATTTCGTCTATCGTGTGCTAAGGGTTGTGGTTTAGAGTTACGAGGCCTTATGTAGTCTTTGACGGACATGCAAGTATTGTTATCCACTTCAAAATGAGCTCTAATGGTGTCCTCTTAAGCAATATATTTCTCAACCACTTGCATAAATTCATCCAAGGAGTTAGGTTTGTCAACGAGATTGCATTAAATAGCCTTCCATTAAGGTCTATGCCTATTAGAAGTGCTTGTATGGCCATTCTAGTGTCAAGGTTAGATACTTATAGCTTTGTTCGGTTGAAATGCTCAAGGTGTACTCATAGAGTTTCGTTGGGACATTGTAGAGTTTGAAGGAGTCTTTCCTTGTGATTTAAGAGTTAAGAAAATGTTGGTAGAATTTGTCTCCTAGGTTGTTAAATGAAGTGATAAAGGCATCGGAGAGGCTGTTAAACTAGAGTAAAGCAACTTTTGCTAGCATGATAGGGAAGGCTTTACACATTATGGCATCTGAGAAGTTGTGGAGGCTCATCATAGTTTGAAAGTGTACGAAGTGATTGTTTGGGTTATTGGTGCCACTATAAGTGTTTAGGTGTCATAACTTTACACTTGTGGGTAGTGTTTCTTTACGGATGGAAGTGATGAATAGGCTCTTTATTGGCACAGAGTACAGCGCTTGTATAAATGATTAAACTTTCTTCTGGTCACACATGCTAGAGGCGCAGCATATATGCTCGTTTAGTTCCTCTATATTCATGTGTTCATAGTCCTTTGGTGACTGTTTTGTTGACGGATCGTCGATTGGTTTGCTTGTCATTGTCCGCTCTCCTTGCCTTGCGTTTTGTTACTATTGCAATTTAGTTGTTTGTGTAAATCTTCATGGGATTGTTAATCATGTTAAATTTGGTTATGTGAATGCATTAGGCACATGGTATGCAGGTTGTCATTTTTGCTTGGCTGTGAGGAGGAGCAAACGGTTGCATCATCATTTAGGTGCTTTTGGGATGCATTTTTTTGTAATGTAACATCTTTATGTAGAGCTATCATAGACTCTTGATATTTTCGAATCTCTTTAAGCATTTCTTGGACAAGTAACCTAAGCTACTCAACTTCGATGTTCTCATTTTTAGGTGGTAAAAGCGTTTGGTCAACTCCATCTTGCTGGGATGCACTAGCATCCCTTATTTGTGAAGCTTGTAGATTAGTATTTTTACTTTTAACCATCATGTAAGTGGTGGCTTGAAATAATGGGCACCAAAATGTTGATTGTGGTTAATCAACTAGGAAGAATCGTACTTGAGTCGAGCTTAGATGTATCAAGCTAAGGCTTTACTCCTTGCTTACAAAAAAGCCCCTTATGAGTGTGATCACTAAAGTCCTTTGATGCTTAAGTTAGCAAAGACGACCAAAGGAAATGAAGGGTGAGCACTAAGTGCCCAAGGGGTAATGCTTATCTGAATGGTAGATGAAAGTTAGGGTAAAAGGAGAAGAGAGTAGAGAGAGTTCTGTAAGTGAAGGGAAGATGAGAAAGAGAAGTTAGTTCTACCTCATTTACCTTAACACACTTAGTGCCATTTATGGGGATCACCTAAACACGTGGAAATCTAGGGTTCGCTTGTATCGACTGCTAGTAAACGAAATACGCTGTGGTGGAGATTGAGTTGCTTTAGAGGCGATTAGCCATAATCAACTTGGCACCCAGATCTGTAGTCTGGAGACCTAACATCTACAAAGATTGTTAGGTGTATTGGTTGTACTACAGATGTTAGATGCCCATTAATGGGTTATAATGGGGGATAGGTGCTAGAGATAAGAGTTGAGTTAAGATGCCAAGGAAAGGGCCAACATGTGCTCAATTGGGAGCAAGCTAAAGCTTAAGTTAGTACCAAGTAGTTAGCATGTGCGGACTTGGTGGCCAAGTTAGTTTCTTGTTATGACATCGTAGGGCACGCTGAGCAGGTTATTGTATAAAAGGCGAGCTTGCTGTTTACTTGGGTGTGCCTCGATAGGCTTCCTTACATGGTGGGCCTTGTATGGCTCATCGAGTAGGTTGTGATATTGAGGACAAACTCATTGTTTGCTTGTATGTGCCTCAACAAGCTTCTTCGCATGATGGGCCTCGCATGTTAGGCTTTTTATGTTGAGTCTTGGTTTAGGCGAGTAACCTAGTAAGGATATGAGTGGAGGCTCACCACAAAAGGTGTGTAGACAATATAGTTAACCACTTATCGGTTAGGGGATTGTCAACAATCCTATTAGAGGTTTCGTTGTTAGGATTTGATGAGGTGATTCCTTATTGAGTTTTGCCTTGGACTCGGGCTGAGATGTAGACCACTTTTTTCCCAATTTACCTAGGTTTAAATGAATTGAATCAAGGAAGTAGGCTGGTTGGAGGATAATCAGTATGTTGGCTAGTAAAGCAATCGATATTCTAATTAAAGAAAAAGAGGTTGGAAGAACCCTGTAACCCATTAATAAGTTGTGTAACAAGACTAATCTAGTCTCCCAGCTGTAAGTCGGCGAGATGGCAGTTGGGAATTGGCATTTGTTGTCGCACGCGACTCCATATTTACTTATGTCCTTTCATAGTAGTCTCAGTCTCAAAAAGCATTATCTTTTATGACCGTTAATCTACAAAATACTGTAGATAGAATATTAAAAGTTATATATGAAAGTGAACGAAACCATAATGATCTAAACGAAATAGGAATAGCCACTGTTAAAGAAAAATACAAAAATAAAATCGGGTCTCCTGTGAAATCGAATAATTAGGCTAAAAAGAAGGGATCTTTCAATAATTAAGCCCCCCACTAACATCGATCGCTTATAATTAAAAAAAAAGAAGAAGCTATTTCATTGATATTACATATAATAATAATAATAACAATAATGAATTGGATGGTTCCTGCACTGCATTGTTTGTAGTGACCCCATGTCTCTTCAGAAACAGGCTTCCAGCACACAACAAGCGCAGAGTGCAGACAAACTGCAAAAGCCACATAAATTAAAAACTAATAACACAATCAAATTAAGGGAAAATGAATTGTTATAAATAAAAAAAAAATAAACGATTTTATATTTGCAAATAAACAAACTATAGCTTATATATTTCTAACATAATATCTTTAAAAGGATTATTCGTTCCAAATTTATATCCTAAAGTTTTTTTCTTTTTTTTTTTTTTTTTTTTTTTTTTGGTTTTGTGCATGTTTAAATTCCCATGTTTCAATTGTCATGTTATAATCATATCTATATATCTTATGTTTGTATTATACATATATGTATCGTGTCCGTTTGAATGTATTATCTCTACTATAAATTGGAAGCCACTCATATGCCGTTGCTTCAAATTCATAGATGTCTAGACGCTTTGTAGAAATATATATATATATATAGAGAGAGAGAGAATATTTTTAATAACAAAAAAAAAATCTAATAAAATGGGGGAAAAAACAAAAGAGGAAAGGAAAACCGAATTGAAAAAAAAAAAATAAAGAACTAAAAAGTTCGCATCTTTGCTCAATAATTATATAGCGTTAATGAAATATGATTTTTCATAAATTTATTAATTTTTCTCAATACTTGTCTAATGTCCTTATTTCTTGTAAAAGTGCAGTTAGATTTTTTAATATCTTAACTGTTCATTGAGTAATGTACATTTGGTGGATTTTTTATATGATGTTTGATATTTAGTAAAACGTCTTTTTCCTCGCAAGGTAAATTTCTTTTCTTTTTTTTTTTTAATATTTGTAATTTTCCTTCACTTTTGTTGCTATTGTCTTCCTAATGATAAAAATTCATAGTTTTTTTCATGTGATTCTTATTATACATATTTTTATATTTATATGGTGTGTATTTATGTATAAATGCATATATCTAGGGAATTTAACTGCTATTTATCTAAAGAATAATTTCTTACTATAATTTTTTTTTTAAAGTTCTTCACTTTTCATATAGCAATTCTTCACGTTTCTGTAGCAAGTCATTAAAATTTATATTGTTTTTAAATTTTCATGATTAACGTTTGCTTCTTAAATCTCCGTAACATTCATTTTCATTTAAGAAGGGGGAGGTTGTACCTGCCATATCAATCCTTCTACCCAAATCTAAGGGGATCAGAATCAGACCACAGATTATTACGTGGTCCAAGGAAATCAAAGGTTGACTTCCACGATTTCATCCCTCCTATACAAATCCAATAATATCTAGAGAAACCATGCAAAGAGCTTTATTGATAATTCCACCAAAAGCTACGAGAACTAGTTGCTTTAAAAAAAATTAAAATTAGGTTTTGGAATAATCACTTGAAACATCATCCTCGTTTTTTACTTGGTTGTCTGTTCTCGGCACCTTTTTGGTTTGAACGCTAGAGTGTCTACAACAAAAATACCTCTCATGTCCCCTGACAGTTTGCATTTGTTACTTTGTATAGGTGTAACCTATTAGAATCAAACCAAATAAAAACCCAATATTCTGCATTGAGAATTCACAGTCAGTAGATATGATATTTGATTACTCTAAACTTGATGTGCAAATTAGAAAAAAAATAAAAAAAAAAATGAAAGTCATGACCCCTTTTTCTTAAATGTTAATTTTCTTTACTAATTCTAATCACCCTTAATATATATAATTTTATTCAATCTTTTTATAATTCCAAAATACGAGTTAGTCTGTTCCATGCTTATGTGATTTCCCTCTATGGAATCCCAAATAATTGTAGTAGAAATTCAATTCGTTAATCCAAACGTGATATGATACAATTATAAATATATATATATATATATATATAACCAAAACTTGACATGATAATTGATAAATAAGAAGGTCACATTCATTTAGACCTACCAAGTTTCATTTTTCTACAAACAATCTATTCAGACCTAAGTTCACCAATGAAGCCTCTTTGTACTTTATATAAACCAAATTGAATCTACTAATTAGTTTTTGTTTTAGTTAGTTAGGTAATGTTATGGATTAACTACAAACGATTATGCCAATTTATATTTTTCTTTTAGGTTAGCCACGTAATACTTAAAAGTTTAATTGAATTTTTTTGCTATCGTGTTTTGTCATGTTTATCTAAACATCTTATCTATAAATGAAAAGTTATCTTAACATTAGTATAGTTTTCAATAAAGAAAAAATATTTTTAATCCTCAACGTTTTAACTATTTTCTTATTTAAGTTTTAAACCTATTTCCTTTTTTATTCAAGTCTTCAAACCTTTAGAAATATTTGTAAACGAATCCTTTCTACCATTAGTTTTTCCATTAGGGATTGATAAATGGGACAATCTAATTGGTCCAAATAATTAATAAATTAAATAATGTAATTATATCTATGATAGTTAATTGAAGAGATAAAAATAAAAAAAAAAAGTTGAAAAAAAAAGATCGCATAAATGTAGGAAAAAATAGTGCCAATCGACTTATGAGTAGGAGTTAATCATATATATCTAATAATTAAATAAGGAAATAAAAAAATCATATAAAATGTAAAAGCAACCACATTAACGGTTCACGAACCTTAGTTATCATCGGGTAGCCACTTGTTGGAACGGCCAAAAGAATCAAATGGGTCATGGCCCTACTAAATAAAGTAGGTTAATTCAGCTTGTAGCTAATTGTGGACAGCCACTTATCACCTAAATATTAATAGGTTATGTCCCACTTAACGGAAATGTTGGGAATCTAGCCACTCTTCTTTTTTCTTAGAAATTTTATTGTAATGTTTTTCTTTTTTCTTTTTCTTTTGGTGATCTTTTTTATATTTTTATATAGGTTTATTTATTTTTTTGTTTATATTATTATATTGCTTAATTTATACATTTAAGTAGACCATGTTCATTTTGATTTCTACAATTTATTTTTTTTTTAATTTTCTATGTTTTCTATTACTTTACTTAATTATTATGTATATGATTATATTATTTAAGGTAAATTTTATTGCAATGTCTTTCTTTGGTTCTATCCATGTTTTTTATATGACTAGATTAGCACTCCATCACACATTTAATTTAATATTCATCATATCTAAACTATTGAACTTATTGTATTTTTAGCGATTCAAATTTAATAAATATTAAATCAAAGGACGATATTGTCAAAATAGAGGACATCATCATAAAAATTTTGGTTTCAATATGGTTTTGTCAAATGTTTATTGTTTTCTTTTTTCTTTTTCCTTTTTTGCCTATAAAATTTATTTTAATTGTGATAATGTGGATATTTGTTTTGACATGGATGCCTTATTTGGACTTTAGATGAGTTGATTAGGAAAAAAAAAAAGAAGATGAAATAAAATTACACGTGTTGTGAAGTCATTGCTTGAGCGAGATGACCGACTTTATGGAGTTACAGTAGAATGATGAAGGTAGTGACAATAACAATCAAAGTTTAATTGGATGTGCAGTTCGACAAGTGAAAATTATGGGGGTAAAATTGACAAAAAAAAAATGTAAAATTCAAGTAGAGGTCTTGATATTGTCCCTTAGATTTGTTACTTATTGTAATTTAATTTGACTTATCCATATATTTAGCTTAAAAATAGAAAGTCGATGTAATTTCCATTTTAAATATTAAACAATTGACGAGGATATTGGAAATAAGTTTTCCAAAAATAGAGATTTAATAACTATAATATATTTATTTTAGAATTTTTTTAATCGATAAATAGGACCTATAATGTGAAACATGCTAATTAAAAAGCTTAGATTATGAAGGTTTAGTATTCAAATATGATTGATAAATAGGTTGTGTTAAGGTTGGACATTCTAAGACATAAATCATTTAAATTTGGATAGAAAATGCGATTTGTCAACATACGCGATATGATGTGCTCAGTTTATTAAGTTTGAATTGGGCTTTTGTTTGATATGAGATTTATTTTAGTTGAAGTGGGACGTGGTGAAGATGTAAAGATAATGTGAGTCATACAACACATACAATCCATTGAGAATGATCCTCGTTTGAGGTTGGTGTACATAACATTTGGGGCAGTTTGATGCCTTTTGCACTTGGCCAAAGCGGATATGAGACGGTTGCTTGCATAGTATTCTTTCGAGAGTTTATGATGTTGCTTAGCTTGTGTGTGTGTGTTTCCGTTGCAGTCTCAGTTTCATGGGTTGCATTCTCAAACTGTTAATCATGTATGAGAAAATGGCCAATTTTTCTCCTCTGCCATTACTTATATTTGATTGATGGGCCTTCCCTCTCTCAATCAATCGCTTATGTAAAGTTATCTTTTACTCATAATTTCATGGGTGTATTAATTATTTTCGATGTTATTGTGTCCTGTTTTACTGAGTCGCATTTAGACTCACTTTAGCTTAGCTTGTCGAGATGATCGAGTTAATACTTTTACAAATCAAATGATATATATATATATGTATGTATATATAGTGATGTAAACGTTATGGATAAATTACTTATTAAAATCTCATATTGTAGTTTGACACGATGAATTTGATCTAAAATCGAGGTGAGAATAAAAGTTAACTGCAGCAATTAGATGAAATATATCTCGACCTTATATCTGTTTAAGCCTTATGAAATGTAGCCCTCAGTTGTATTTCATAGGAAAAAAAAAAAAAAAAACATTCTTTTTATCTTTCTCTATTTTCTTTCTTTGAAAAAAACATCGTGTGTTTAATTTAGGTAGGCATGGCCGACATAAATGGAGTCCTTGTACGGGTTTGGATCCCCAAGCATATCTTAATTAATCAGTACAAAGTAGGAGACTTGACCATTTAGATTTCAATTTTAGGTATGATGACATACTTTTGCAGTACTCTTATCTATTTATCTATCTATCTATATATAAAAGTACATCGATTATTAAGGAGAGCCTATAAATTCATAAGAGACCACCAACATTAAGTAATTAATTCAAGACGAAAACTTAATAAGCTAGCAGTCAAAACACGACTTATATTTCTTCCACTTTGGACTATTTGAATATTTTATTAGATGGAAAGATACTTGCGAATTTCTACGCTTGTATCTAAAATAAAAAATACATGATATATATATTAAAAAATATAGATTATCATAAGAGTTAATTAGAAAGCTTTTGGATTTCTATAGTCTAATATACTGGAATTTATCTCCTTATCCAAAGTGGAGGAAAAAACTCATCAAAATATCTATGGTGAGCAAAGCAAATTTAAGGTATCCTATCATGTCTATATCTACAGTATCTATAAAAACTATAAAAAGCAACTCGAGTAGAGTACGTTTTTCTATATATATATACTTTGAAAGAGTCAGTTATTTAACTTGTTAATTAATGAGAAGGAAAAAAATACAAGAAGAAATTACTTACGATTAAATAGATAATAAGCAGGACATAAAAGAGAAGAGGAGAGACATACCAGCATTCAACAACAGCGTTGCAACATAGGAAACATGTGGTAGAGATTTGCGGTTGACCGGGTTGTTGTTGTTTTTGTTTCTCAACATCATCTACGGGCTTATTATCCTGATTATTATTAGATGTGGAATCATGTCCTGTTGATTTCAAATGTTAATGGAAATATATACGATTAAAGCGAAAAAGGGAACCCCTTATTAGACCCCCTTCAAAAAAAAAAAAAAAAAGAAAGAAATTGAAGTACCTTGGAGGGGAGGAGGAGGAGGAGGAGAAACACTAACACTGGGTGGTGGCCGATGTTGAGGTTGAGTATTGTAATCGTAATTGGAACTCATCTTCCTATCATATCCCAATTCCTAAGCTTTGCTTTGTGTGTTTTGTGAAGTAGTAGTATTATAACTATGGATATAGTTTCGCTTGTCCAGGCCACATATATATAATGTAGAGAGAGTATTTGAACTATGACATCTATAAAGACTAACAACTCACTAGGTCCAGGTCCGAGTTATGGTCGGAATTGGTCCTTAATCGTTGATTCACAAAATCAGTAATATGGTAAATCGTGATCGGTTCATAAGCTAGCTGTTTTAGACCGATTCAAGACCTTTGAATTGATTTTTTTTTAATATTTAATTTTTTATTAATTTTATTAAAATATATTAATAATTTCTAGTAATATGATCTCATTTCTCTCTTTTTTTAAGTGTACTAATTTATTAATAATTTTTATTTTTTTTATTAATTTCCAACTAATGAGATTCCAATATTTTTATTTTTTTCCCTCAAATTTTATTTTTTTCTCGTTTCAAGTTCTTAACATTAGATAAGTTTCGTAAAAAGGATTTACATTAATTAAAATTAAATTATTTATTTATTTTTAATACATAATTAACTTATTATTAGTAATTTATCATTAGTCTGATAATATTAGTTTTTAAAATTTTGTTCTTCATCATCGTAAATAAAATAGTTTTAATATACAATAACTTAGTAGATTTTATCTAATTTTTTTTTTATTTAATAGTCTATCTTTTTTCTTTCTATTTTTTTTTTTTTAGGGAGTGAACTAATTGAGCCGACCTACTAGTTTAAGCGATTCCATCCAAGCGAACCACTTGGGTTCTTAAAGCCCGATAACTTGTCAAGACGGTTCGACCCAATCATTCTCAGGTGGATTGATTCGTAGTTCAAAACTAACCCTTACACAAGTCTACTCACCTCACTCCTACTTCTCTTAGTCTCCATTTTTTACTGGAATTGGTTTACGATTTTTCCACCTCATTATATTATCACGGTGGATTTAAGATTTTTGTACCTCACTTCTTGTGTCTATTTGTAATTAAAAAAAAAAATCACCTCAATTTCTCACTTGCAATATCAACTAACTAATGTGTTTGAAAAAAAATTTTCTTCATCTTTCTGAAACTTTTTTATAATTTAATAAATTATATATTATTATTAATTCTAACGAGTTTTCCAAAAAGTTCGAATACAAATGGGGAGACTTAACTTGAAAATAGAGAAAAACAAGGCAACCAACTTTGCGTACTAATTTTGTACTTTTTCTTATTTTTAGTTTAATTAATCTAGTTTGGTAAATTTAATTATACATAATATATTTTAATGAAAATTAAACATTTGATAGCATGTCAAGACGAGGGTGGGAAGAGACCGAGTCGAGATGTTAGCTGGACTCAAATTCAAACTTGACTTGAAGTGGAATTTAAAATAAACTCCAGCTCAATTGATTTATTTATATATATATATTTATTTCAATTATAATAATATTAATATGTAAACTCCAACTCAAACTCAACTACTTAATTAATATTTATACTAGATTATGGGATTTTATCTCAAACGAGTTCTCCTCTTTTACAAATCCATGTGTATGATATGATGTTCCCATCCAAACCACATCTCAACTAAAGTCTTAATGGAAATCTAGAAACATAATAATATTATTACTAGCAGCCGGAGTTTAAATGGAGGGCACGAGATGATAAGTAATTATTAAGCAACGGGCTTGTTGGTAAATTTATCAAAAAATGAAGGGACCGATTCATGGGTGATACACGGACCTAAAGATACCATGAAACACAGAAAAAACGAATGTATCGAAGATGGAATGGAGATATCATTATGACTTAGACCTACCATATTGATTGCAAGCACATCTACCATTTTAAAAGGGGAGTAATAAATCAAGTTTGTGTGTGGGGGATGGGAGGGGGTCCAACTTCATGTGCTGTTTCTGATTTCGTTTTCCCAAAGCCTGTGGTGTGATATATATCTTTCACGTACACGTACATCGACCAAAAATTAAAGCTCAAGCCTATACATACCTCACCCCGCTCATTTTCATATTGTCTTCGAATCCAATCCAATTACACACTCAGACGAAAATTTCAGGCATCTACCTCTCCATCTTTATTGTAAAAATTAATCTATACAAACATTTATTCAGAGGCATGTTCTTTCTCTTATTCTTCTCTCTAAGTTATCCACCTCCCCCATATTGGTCCCAATTTCAAATTAAAAATAGACTTACATCAACATATCTTTTTTTCTCACCCCACGTTCACATATGATGAGATAGATTTAAAGTTAGGGACAGTGAGATAATTAACCATTCATAATTTCCTTTATATCTACACATCAAACCCTAAATCTAAAATCCACTTCCTCTCTCTCTCTCTCCTTATGGTTACTGTGAACAAGCTTTTTTTTTTTTTTTTTCCTTTACGATAAATAAGAAAATTTATCTACTAGCAAAATGAATATCTACATAAGAATTATCCACTATCACTCTTCATCAAATAAGTATCAAGAATCATAAGAAATCTTAAATTGTTATCTCATTTTACCATTTACATTTTATAACTCATAAGAAATCTTAAATATTCTATAATTCTATTGAAATTCATTGTCTATGGTAAAGATCGTTTATCTATTAGTGTATTTAATCAAGTAATACTTTGTAAGTCCATTACTGCTAATAGTAAAAGATTAAAAATTTTATGCTGTGCGTTCTTATGGTTTTTTTTTCCCTATTGGGATTTTGTACGTTAAATCCTAGTGTTCATTGTTATTTATTTTATAGTTCATTATACTATTTATCGCTATAGACATGAGTAAAAATATTTTGTTAATGTAAGACATAATTTTGAGCCCTTCTAATTTGTTCCTCCCCCGTAACATTGGTAAAATAAGATATTTGCCTAGGTTGTGTGATGCCAAAAACTATAATTCTTCACATACTTCCTCCACCATATTAGGTGAAATATTCTAGCTAAAAAAGATGTTAGACTTTCACCTATTGGCCTAAAGCTTCACAATATTCCAAAATAAGGTTCCACAAAACCTACACATCAACTACTAAAGCTTCTAAAAAAAACAAAGAATTGTCACTAAACATTAAATAAGATAAGATTGGACAAGACTTCATCATTCTCAATCTCAAAAGTCTATTATTTTCTACCACCCTTCCTATATTCCTTGATAAAATGTTTGCTACCAAGATGAACAAATAATGTGATGAAAGATCGCCTTGATGAAGGCCCCTAAATGGGTTAACTCTAGTTGCTACTTTCCCATAACCAACGGTGTATAGGAAACAGAAATGACACATTCCATTGCCCATTTTAATCAAGTCTCACAAAATCCTAATCTTGATAAGATAGCGCCTTTCAACCAATAAAACATCATGTATAAACAACAATGAAGCTATAATATGGGTTAGGCCTTTAACTATGACAAGATTAGAGTAAGGAACAAGAATATGGGTCGTTAGACTTAAGCTTTGTTAAATCAAGTTGCTAATGTGCCATTGTTGTATCTAGGTGCTTTTTTTGTGATATGTTATGTTGAATATGTGTATGCAATGTTTTGATAAAATATATGGCTTGTTAAGGAAGTAATTACTTGAGGTTTGAATTTTTGAATAAATAATGAACCCTAATATATAGTTCTTGTCAATGATGTGTAAGTGGTTACACATATTGTTACTTGATATAGGAATTGAGTTGAGAACACAATTGAAATGAAGTTTGAATAGAAGCTAATGTTTTTTTGTTTATTAAAGTTACAACAAGCTTCATAGCTTTTGGGCACTTAGATGCCCTTGGAGGTCTATTTAAATGGTTCGCTATGTGCCAACTTAGTCCATTTCCTTTAAGCATTCGAAGGCCCCCATAGTAGCATTCAAACTTGAATGCCTTAGTCTAATAGGGCCAAATTGTAGATACAAAAGATCATTTTTTTAATATGTAAAATGAGCTTCAAAATTATATATTTAGTAATGTGCTTAAAAAAATGTTATGACTCTTTGAATACAAACTCATCTTTGAAACATACCTTGATTAAGATTTTGATCATTCTATGCATGATTGATTGAATAGTATGATTGTAACCATGGATGAATCTTGCATATTGCCATTATGTTGTCTATTATATATTAATCGGTTACCTGTAGCTATACAAAATAAAAACCGAAATTCCACGTATAATTCAATGCATATCACATGATCTCCTCTTACATTACATTCGAAGTCCATCATTACTATAAGGTAGTTGGAAGGGTTTAGTTAGATCCTGCTCCATTAGTTGTGAACTCAGTAACAAGAGACTGTAATGTGTTTGATGGAACTTGTAGTTGTACTTTGCTATTAAAGATACTGGAATCTTAAGCATTTTGAGGTGATTGGCTAAGTATTGTTACACATACAACTTAAGACATTTAGATAAGGATAGCAATAGGATAATGAAATAAGGTTTTCTTAAAAAAACGCAAGAACTTATGGTAAAGATGAGTTCATGCCCTAGTTAAGGAGGGTTATATCCTTAACTTCACATTGGTCATTGAAAGATCACATGTAATATTGCATTTTTTTCTGCTTATGTATGCATACCATTTGATTGATTACTTGCTTGATGTTTTGTGCATGTGTGTGTAATATTAGAGTATACCACATCATTGAATCATAGTTTTGATTAAACTCTTATAGAATTATTCATACTTCAAGTCCCTTTTACTTTAACACAACTAAGAAGCTGCTCTCAATGATTCCTCTATCTACGTTAGGTCGATAATGAGGAGATGCAAGAAGAGTTTAGTTAATGCCTAAAGCTTATCCTCCTTTTGAGTAGTTGTTTTGCAAACTCTTAAGTTTTTACTATGTATCTAAAGAACTTTATTTAATCTATGAAGTTTGGTACTCTCAATTCTATTATCTTATTTTCTTATTTTTTTATTGTAGTTTAAACACTTTATAAGTAGTCGATGGGATTTAGAAGCTAACAATGTAGTTCTCTCTCCTCAAGAGTACTTATGGCCATTGTCACAACTAGAATACTTTAAGGGACTTGATAATTCATGTGAATCTGAGGAACCCATAAATACTAAAGGAGAACCAATAAAATTCATGAATGAACCGAGTAGAAAATATAACCTTTACAAGGATAATTTAATATTTATACAACTTCCACTTTTAGGAAATATGAGGGAGATATATCGAATCACCAAGTAACTAACAAGTTAAGCTCAAATTTTGAATGCAATGGGTTTGCTAGCAGAAAACTAAGCTTCATTTTGAGTTTGGACTTAAGTCAAATTTGATTTTCAGCTTCAATTATGCTTGTCTTAGAGAAGAAGAAAGGAAAAAGAAAGAGATAATCATGTTGGTATTATGTTTTTAATGTCAAAAGACACTTCAACCTGATTTATTTATAGTGAGAAATTTATTTGATTTATTTGTAGTGAGAAATTTATAATAATAAATCATGTAGTAACTTAGTAATTTTATATTAAACTAGCAGAAAAAGTAACCATACAAGTGCATAAAAGATTAAAAAATAAATATAATAATGATATGATAACTTTCTTTCCAATTTTTCACAAAAGTATAACTTCCCTCGCCAGTTATTCCTATGTGTATTATTATTTATTATATTAATATTATATTTTAACTATATAAGATATGTGCGACTCCACTCCAATATAGATGGTTGGGAATATTTATTTTTAGATTGAAAATTATTATGGGTATTATCTTAGTGGAATCTCATTGCCCTAATTAAGAAGGGCTGAATGGTGCAATCAACGCAAAGTTGAACTTCAGGGTTGGAACGCCACTGAAATTCAGGATGACTGAAAATTTTCATCAATGACCGTCTCGGCAAGAAAATGCAGCAAATATACAATACAATCGTATTGACAGACAAAAAGGAAGAAGCAAAACAACGACATCAATCCGACAGATACATGATTAAGGCATGACGAGCCCACGATTGTCCTTGGAAGTTGAATCCCCTTAGAGCATGGCATCCAGCAGGCAACAACAGCAAAGAGCCGCCAAGCTGCATTCCCCAAGTTAAACAAAGCGAAATTATTATTATTTTTTCCTTATTTTTATTTGAAAAGAGTATTTCTAAAGTTTTGAGGGCATCAGGAGTTATAAATGATGCTTGGTAGATCAAATTTAACTGATAACAAAATCAACTATAAGTCATTTATTCAAGGAAACAAAAAAGAAAATCGATAATTATTGTGTAATTTCCCTTTTTTTAATGGGGTTAGTGGATCCATCATGACTCCCAAATTTTGAAATTTTCATGGAAATAGACCTATTAATTCTTTATTCAGCATAATCGACCTACTTAATCTTCTTTTTTAATGTATCGGCAGGAAATAATAAATTTCAGGAGCCTTTTCTTTTTAGAAAAACTAGCATATTAAAAAAGAAAAACTTTAATTATTATCAATAGTTTTTCAACTCAACTCATCCATGTGGTGATCTGTTGATCAGATTGATGCTTATAATAGAATCTGCTTACTTCTTGAGCAATTCTAAAAGTCAACTAGCAATATCAATTGTCTGTACCATAATTATCGGGTGCTTCGCTAATAAATTACATCGCATAGCCATTGACAAGTAATCGAATCAGACGAATAATAGCCTAAATTCAACTAACAAAATTTCTAAGCAATGTCAACTATACTTTTCTGAACTCAAAAAGAGTTAAAAAGACATAATGAGTTTTGTTTTGCCGTCAAATATATTTGCTTGAACAGGAGAAAAAAAAAAAAAAAAAATCGAAGATCCCAACATATATTAGTTTGGCATAATAAAATGAAATTAAGGCCTATTTTTCTTTTTTTAATTTAAGAAATGAGTGGTTTATAGGAACTGGCATAGGATAGGCGGCAACATACGTGAGATTGACTCAATCGATGGCTGCTGGCCGCTATTACTTCTTCCAACCACCCCTAACAACTCTTAATAATGACCACAACCCAAACCGATTCTTACTATTCCAATTTTCCGGACCAAATCTATTAAAGCATATTGTATTGTACAAGTGTAAGCATGATATGTTAAGCATATTGTAGACTATAGCATCGAAATTAATGTTATTGGAAGGCGATCGGTGTAAATAAGAGGAAGAAACACGTCACCATATCAATCATCATCAAAAGGCAACTCATCGATCAATAAGAGAGAGTATGAGGGACATGGGACATACCATCCTTCAAGGAAACCAACTTGTGAGTCATTTTTCCTAGGAGGAGGCTGGCCGTAGTAACCCTGTTGTGGTGGTGGTGGTGCGTAGGCTTGTTGAGGAGGAGGGTATGGGTATCCTTGCGGCGGAGGGTACCCTTGGGAAGGATATCCTGGCGGTGGATATGCATCTTTCGGATACCCTACCAACAATAACAACAATCATTCCAAACAACAAAATAAATATCAACGGGATGTCTATATATATATATATATACCCATGTCCTCCATAGAGACAAAATATAAAAAAAAAAAAAAACTAGGAAATTTTTTTTTTTCATAAGGACTGCACTGCACCGGAATGGAAAAAGTCATACCCTGTGGCGGAGGGACCCCGACTGGTGGCTGATGCTGGTTGTAGTAACTCATGCTTTGACGTCGACAAAGACGACTTGTTATTCTTCAATATGGAAAGAAAGGGGGATAATGGTGGGAAGCTTTTTATAAGTGATGAGTAGTTATAACAGTATTTTCGACTTATTATTATTATTATGGGGTTTTTAATTAATCAGGAAAGTTACGGGGAGTTTCCTTTCCGTATTCCAATTGGTGAGGTGAGAGTGAAAGCGAGAGCGAGAAAAACCACAACACAAACTTGCAAGCCAAATGGCGGTTGACTGAGCCGGTCTTCATCTGCCTTCATCTTTAAGAGAATCACCATAATAATTACAAAATACAAATGCAATGCAAGCTGTTTATTTATTTATTTATTTTCTGAGTCTTTCTTTATTTATAGTCAACTTGGACAAATGGCCACTAGGTAAGTTTGCGTTTTCTTTTGCCAATCCTTCCAGAAAGTCCAAATCTCAATTTTCTTCATTTAATTGTTTAGTGGCAGTGCCTCTTACCTATTTATCATACTCTTCCTTCGCGATGGCATTTATTTATGCGTATATTTAACATTTCGAATATAAAAACTTAAACAGATTATGAGAATCCCAAATAACCCCAACTAAATGAAGGATATAACTATCAGATTTTATATTTCAACACCTCAAATTCATATCTATTCTATCATTTAAACAACTTAAAAACTGGGCAGAGCCACTAAACCACCACAAGTATATGTATATCTCGACTTGGCTTTTCATGGTAGCAACACAATTCATAGCTTAGCGTTTGTCTAATGGTCAACATCTAAAAAAATATTTTTCCTATTCGTTTTTCTTAATTCTTGTTTCCTTGAACGTATTCTCGCCAACATCTAAAAAATTAATTTTAGTTGGGGAAAATCGAATGCTAAGATTAGTTAAACAAGTATCGATTCGTATATCGAGTCATGAATTCTTAATTTCTTAAAATCACAAAAATCTAATTGTAGATGATATAATTTTATAATACCCGAGGGACTTAATTTGTTTCGCAGGAAATATTAAAAGCACGTGTGTGTCAGAGTCGCACTCATCAAAGGAAAGAAATTGAGTTGGTCAACGTTTTTTCTGGCCGAACCGGGAAGATTCGAAATCCAGGACACGGCGAAGTAATTTCCACGACACGAACACCAGTGAGTCACATGATGTGGCAACTGGCAAGTAGTAAAAGGTTCAGCCTACCTCATGCTAAAATTTCTCAAATTGAACCTTCAATTCAAGCATGATGCGCATCATGACCCATTCCTGATGAAAGAAAGAGGCTCAATCTCGATGTATGTTATGCCGCCGGGTTTATTTGTATGCCGAGATTAAACTCCACTAGAATTAGAATTAGAATTTGGATGACGGTATGGGGATACTTCGTAAAATACCTAGCTCTATTACGTTTTAATTTTATATGATCAATAAATTTCTCTTACTTCTATAATATGTGTATTAGTGTTCTGTTGAGATCTAAGCCATTATATGATATAATGTTTATGAAATATGGATAGCCAAAGTCGAAACAATTTTTTTTTTCCATTATTTTGTCTTTAAAAAAATAATAAATCGAAGAAAATCAAATATTTTCACTTATTTCGAGTTATTAATGTTATAAATTTAAGTATATGGTTTTTTTTATAAACTTTTTTATTAGAATTAGAATCTATATAGAGGATATGAATATCAAAGAAAGGATTAGGAGAGAGAGGAAGGAAAAAATTTGAAATATGATAAGGAAAATGATTTAATATCTCAATATCAATAGGATCATAGAAGCTTAGTTATATATATATTTTTTATTTTCTGACCATTTAACTTATATTTATAGAATCGGTAAACACGATTAAATTATAAGTTTCTACTAAGTATGATATGTACTTAATTAAAGATGTAAATTTTTACAAAAAAAAAAAATTATATATAAGTTAACATGGAAGAGTTTTCTAAAATCGTAAACTCATAGAATCACATAAGTGAAGTTGCGATTTTAACAACTATGTTTTATAATGCATTTCAGTTAGTCTTCGTTGCACCATCTATATTATTTATTTTATTTTAATTAAGTTTGTCTATTATATTGAAATTGAATTAAATTAAATTTCCTGACACAAATAAAACTAACATCTTTACCTCTTCATACATAGTGGTTCTTAATGGTTGCAAAACTCTCTCTCTCTCTCTCTCTCTCTCTCTCTCTCTCATACACACACAGAGCAATGAAGTATGATTGAGGGGTATTGTCATGCCTTGAAACAGTAGAGTTGTAAAAATCCCGTCGTGGAAACCATTTTAAGATAGAGACTGACCTTATAGCCGCTATATTAAACTTGATCTACATAAAGTGTCCATGACTAATTCACTTTGAAGTAAATAATTCATAAATTAAACATGTTATTTAACTATGTAATTATGAAAAATACATATTTACACTAAATAATCTGAATATATTTATAAGATTTAGTAGCCTAATCATAATCTACTTGAGTAATACATAATTTAATACTAAAAATTTTAAAGATAAAATCTAAGCTTAAAAGTGTAATTGCTTTTTTAGTTATTATCATCGCTCTCTTAGGATCTAGTAGTTGCTAGCTTTAAGGTAATTATAAGCCGCTCCCTAACTGGCTCCTACAATAACATTTATAAGGATGTAGGCAATCAATAGCTTAATAAGTTGGGACGGAGACTTAAAACTATACAACAAATACAAATAGGGTTATCACCAAATTAATTAAATGATGCATGTTTAAGTAAATATCATCACATGACGTTGTATGATCTATCGTGAGATTAGAAAAATTACACCCACTTTAATTCAAATTGAAGAGTTTTCATTAATATAACAGTTCACGACCAAACCTAAGTTTGTGCAATGGAGACACAACTTATCTCGCGATTACCTCCGAACCATTGACTTTACTCTTACCGTAACCTCTTCACCTATCACTTAGTTCAACTAAGGATGAAGAAAGGACCAATTATACTATCAAGCGCTATCCCTTTCGAAGGGGTCGGTATTTGGCTGGAGAACTCTAAGTTTCCCCTAATAGGTTACTATGGAAGTCCAATTTATGTTTACAGGTCATATATTTGATTAGGTCCAATTTAGGGTGATTAATCATTTCATACAAATCACACAATATAAGGCAAAACAGTAAACCAAATCACATCATTGTCGAGCCTGGTTTTTTCACCCTCCTAGTTCTTTTTTAAACTAGATTTTCTTTAAACCGATCAGTATTAAACCATACCCATTTAATACTGACCCTCGACCAGGGTTTAAAGAAAACCGCTTTTTTTTTATATATATATATCTTGAAATCATTTTAGAGTTGCTACTCAACCGCAGTAAGAAAAAAGGATTAAGTTATAACCTACTAAGTGAATTGGTTATAACTTAGTTACTAGTCTTTCGATAAAAAATCGATTTTGAAAAATGGTCTTTAAAATAAAAGACTTGGATTTGGGGGTTATGAATTTTAAATCCTTATGACTATTATTAACTTTCCAAATTTAAAATTAAACTTAAAAAAAAATCACCTTTCAATTTTTAAAGACAAAATTCGGTTATTAATTACTCTAATTTAATAAATGAAGTAATCTAAACTAAGAAAAAGGAAAATTAGGTTTTTTTATTTTTATCATCGCTTCGTAGGTGCGTAGGTGCCTATGTACCTCTATTCGAGATTAAACATATGTAGTTTTTTTTTTTTTATATAAAATTTTAGTGGGTTGATGGATTTTAATTCTGAAAAAAGTTAAGTTTACATTTTTACCCGATTAGATTTACTTAAGGAAAATTTTCTAATCAATGTCTAATTAGTGTTTTGTTTTTGAAAATTCTAAAATAGTCATAATCTGGAAAAATGTTCATTTATTTTTTTTAAATTTTTAGAAAACCCAATTTTTCTAAGTGATAAAATGAATGTGTTTATTTACTAATTTATTTATTTTTTGTTACCTTGTTTGTTTATTTATCTATTTCTACTAGTAAATAATAAATTCCCCTTTTCTTTTCTTTTCTTTTTCTTTTTCTTGTTTTACCTTCTTTTTCATTTATTTATTTCCTTCTTTTTCTATTTCTTTTTTTACCTTCTTTTGCTTTTTCTTTTTTTAGTTTTACAAGTACATAAATAAAAGGATAAATAAATAAATAAACAAAAAAATGCAGATTGGGTTCGACTCAAGTCAACATAGGGTTGGCTCAGGTTGGCTTAGTCGGCTCGAGGTCGGCTTGAGTTGGCTTAGTTAGTTCAATTCGGCTTAGTCGGCTTTAATTGGCTCCGATTGGCTCGTATTATTTGTCTTTATGTGTTTTTTGACCTCTATCTATACTAAACACAGCTTAAGGAGGAATCGGTTATGAATGGGGATGTCGGATTTTTGGTTTTTTTTTTCTTATTTTTAGAGTCGATTTTATTACCGAATTTGATTGAATTTAGACGAAAAATTGGTCTCAATTTAAAGTATACTAAGCGTACTATCGTATAGTAAATGGGGTAAAAAATGACCCCAAACCAAGTACGTATAAAAGGAAAATGATGAGGAAACCAAAGCTAACTGAAATCTGGAAGAAGAAAGAAAAGAGGGGGGGCATTAGTCATGTGCATGGCATGTACCACGCACCTCATTACATACTCACGTCTGAAATTAAATGGGGTGCGCACACTATAACGTACACAAGGGTTGTTTCGAATTTAAATGGACCAGGTTTTATTAAAACCCGGTCTAACCTAGCCCCTTTTTTTTCATTTTATTTTTAGTAAATAAATTTATTTACTTAAAAAATAAAAAATAAAATAAATAAATAAAGCACTCATTAAAAATCTTTTCTCCCTTTTTTTTCTTTTTAATTATTTGTTTATATATTTTTTGTAATTTTCTTATTTTTTTGTCCTTTTTCCTTTTTTCGTGTTTTTTCTATCTTTCTAAAACTTTTGAGTTTTCTTAACTTTATTTTTTTTATAAATATTTTTTCCTAAATCTTTTTTTTCTTTAATTTTCTATTTTTTAAATATTTTTTCCTTATTTAGGATCCAATAACCTATTCTAAAAAATAAAAAGAGAAGGGAGGGGAATGAGATGTTTACAGCTACCTCTCTTTATGATGAAGTTTGACTAACTATGGTGAACAAAGTACTCCTAGAGTTGGTTAAGACCCTAAACTAAATAAGGAAACTTGGTCGTGCTTCAATAAGCTAACTGACCAAGGCGGGAAAAGCGCTCTTAGAGCTGGCTAAAACCTTAAAAGAACGAAAGAACTTAATTGTGTCCTAATGAGCTAATTAACCAAGGTAGATAAAGCGCTCCTAAAGCTACTTAAGACCCTAAACTGAATGGGAAAGCTTAGTCGAGCCCTAATAAGCTGACTAATTAAGGTGAGCAAAACGCTCCTAGAGCTGGTTAAGACCCTAAAAGATGAGAAAACTTGATCATACCCTAATGAGCTAACTAACTAAGGTGGGCAAAGTGTTCATAGAGCCGGCTAAGACCCTAAAAGAATGAGAAAACTTGGTCGTACTCCAATGAGCTAACTAACTAAGGTGGGCAAAATACTCCTAGAGTTAGCTAAGACCCTAAAAGAATGAGAGAACTTGGTCATGTTCTTATGAGCTGACTAACCAAGGTGGACAAAACGTTCCTAGAGCTGGCTAAGACCCTAAAATGAATGGGGAAACTTGGTCGTGCCTCAATAAGTTGACTAACCAAGGTGGTAAAAACGCTACTAGAGCTAGTTAAGACCCTAAAATATGGAAAAAACTTGGTTGTACCCCAATGAGCTAACTAACCAAAGCGGGCTAAATGTTCATAGAAATGGCTAAGACCCTAAAGTAGAATGCGCCTTATGGGTTAGGTCAAAAGATTGTTATGGATAGTGTCGTAAAAATATTGGTCATATAGCTTATAAGCCCTAAAGCTAAACCAAGTGACCGTAGGATTGAACTTAGAACATAAGGTTTAGAGCGATCGGTTAATGGATCTGATCAAACCCAAATTCTAAACTATTGAGAGAAATATTAGTGAAAATGATCCCATAAACTTGAATTTAAGAAAATAAGTAATAAAATAAAAAACTATAAAATTTTCAAATTTTAAGCATAATAAGTATTAATTACCGAAAAGGCGAAAAGTGTAATCTAATAACTATTACTAAAGATAGTTATATGTATACTAAACATTTTAGAATGACCAAAATAATAATTAGGAATGTTCACATGTACCCCACATGTATTTACGTGTAGATAAAAATACGCAAAATTACCTAAATTGGCAAAAAACTAAGTAAATAATTAAAGAAAATTATAAATTAATTATGGAAAAAATCAGAAAAAAATCAAAAGAGGCTAGAATAATCCAAATCAGGTCGTGGCAGGTCAAGATCTGTAAAAAAAAATCAACCAATTAAAATTAGACAACATAAAAGCCAAAAATAAAGGAAATTGGGCAAAATCTTGTCTAATTAATGCATAATAATTACAAAAACCGTCTATAAATAGGGAAAAATTTTTCAGAACTCATTTGGACAGTTTAGCATTAGCGAAAAATAGGAAAACTGAAAAAATTAAGAGAAAATCCAGAAAAAAAAAAGTAAAGGAAACTATGCAAATTCGAGTAGTGAGAGAAACCTACACATCACCACCACCTAGGACCGAGCCACCACCACCACACCACTCTAGCCCCACCGTCTAGGCCGGCCGACAGCCTTGGACCGGGTTTGGATGACCAGAAAGCTTCGGACCGGTTAGTCTCTTAAATTTTTTTATTTTGAATAATTTTGTAAAATTAGTTATTTTACCCAGAAAATTGTGAAACTTGTTATCCTGAGGTTTTATTGTATGTAGATTTAGGGGAAAATAGTGATTTAGTTTAATTATGTCTGAAAATATAGGGTCCTTAACAAATTGTTCAAAACCGAGCATGATTAGAACTAAAAATAAATAGGCTTAGGAGTGTAGTTTGGAGCTCAATTTTTTTCTATAGGATACTCATGCAATAAAACACCATCATCAGGTTCATCTTCAGGAGTTAACTCTACAATGTAATTAATCGAGGTTCGTGTATGAGTTTTGTCACTGACTTTAGCTTGTGGAGAACTTGCTGATTTTGTAGTTTTTAAGGTGGTTGAGGTTATCCTTGTTGAATTTAATATCTGTCTTATAGTTGAGTGTTTGATTATTTTGTTTAGGTTGAAATTTGGTCAGAGGCTTAATATTTAAGGTTTTAAGTGTTTAATCATCTGGGCTTGTCATGCTCCCATTTTAAGAATAGTTTAGTCCTTCACAACTGGTTTTGAATTTTTTGGTTTTAATATTGGTATGTTCTGGGAATCAGTTGCTCTCTACCTCCTACTCTCACCCTCTCTTGATTTTCCATTAGACCAAAAGTCATCCTTAATAGCAACTACTCTTAAATTTGGCTTAAATCGACTACTCCTACCTTCTTTAATGTTACATCTCCTCTATAAATGACTTAGTTTGCTACATTTGAAACAAAAGTCTTGTAAGTGCTCATATTTGAAAGTGATTAAGTATCTCTCTCCACCCCCTTTACCAATCTACATGTTCTTTTTTAGTGGTTTTTTACAATCAATCAACACTTTCACTCTTAGAAAACCCCTTTTTAATCCATTAGCTTTATTAAGAAGATCACAATTAACTATTCTTCCTAAAGAAGCCCCCATGATTATGGCATTACTTATTATCATCTTACCTAATTTTAGTCCATGAATTTAAACCTAAAATGCCATAGAATCCATATTAACTTCATTTAAATTCAGATTTGTATTCTGTTACGCCCCGAAGCGGCAGAGTCATAACAGCCCCGCCGTGTAAACCATCCTAAGATAGAAGTTGGCTTTACAACCGCTATCTTAGACCTAATCTACACAAGGCGTCCACGACTAACCCGCTTTGAAGTAAACAGTTTGTAATTTAGATAAAGTATTTATCTAAGAAAGTGAGAAAATTTATATATATATATATATATATACTATAATTTAGTTATTACATCCTTCAAAAATGAAAAAAAAAATTCTAAAAGAAAACTTAGACCTTAAGAATATATGTTTGTTCTTCAAATATTTTTCCTCACCCCCCAGGATCCAGCAGTTGTTAGCTTCAGAATAGTTGTTTGCCGCTTCTTAGTCAGCACCTGCACGACGTCTATAGGAATGTGAGCAACCACAGCTCAGTAAGTTAGGATGGAGGACTTAAAATTATACTATACACACAACAAGATTTTCAATCACTTATTAGGTGCAATGCATGTGCAACCAAATGCCATCGTACGACGTTGTCCTGCCCGTCGTGAGATTAAAGAAATTGCGTTCGCTCTAATCCGGGTTGAGGAGTTACCGTTAGTGCAACAGCTCACGACAAAACCTAGGCTTGTGTAATGGAAACCTTGCTCCTCCCGCGACTACCTTCGAACCACTGTCTTCACCCTCGCCGCGACCTCCTCTCCTGTCACTTAGTTCGACTAAGGATGAAGAAGGGACCATTTTGCAATCATGTTCGAAGGGGTCGGTATTTGGTTGGAGAGTCCTAATTTCCCTTAACGGGTTGCCATGCATGTCCGATTATGATTACTGGTCGTATATTAGATTAAGTCCAGTTTAGGGTGATCAATCATTTCATACAAGTCATACAATACATGACAGAGTAACAAACAGAATCATAGTATCACCCATAATCAAGCACATGCATACAGCCAACTATCTAACAAGCACATGCACACAACCAACTATCTAACAAGCACAACCAAGTATAATCTCAAGCCTCCAAAATAAAGCAGTGTATTAATTCCCAACTTACCTCGACTCCTCGCTCACTCACTCGAGGTTCGATCAGCTCAGGCCATCGCCGATCATCCCTATAATACAAACTTGGTTTCAGCTTTTCATATAATTATTATAGGTTTATTTTATCCTATAACGCTTATTGTTAGGTTTTGTTTAGGGTTTAATATGCCTAATTATATAGGTCTTAAGTCTTTTCTAATTATTCTAGGTTTGGGGTTAGGTTCAAGGTTAGGTTCGGGTCCGGTTCCCACATCGATTTCTAAATTATGTTCTAGTTCGATTTCTAAGTAATGTTTTATATTCCAACTCTAGAAATTCGTTTCAACTCATAATGTGAAATTAATTACATTACTTCTCGATCTCCTAAATATCATCATTACCCCTATTCAGTATTTTATTTCATCCAGTACACTTATATCCTTATTAGTGTACCGAATTTACTCTTGATGTGAGAAATTTTTACATTTTTCATATAATTACATAAATTCAAGTTTCTTATCAGATTTATTATATATCCTTATTATTTATATAATCTCAATTTTTATCCTAATATTTTCTATTTATTATATTTTCAAAAATTACATATTATGCATTATTGCCTATTGTGTACAAAATGCACTTCTAATATTTCTATCGCTTTAATTACCATCCCTAAACATCAATTATTATTTCAAAATGTCTATATTCATCCTAAATCGGATTTTACTCCTAATTTCCCTAATTTACAAAATTAACTTAAAGTTAACTATTTTTCCTTATTAATCATTTACTACATAATTAACCTAATAATTATGTCTAACACCCTAAATGCTACAAGTATCATACTCCATCAGATTTCAATATCCTAAAATATATAATTATTCACTAAATCAGTAATTAATCATTTAATTACTTAATTAACCCTAAATTACCCATTTTATGCCTCATTTTAGGGCCTAAAAATTATCTAAAAATTTCGAAAATTAATTTTTGAAAACGGGCTTCATAGCACTATTCTATATCATCTAAGTAATTTACACAAAAATTTTTGGCTCGAAACTACACTCCTAAGGTCATTTATTTCTAAACCGAAACATGCTCGATTTTGCATGATTTCTTAAGGACCCTATATCACGAGACATATTTTCATCAAAATAATATTTTTCATAAAAACTACATACAAAAATATTCCAGAATAACAAATTTCATAATTTTCTAATAATATTTACTATTTTTACAAAATTACACAAAATCGGGCTGGAAATCGAACTCACCGATTTGGTGTGTCTTCCCACCTGGGCGTTGCTACCACCGTGTGGCGGTGGTGGCCGTCCACTTCCAGCTGCCCGTCGGGTCTGAGTTCTCCTTTGTGGCCCTGATTGCACAGTTTTCCTTTTTTTTTCCTTGGTTTTTCTCTTAATTTTCGAGTCTCTCTATTTTTCTCAAATCCCTAACTATCCAAAGGAGTTCTCTGAATTTTTGTCCTATTTATAGACGTTTAGGGAATTTATTATGCATTAAATTAGATAAGAAATTGTCTTATCCTTTAATTTTTTGCTTTTGTGTTGTCTTAATTTAATTGACAGATTTTTTTCTATTTTTTCCCAGCTGCCACGACCCAATTCTGGATTATTTCTTACTTTTCCTTATTTTTCTTTATTTTTTCTTAATTAATTATGATTTTTCTTTAATTATTTAGTATTATTTTGGTACATTACGCGTATTTTAAGTAATTACGCGTATTTCTACATACATGTAAATTCATATATAGTACAAATAAATATTCCTAAATATTATTTAGGTTATTTTATGATTTTTAGTATGCATATAATTTATCTCTAGCGATTCGTTAATTATCGGAGTGCATTTTACGCATTTTCGATAAATAACGAGTTATACAATTAAAATTGGGAATTTTCATATTTTTTTATTTTATTGCTTATTTTCTTAAATTCAAACTTACGGGATCATTTTACTAATATTTCTAGCTTTACTTTATAATTTAGACTCGATCGGATCCTTCAACCGATCGAAACCTCAAATGGCTAATTTTGGGCTTACATATTCCATTTGTTTAATATAGACATTCCCCACAACATGCTACAGCCTCTGTTCAAAACCATCACATCGTATCAAAAGACTCGAAATTAATCAAATATTTATTAGGTCTAACTAGGTTAAAAGTTACCTCTCTAAATGACTCCCATGTTTTTCTAAGGGAATTCATCACTATAGGTTTACTTAATACTTCCTCTGTAAAAATTTTGCCAACTATGATCACTTACTTTGCATTAGAGCCACTATCATCAAATTCCAACGCTAGCAAATCCTTAAATTCACTATCATCACCTTAGGAAGTTATTAGTCTTTTCCCTTTGTCACAGCTCTCCATGATACCCCAATAACAACTAAAAAAACATATTAGACACTGAAAATTAAAACAAAGAAAGAATGACTCAAACTAACAACAATTGTTTTTGTAATGCCTCAGGTCAAAAGTAATGAATAGTTAAGCCAATAAATACTAATGGGCCTGTTTGTATTTGTGAGCTTGGCTATCCACAACTTTTGGCTTGGAGCATTACAGTTTTCAACAAACCCCAGTATATGACCTAAGCAGATTGAATAAGAAAAAGACTCAGCCATTTCTACTTATAGTAGATGTATTGAATGTATTTGACAGATTGTTATCAACAAAGCTGAACAACAATTGAAAGACGAAACATGCCAAAGTGCATACCACTCTCAGAGAGATAATGTAAACTAATGCTAGTATAGAATGTAGATCTAAGGAAATGATTTTTAGGTTTTTAAGTGTTTGGGTTTCTCGCTCTCTTTATCTCTCTTTTTTCTTTTTTCTTTTTGGTAAATGGGTAATAAAAAATGTAATCAAAGATCTGGAATGAACTATTGATTGTATTTTTAGATTTAAAATTCAGGTTTTTTTATATTGTAAATAAAGATTTATGTATACGAAATGTTATTAAAATGTAGTAACATCTCAAGGTTCATGAAAATGACGTGAAGAAAACAACAAGGAAGCACTAAAAAAGGTGAAACAAACTCCTACTTCTAGAGAGAATACTCTCTTTGCAAGCTAGAGAGAGAGGTACCCCTTTTAATGTCAGTCTCTTTGTTTTATTAATGGCTTATATTTAATCTATTACTTTATTTTAGGTGTCTTATCATCACATTGCCATCTTTCAAGAAAGGTAATCAAGATAGCTTAAGATTTTTATTTTTTTTTGTTTTTAGTTTGTGTATCGTTTGTTATGGCATATATATGTATATATATATATATTTTGTTTTTAGTTTATGTGTCGTTTGTTATGGCATATATATATATATTGTTTTTAGTTTGTGTGTCGTTTGTTATGGCATATATATATATATATATTGTTTTTAGTTTGTGTGTCGTTTGTTATGGCATATATATATATATATATATATATATTATATTATATAGAGAGAGAGAGAGAGAGAGAGAGAGAGATCGAATTATGATGAAGAGGATCAATGTTTGATGGTAAATTTGAATAGGGGATGAATGTTTTGAAAAATTTAAATAAAAGAAAACATTTCACAAAGTGGTCAAACAAAAGATAAACGTTTCAAAAAGTTCAAATAAGGGATTAATAATTTATAAAGTGATTGAAATAATTTTATGAATTGGTTATTATGAATCATTTATTTGAACTGTTTTATGAAATGTTGATACCTTATTTAAATTTTTCAAAACGTTGATTCCTTAATTGTTAATCCCTTAGCTAAACTTACCCCTAAATGTTTATCCTTTCTATTACAATTCTTCCAGTATTTATGTTTGTATGTCTGTGTGTATCTAACATCTTTGTGATTGGTCATTTAATGCAATAAGAGAGGTTCATAGCAATTAATGTTTAAGTCGAATCATTCTATCACTATTTGATTGAAAGCAACCTTGCTTTATGATTGCAACTTTCAGTTGTTCTCTATAGTAAGCTTGTTTGTTGAAAGTTTTACAAGTTGCTATAAGAATTAAAGCTATTGTTATCTTATATATTTGTGTATATAATAAGTTTTGTTATAATTTAGCATTAACTTTCTGAAAATAACCTTCAAGAGAAATATAATTTCCGTAATTTAATGTAGTGGTTTAGGGCCTTAGCATATTATAGATCGCTAGAACCAAATAGAGAGCACAACAATCATCAACGACATAGCCGAACCCAAGAGCATATGAAGATCATCTTAACTCCAACTAGAAGGCAATTGAATGAGTTTGAAATGGGTTTTATGAAATCCAGACTCATCTCATCTGTTGTTAGGTATCCCAAATCCTATCATAAGTGCTATAAGATTTTTCATCATATGTTCGAAACTTAGACATTAAATTTTCGAAAACCTTACAACTTGTCCAATTAATTAATTAATTTTATCAAAATACTTTAGAATTCATACATTCGAGATTCTTAAATCAAGCAAAAAGAAAACATAACTATAAAAACTTATAATATTATTATTATTAAAATAAATAATATGTTCTAACAATATAACGTTGAATTATACATTTGTAAATGTAAAATACAATAATTAGTAATATGTAGGATTTAGTAGGTTTAGTTTGCTATTGTATATTACCTTTGTATCACATTTAGTTGCAAAAAGGTAAAAGGTTTTAATATTTTATTTAAAACTAGTCCTAAATGCTATAGGATATTACCCTATTGAGTAAATTAGATAAAATCTTAAACAGAAAGAAAAGAATAATAATGAGAAAAGTTTTTAAAATTCACACTTAAGTATTTCATTTAGTTTCTCTCATGTCTTATGTTAGGAATGGGGCATACGATTTATAATAGCTTTTAATGCAAACTATGATCAAGAATAGACAAATCCGGTTGTCGAATGAGTTTAAGCTTGTAAAAAGCTCGAAATGGAAGTGGTGGGAAACATGTGGAATGATAATTACAAATGAAGAAATAAGCAAGACCCACGAATAGCTCCAAAAGATACGACGCACCAATAAAACTTCTGAAAACTTGTGGCACAATTCAATATGACACAAATCGTTCTGGTGAGGTTACTCATCACTTAATCTTGTTCAAGGGTTAGGATAAGAGTGATGCTGAGAGTAAAATAGAGTGTTTATGCAAGGAGGAAAACACAAAAGTGTATTAATGGTAATCTGAATTCTAAGTTTAGCTATAAGTATAAGGGTATTTATACCCATAAGTTATGGTAACTTGCCAAAAAGGAGAAAGAGACAAAAAGGGCATTTCCTATGTAAGTAATATACAAGATACAAAGGGTAAAAATGAATATATAAGGAAAATAATCATTGGTGCAACAGATTCTACATATGATACTGTATACGTGGCAATGTTATATTGGCGAAACTGTTAAAAGATGTAGACAAAAAGTATGGATAGCTTGCTTGTCCAAACAGAGGAGCTTAATCAGACCAAAGTCTCTTTATCTCGGCTTTTTGGCAAAGAAGATGTCGAGTCATTAGACAACTTGAGTGCGAGTGAGTATTCTTCAATTCGGTGCACTATAGAGAGGTGAGTAATCATTTAACTTGACATAAAAGGAAGTACTCGGCCTTGATAGGGGTTGGTTGGAACAGAATAATTCATCTTGCTAGTCCTTCTAGTCTTCGGGCTTGATTGTGAGTTAGTGGTCCGGTAGCTTGATTCCTATCGGCTTTAGTAATCTAAAACTTACTAAAACAACTGAAATTTGATAGGACTTGATATAACTCTTATAACTTATTTCCTTTGGTTATGGAGAAGACTTATTATAACACTTAATTGCATTTTAAGTTTATAATGCCTTGATAAGAAGTTGTTGAATAAACATTCATCATTAAACTTATGAATAATTATTCAATGCTAGAATTGATTCCCCCCTCCTCTCTCTAAAAACAAAAAAAACTTATAAAAAATATTGAATATGTAATCTTTATTTATTACAATCTATCTCGTTTTGCCGTAATAGCTATTGTACTACCATCTTATTCTATTGGATCGAGTTTAACTTATTAGAAAACCAATGTTAATACTAATAAAATATTGTCATATCGAAGTTTCAGTCGATAGAGTTTAATGGGCTCCTTAAGTCTAATGGACCGATTTGAGGTAACTTTGAGCTACCCAATTCAATTTGCAAAATAGATAGAGGTGAATTAAGGAGCTAGAGGATCGTCTAGGCTCAAGTCAATGTAATTAAATGGGAGAGACTATTTTAATCAAAGAGGTCTTAGAGAGAGATAGAAGTTGGTGAGAATAATAAACGAATGGAAATTCTAAACTAATTTGTAAGGGAGAGAAATCTAGTACTTATACAGTTAGCCTCTAAGCACTAATCAACTCATAGCGTGTGGCCTCAAGTTTTCAAGGCTTAGAGTTGGTAGGATTTTTTAGCTGCAGTAGGAATGATTACTTATGGATTTTATGCCTGTTTTATCTTTATAAATGTTTGACAGTGCCAGATGATTAGGGTTATATAGGTTTGAGTTCTCCTAATAGGGTTGCCATGAAGTGTTACATTGCATTTAATGAGACGCAATCGTTGTGCAACTAAACTTATAAGTTTTGGGATTGTTTGAGGAAAGTGCCAAGGGCTCTTTAGAGGTCAACGAGTGAGCTACAAGAGTTGCCTTTAGCTATGACGAATATCATTTGGCTAACTCCTTTATTCTCTAAGCCCCTTAATTGGGACGGTGATGTCATATGACTCAAGGTCCACGGAGGCTGGCTTAGTCCTCATTCGATGTCATCATGGGCTTGAGATGGTCGATGTGGGCCATCTTCGGTGTCGTAGTCTTGAGCATGGAAGTGCTTGGACTTAGGCTTTGAAGTAGTTGGCCTATGTCTAAGAACTATTATGAGTATATTATCGTAGGGGTAGACACTTTGGTTGAGGGTTGCTGGGTGCTGTCATGGTGATGTGTCTTGTTATGTGTTGACTCTTTGTTTTTTTTCCCTTTTAGCACTATATAATATTTTTCAAAGTGACAAATATCATACATGGTGGGGTAAGTGAGGAGGGGAAAGGATACCAATCCAAATTTTATCAACGAAAATAATGAGTACAAAGTAAGATGGAGATGTAGGCTTAATCTCTTAACTAAGCAACTATCATTTGCTAAGAAAGTAATTAAGGAAGTACTACTTCTTTTATAATATACACAAAGGAAAAAAGGAAAATAAAATTGAAAAGGAGAGATTACTATAATTCAACTACATCAAATGTTTAAATAAAATCAAACAGTTACAACCAATACTATTTGCAAACAGGACAACTTGAAACACGGAGATAATTAATATGGCACAACATTAAAACTTCAAGGGCCAATCATATCCTGTAGCATATCTTGTTGATATCACTAACAATTATAGCATGGAAGAAATTGGATTGTGTCTCACAAGCGTATTGGCAAGACAGTCAAATTAGCATGTTTTTTTTTTCCCCCTTTATATGCAATTGACCTTGCCTTGAATATCTTGTAGCAAAGCCTTTGCCCATGAGATATTGCTCCAAATGTCCCATCTAAGAGTAACCGATTAAACCATTTTAGCAAAACTAAGGATTTTGTCTCAATCACCACTACAAAGAAATTAAATTTTAGGCGAAATTCAACTCCCTAAACTAGAGTTGTTAAATCAATTGATTCAATAAACTTGAGACAAATCCACAACACCACATCATTTTCTTTTTGAATTCCTAAGTATACCACCACTATCTCTTTGGTTTGGTTTAAACTACCATCTACATTAAAATTAAGAAATCCTTCTTCGAGGTAGCTCTAAGACAAATAATGAATCATTTTCGTTCTTAGTAGTTTTGTAATAAAAGCAAATGAATCCTTACCATTTATAACTGTTTTTTTTTTTAATTGCTTGCCTAAGATTTAATCAATCACCATAATTTGTATAACCAAAATCTTGGCGACTTAAATAAAGTTCTATGTTTTTTGCTATTTCTTTCTGCTCATAGATATTGAAGAGTTAAAATAGAAACAAAACCTTAAATGTGATTTGCAATATTAGCAGGTTTACATTTCTAATACTTTAACTTCACATCTATAGACAAAAAGTTTGACATAGGATAAATACCAAAATATAAAGCAATCATATTCAAAATCTCTTTGGCATAATTATACAAAAGAACTATATGAAGAGTTATCTTACTTTCCTGTAAATAACATAGACAAGAGGAGGTAATTGACTTACTCTAAGAACACTGTTTATGATTTGTAGGATTGAATGATCAAATAGCCCTTTACATAAAGAAAGGGATTTTTAAAGGAGTGAACTTATTCTAAAAAAGTTTGTAAAGATCAATTAGATCATATTTGGATCTTAAGTAGCTGTAGGCTTTGGGAATAGAGAAAGTTCCATAAGAGGAATGCATCCAAAAAAGGAAAATCATTTACTCACTATTTAAGTTTGATAAATTTATCGTGTATTAAATTAATCAAAAGCAAATGAGTCAAAGTGCCTACATCTTAATAGTTGTTAATCCATAGATCTACAACTCTTAAGTAAGGAGAAAACATGGAGTAAAAGTGATACGAGCACGTAGGTGAACATATGGACTACAATATCAAGTGTAACCGGGGTGGGTTCAAACCGCAACATGAAGAGTAAATGGTAGTTGAAGGTTAAGTAGGGGTCCTTGTATAATGATGGTGGATATGGTGCACTGACGTTACACATGAACTCAGGTTGTTTTTGATATTGCTCATAAGTGTAGCCAGAGGTCACTTGCCACTAGTTGACACTTAATAGGTTAGATAAGAGTAATCAAGAGTAAGCAAGGGCACTTAACTCACGAAGGAAGAATATGTCTCAATATCTTTGATTTACCCTTGTGACTAATACAAATTACAAGTATTTATATAATTCAATTAAGGTAAGTCTTAGAAATATACAAATTACAAAAAAAAAATATTTCTATTAAAAAAGGAAAAAGGGATAAATTACAAGGCTAGAGTTGTAATAGGAAAAATAAGGGATATTCGAGTATAAAAAGGACAATATGGATATAAGAAAATAAAGTGTGTGTTAGTTGTCTATTCTGTGATCCCAATGATGTGGTTTGTCGAGCAAAGTAGGTTTGAATAATTTAGGTCAAGCTCGGTAGCTCTAGATTGAGTTAGGACTAGTTTTAGAGATGGCCCATAGCTCAATTGACTCAGATTCAGGCAGTTTAGCCTTGATAATGTATCTAGTAAGTCGTAGGTAAGTTTAGTGCCTGACCTTAGATTAGTGTTATGAGGGGGTTGGCTTGGAAACAGGTTAGTCACTTCAGTAATCTCTTATACGAGGTAGAGAGCAGAGTAATTTGGCAAGTCGCACTGGATATAAGATTGCCCTTCTAAGTTTAGCTCTTTTTTAATAACTTAGCAAACCATGTAGGCAAGTTATCAAGCTTGGGAGCGAGTAATTGGTTCGTAATCCCTAACAAAATGTTAAAAGGACAATCTTTAGTGTACCGATGATCAAATTAAAAAGTAATACCATCTTGTCTAAAGCCTATATATATATATATATATATTGTCATATCTAAGAGACTACCGAGCCTTGAAATGTTGTTTCCAAAGATGGGAAGAATCCTAAGATGTAGAAGTTTCAATAAGATGCTTCCCTTTAATATATTTAGTTTGCATATACAAAGAAAATAATGATTTTTGATCCTAAGCTTCTACTAAAGCTTAGCTTTGGAGGAGTTTAAAACATCTTGAAGAGTACATAATGTTAAAACCACCTTTATCAATAGGAAGGCATAAGTTATTTTAAGAAACCCAATGAGTTGACCTAAATTCTATAGAATTTCCTACTAAAAAAATTGTTGAACATTTTTTTAAGTTTTTCAAATGACCATTGGAGATTGGATAGCTTCAAAGTCGATAACTACATGTTTTCCCAATTATGAAGTATATTAGTGACCATTTCAAATATGTCGTTAAAGCTCTCATGATTTCTCTGACTAATAGCAAGTGAACACCAAAGATACACAAGAGGAAGTCATTGAATGTTTATCTTTGAGATTGAGTGGATTTAGAGTTTTTTATAATGGTTTAAAATCCTTTACAAACAAAATGGAGCTTTTGTTTTATTTATCTTTTACATGGAAATCTACTCATGAAAACTAAAAAAAATTAAGAATTTTAGATATGAGAAAGACTTTACACCTTTCAAAAACAAAATACAATCATGAGTAAAGTAAAGATAAGAAATGCAAGTTAGTGTACCAATCTTATATATGAGAGATGATAATGGTGATAAAGATTTTATAATCCTAAAAATAAAAACTCTACAACCAAAATGAAAAAAGCTAGATAAAGATAAGAGACCCTAACATAAGCCTTTAGTGAAATGAATAAAGCTTGAGGTACTACCATTTGTAAAAACATAAAACCAACAATTACATATATATATTTATCATAAAAATGAAATTTTTGATAAAAATCAAGACAATTAAACATAAAATACAAGAAAAAGCTTGTCGTATACTTTCTCTATGTCAAGCTGCATAATTAAGTTTTCTCCCCATACTTTATTGATTAAATTAAATAAAATTTGTTCGCATGAAAGTTTTATATAATATGGTTATTCAAAAGTAATTATATAGTATAGTTACTTTTGAATTTAATAAATTAGTTTAATTTATACTAAATCATGTTCATTAATAGTAAAAATAAAACTATTAAAAAAATAGGAGTTAATAATTTTTTTTATTATTAATAAATATTATTTTACTAGAAATCAGATTTATTTACTAAATTTAAAAGTTATGCACTATATGATTGATATCATAGACTTTTCTATATTACCAACAATTTTAAGTTAAAAGGTTGAAATAAGCAACCGATTTTAAGACACTATTTTTTATTTGTCTAATTCAAATATATTTGGATTTTTTTTTCTTTTTATGTGTTTATTATCAACTTCTACTCTTTTTTGTTTTTTTATTTTATTTTATTTTAATTATAACTAAGGCTTTTCATATACAGTTCAAAAAGGGCCTAAATTTAGGAATTGCTAGGCTGGTGCTGGTTTCCATGCGCAGGAGAATGCATAAATCACTCTTAGGCGTCTCCGCATCGCATCGCATCTCCCTTAACGAATCATTCCTTCTCTCTCTCTCTCGCTCTCTCTCTCTCTCTCTTTCTTTTGTCTCTCACCTACACGTAGACGAAGGAAACTTCTTGTTGCTTATTTTTATTATTAGATTATTGCCACCATTAAAAATATCTTCGCCTTTCTTCTGGTGGGTATGGGCCATCGTTATTTATTCACTCATTGTTGAGGTTAGATTTTCCCGCTGCTTTCTTTCTGATTTTTACCCTAAAATTCTTGCTTCCTCTTCCTGGCTTTCTTTTCTTTTCTTCCTCCCCAACAGCTATTCAACCCCCCCAATTTTTTCCATGTCTTGATATCATCCCAGGATTTCATACCGTGGGTTTCGATTTTTTCTTCACTTCTTAGCTTATTGTTCCTCCATCATTCAGGTAAGTTCACTATAATTCCCACGTATGGGTCTCGTTGGGTCATGATTTCAAACACAAAAACAAATGGATTGTTTCATTTACAGATCGTTTTTTTCTCTTTTCCTTTTTCCTTGGTTCATTATTTTTATAGGATTTTTTAATGATATTTTTAGGAAGCTGCTCTCTCTCTCTCTCTCTCTCTCTTAAAAAAAAAAAAAGAAAAAGAGAAAAGTGAAAAAGGGAAAAGTAATCTAAAAGTTGTTTCAGTATCATTGACAACTCCTGGGTTTTTTTTATTTTTTATTTTTTTCCAGGGGTTCGATTAGGAAAGAAAATGAAAATATCTGTATACGAATTCAAGCCTTTGGAATTGTGTATACGTGTTATCTGGGTGATCATGTGCTATAAGAATTTGGATGGAAACGATAAAATTAAAAATTCCATATTAGTTAGTTTACGATCAAAAATTTAAAAATAAAATTAGTAAAAGTTTGAATAAGTGTATTATACTTATCTCCAAACTCATTGCCGACGTAATGTCTTGATTTGACATGATAAGATGTGCTGCTTCATGCGGTTATGTCAACATTGTTATTTAAAAAAAAAAAAAAAAGGTTACTTATTAGCTTGTAGAGTATCTGAAAGGAATCATGGATTTATCATGTTAGGTCGATTTTATTGCTTAATTTATGAATGACTTTTGTGGTTTGTGATTCTTTCTCTGATTTGAAGTGATCAGGACATGACGAGGGTACAGAGTCAGAGTGGTGAGAACTCCGAAATTTCATGTGAACTGATGGAGGACCATCAGCAATTGAAATACTCAGCCATGGAGGGGAAAGGGAAGAGATTGTGGAAGAAGGTGAAATATCAACTCGTGGAATACCACTCGTTGCCTGGATATTTGAGGGACAATGAGTATATTCTCGGTCATTACCGTGCTGAATGGCCACTGAAGCAAGTTCTTTTTAGCATGTTCACCATCCATAATGAGACCTTGAATGTTTGGACGTAAGATTTCAACCGATCCATGCTTTTGAATCGATTGCTTCTGTAGATTTTATTTGTATCTTTTTGAAATCATGTGATTAGTTTGTAAGACATCCAGCTGATCCTTAATTTTGAACATTTCAGTGATGATGATTTCACTGCCTGCATGCATAGCTTTCACAATCTGTTTAGATCTCCTTTTTTTGTTTTTTTTTAATATGGAGATCATTCATAACCCAGAAGAAACTGCATATGAATTTGACCTAGTAGCTCAATTAGGTTTACTTTTACCAATCAGAATCAAATGCCTGGCTGAAATGTACAAGCTCTTTTCATGATTACTTTCCATAATCGCTTTTAAAGGAACTTAAATAAAATTTTTGGTTTTGGAACATTTAGTTCACAGCTAAGGGTTTGATCGTCACTGCAGCCATTTTCAATGGTCCAATTAATGATAATTGAAAATACTAACAGATAATAAGGAAAATGATTTTCACAAATGATCAGGTCAGGACAAATTGTCTGCACAGAAATTCGTGCCCTATGTTATCCATTATTTGGCTATTAGCAATTGCAACTTCAAAAGCCACCATGAAGAGCAGCGGGTTGTTGCTAACTAGGGAATACTGAGGAGACGATTGGTTTTGCTCTCGGTTAACTCTCTGATGCACACATTAGCATTTTTTTTCCTTCAATTTGTCCACTGGGTTGTAAGTGCATGAGGAGATCGAGATATATCAAAATATTGCTTGATTTATTCTTGCAGATTTTCTTCTACGTTAGTTTGGAATGAACGCACATATTCGTTGTCTTCTGACTTCTGTTATTTTAGCAGATAGTAATTCTGTCATAAAACTCCCAAGAAAGTAAGTAGATTTTTGGTTCCACCTCCATGGTCGTCACTTACCACAAATTGTTATTTTTGCAGACACTTGATCGGGTTCTTCATTTTCCTCTCTCTTACAATATACACCGCTACTAAGGTGCCTCATGTTGTCGACATTCACTCTCTATCACTACAGCACCTTCCTGATGTGCTGAAGAAGGCTGATCTGCAGAAACTCCAAGCAGAACTCGTGGCATGCCTCCCATCACTGCCTAATATGCCTGATCTACACACACTCAAGGAAGAGTTGAAGACGTCATTACCATCCATGGATCTGATTCCATCCTTGTCGAATTGGCATGTTCTGGAACTCTTAAAAAACTGTTTGCCCGAAAGATTCTCCCATAATCGCACCGATGTCTGTGTTCTGGTATACACTGCCGTGAGCTGCTAATGGTTTGCTACGTCTGCTTATTATTTGGAACCAACATTCTTGATATGCTATGACTTTTACTTGTGCAGAGAAGTGTGAAAGAGGATTTGATGGACATGGTAGCGCCACTGATCACCAGACCGATAACACGATGGCCATTCTTTGCTTTCATGGGTGGAGCTATGTTTTGTTTGCTGGCAAGCAGCACATGTCACCTCCTAGCATGCCACTCCAAGCGGCTATCATACATAATGCTCAGGCTTGACTATGCTGGAATTGCAGCTCTTATATGTACATCATTTTACCCCCCTGTTTACTACTCGTTCATGTGTGCTCCCTTCTTTTGCAACTTATACTTGGGATTCATTACGATCTTGGGTATTGCCACGATCATAGTCTCATTGTTACCGGTCTTTCAAAGTCCTGGATTCCGTACTGTAAGAGCATCTCTCTTCTTTGGAATGGGAGTATCAGGTGTAGCACCTATCTTGCACAAGCTTTTCTTGTTCTGGCACCATCCTGAGGCACTCCATACGACTGGGTATGAGATTTTGATGGGAGCTTTCTACGGGATAGGAGCTCTAGTATATGCTACAAGAGTTCCTGAGAGATGGAAGCCTGGAAAATTCGACATTGCTGGACACAGCCATCAATTATTCCACATATTGGTGGTGGCTGGAGCATACACCCACTACCGTGCAGGGCTTGTTTACCTTAGATGGCGGGACATGAAAGGGTGTTGAAAGAGAGCATCGCACGTCATTGCCATGGAATGGTAGTTAAAAGTCTTTCAAACGTTCGAGGACCAATGGGGAATAGGGAATAGTGTTCGTCCCTTTATTTCTTTCAGTAAAACCTCATGTTAAATCACGTAAAAGTACTTCGCCGTCTTATTACCCAGAAGGTGTTTCGTAGTATAAGTTGCAATTGAAATCGGAAGGTAAAACTTGTTTTCTTGCTAAGATGGCCGGCGGGGAAAGCAAGATCCTCCAATTTGAATCCATCCCCTTATCGCCGGTTATCCCAAAACTGAAGCCTAATTTTTCTTGCATGAATAATGTAATTCTCTCTCGATTTTTTGAAGCAAGACACGACGCAGTCTTTTTGATAATTTGATGATGGAAGTATATCGATTGGAATTCAAGTGATAATTAGTCCGGGAGGTGTGCAGTGACGTAGTGTCGCGTGTGGTATGCCATAAGCTCTGGGATGGAATGTTTGTTTATATGATAATATTTATTTAAAAAGTTGCTGTTAATTATTAGATATTATAATTAGATTGAAGTTAAAATGATGATAATTAAGAGGGTAGAATGGAATGTATTTAATTCCGCACATAGCAGTGACATGAGAGGAGCAAATTCCAGGTTAGGGGTTGGTAAATTTTTTGTACACAGACGGATCCTTTTTAATTTATTTTTCTTTTCAATTTATTATGTCGTGATGATATTAGGGGATATTTTATAAATTTAAGTAATCTCAAATATTAATTATAAATTTGAAATAAATCTATAAAAAAATAAATTGAAAAAAGGAAAAATCCAAATCTAGTTACTATAGCTCGTTTTTAAGTCACGTCAGGTCAGGTCAGGTGGGTGTGAAAAGCTATTTGTTGTAAAAATCTCAAATCTAATTCCATTAGTAATAAAATAATTCAAATAAAAAATATTTGGTAGGTAGGTAGGTAGATAGATATCGTATATTTTAGACAAGTACGAGAACGAACATGTTTAACTTGCAGCTTCGCTCAAGCCATTGTCTAACTTGCAAGCGTACAGCAACTCCGTACATGGGAACTTGGCTTGGCTTTACAGAGGGAAAAGAGAAAGAGAGATAGTAAAACATGGCTATGATTGACCATGCAGAATGCTAATCTAATCATTAGGAAAAATATAGAAAGTGAATATTAGAATTTCTCCCGAGGAGGTAGAAGAGAATATCGTACTGGTTCGTTTGTACTGATATTTCTTTTCTTTGTCTGGATGAACTTATATTTCCCTTTCCTATCTCGGCTGCTGCGCTTGAAGTTGATATTTAAATCATTGGACTGTAGATTAAAAAGTCCAGTGCATGTGCATGTGCATGTTGTTGAGGTGAAGAACATCAGGATTATATATATATATATATATATATAAATGAATGAATTGCAGTTGATTTTTAATTGAGTTTAAAGGGCAGGATTTACTGTATCATATCATGTTGCTTTTCAATCGTGTCCATGGATAATGAAATGCAAGAATAAAATATAGGAAATTGCAATGCAAGAATGTGTGTTTGTGTTAAATCTCCCATCAATTGCTCTGCTCTTGGTATTATTCTCATTCTCTGCTACTTGGGATTTGCTCCATATTGTCATTATTAACTCGATAAATTTAATCTTCCACATTCAATTTCGGCCCTGCGAGCAATCCGCATCCCATGAAGATCTCCACAAAGTGAGGATTAAACTTGTAGATTCTTACTCCAACGCTCATTAGTGTTAAGAAACGATAAACATCATATGGGTAGATCATATGTAGATTTATATATTTGTACTTATATTATATGTTTGATATGTAAGAATAATTTAAAATTGAATGGAATAGAATTTGAGTAAAATGATAAATCTTTTTTTTGTATTTGGAAATGTCCATGGAATTGAATTAAATTTAATAAATGCACATGTAGTAGTTAATTAAATTGAAAGTTAAATGAGTAAATTGATTAATAGTAATAAATGTAGGAAAAATAGAATCTTCATTCTATCCTTTTAAAAAACAAATCGAATTCTTTCTTTAATTAAGCGATTCCTATTTTTAAATATGCTTCCAAAGGAAAGTGGAATGGAACTTTGAAATCATAATTCTATTCCAATCCATTTTCATATACTAAACATGATATTATTTTATTATTTATTTTTTTCTTTCCAAAATTACTATTGTATCACCACGTTAATGCCAAATTTTAAGAGAAAAAACAACGTCAACTTTTATTCTTAGTGCTTGAAGGATATGAATAGAACTAAATTTAGAAGTGAGTAGGGAGGGTGGTGGGTTAGACTTTACAATTGGTGGGGGCTCATATTTTATCAGGTTGCTAATAACTTGATGTTCTTGCTATGGTTCCTAAAACTCATTCAATAACCATTGGTGACAAGTTTGAAAAGTTATTACTTTTAATACAACAGAACATGGATCATGAAAATGAGGAACTTTCTCATCAAATGCATGATATGAATGCTTGCGTAAATGATATGAACAAGAATCAGATTCATCAGTCTAAGGTTACTCATTATGTGATTGAGTTGCATAAGAAATGATGATTCTATCGTACACACTAAATGAGTATATTGTAAAGATTGGCGCAAACTATGTCTATAAATAATTGTTGTCTGCCTTTTTGAGGGTTTTTTTTTTTTTTTTTAAGTGTAAACATTAGACCCACTTCTTTAATGAAAGCTAGTTAGATTTCAAAAATGAATTGATCCAAATTTCTTACCGGTTTTCACGGTCCAAACACACCTTCTCTTAATGAATTTTTTTTTTTTTTTTTTTTTCGGGTAACACTAAAATTCTCTACTTGTCTAGTACTTCAATGAAATGGCATTAAAGATCCACCTCATGAAAAACGCTATTGAATTTGGCACTTCCATCTACATTATGTCTATCTTCTCCTCTAACGCGGACATACTCCTTATTTTCCTTACTATTTTGAGTAAAACTACTAAAATCTAACTCATATCTAATCATTAATATAAAATAAACTAAACTAATAATTTGCTAATTTTCCTTACTATTTTGAGTCATAACAAAAACACGTCTTTGTTGGACTCATCAATCCTCTAAATTGATATATAAAAAGGGAATTTAACTTCTAAAGGGGAAAATTATTTGTCTTATAGAAATCTTGATGCATACACTTCCTTAAGTGAGTATACTAAAGGATGAATGATTTGTATATTTAAGATACATGTCACCAGAACCTAACATCGTTTCACTAAAGTTATAATATCATGGTATAGTTGCACCATTTTACACTAGTAAATAACACACTTATGATCTATATAAAAAGAAAAAAAGGAATAGTTAATAATATTTGTTATGAGAAATGATAAGTATTAGACACAAACTTATTGATAATTTATATTATTAAAGCCAAAGAAAAGTTGGTTTGGTGTTTTTTTCATTTTGCCAAGTTTACTCTTTCATACTATTAATATATCATAGAACTTAGCATTATAATTTTACAATACATGTATAAATGATATTTTACACTTAGGCTATATATGTTAACCTATTATTTCTCTTTTTTATACATAAATTATAACAAGTTTAATGATAATAATCTCAATTTATCATGTCACTTTCGGTTAGTTAATGCATTTGACCTATGATTCTTATATATGTCAAGCAATTGCTTCTCTTTTTAATGCGTAATTATAGCAAAGTTAATGACGATGACCTTCATTTATCATGTCACTTTTGGTTAATCAACAACGTTTTACCTAGGATTTTTTTCCTATTTGAAATTTCTTTATCATATATTGATTCATTTGGTTTTTTGGTAAGCAAAATTATATGTTTTGCTTATTTAAGGTTTTCAATTTTCTAATTTAAGGTTATTAAACTCTCATCATAGTAAAAGGAAATTAAAAAACCCTTTTTTTTTTTCTCATCTAAATCATATTTTAGATTAAATGCGTTATATGATTTTGTACTAAAATTTTAGTTTGAATTTTGTGGTCAAATTAAGATGGTTTGAAATTGGTATTGTTATATATGGTAAATTATTCAAAGATAAGGGTTCAATTTAAAACATTAGGTTATTTTTTTATTTATTGGTTAATTTGTATATATTTTTTGTAATCTATGTTGAAGGTTTAACATCTTTTTTTTTTATATGTAGTTGTCAATTACTCATTCTTTTAGTTTATTATGTCATTTTGAATTTGATTAATATTATTTCTTATATGTTGTTGTCAATTACTCATTCTTTTAGTTTATTATGTCATTTTGAATTTGATTAATATTATTTTTTATATGTTGTTGTCAATTTTTCATTCTTTCAATTTATTAGTTAATCGATAGTTATATATATCTATGATATTAAAGCCAAAGAGGGAGGATTTGGTGTCTTTTCATTATTTCCCAATTTGCCCATTTAATATATTAATAACACTTTATGTAGTTTACCATTTTATTATCTTACATTAAGTTTTTTATATCATTTCATTGGGGTTAAAAATTTCATTCACCTTTACATTGAAAATAACCAATTCTATGTATAACATCCTTTATATTTGTTATCATCATATAACTTATGCTGTATTCTATCATCATTGTTTAATACTGTATTTACCATCACTATTTATTGCTATATTTATGGTATCAGTTATCAATTACAATAATTATATCAATTTGTATTAGATTTAGTATTTTATTATCTACAAATAGATAAACATGTTAAGAGTCATCTATTAATTAGAAATGACACATATTTCAATACACCATTTCTCACATCTTTTGATCATGAGTAGTAGTTACATGTATTCTTTTTTAAAATCATCTCATACCTTGAAGAGGTAGAGTCGTACCAACCTCAATATATAAGTTACCCTAAGATAAAAACTAACCTTAGATAAAATCATTTTCAGAAGAGGTAGACCTAGCTCGTAGAAAGCGAACCTAACTCAATCGCTTTAAAGCGTTCAATCCTGTATCTATTCGTATTTTATAAACCAACTCACATGATGTTTAGAAGTTATTAGAAAAAAAATTAGTTGAATTTTTATAACTATCCATGAAAAAAGCCTTTATACAAATTTACCCCATGATTCATAACACATTGATTTAATTCATCCATATTTTAAATTTAGGAGAGATATTAATTACATTGAATTAAATTACAACATGTATAATTTTCTTAACCTAGTAAAATTTATGAACTATATAAAAAAGGTTCCTAAACCCCTTTATTTTTGTAATATTTTGCTAAAAAAGAATGGAAAAAATAGAAATGGATAATCCTCAACATGTTTATGTTTTTATTTATAGTGAAATAGTAAATTTAATGTAATCATTAGAATTAATAATAGCGACACTATAAATATAATAATAAATAATAATGGTGTCAAATATAAAAGATGATATATATATATATATAATAGAATTGCCTTCTTTTTTTTTTTTCAATATAAAGGTGAATGGCAATTATAATCATGACAAAATCATAATAAAGACTTGTGGTGTAAAATAACAAATGGTAAATAATATATATAATGGGTAAATTAGACAATAACAAAAAAGATACCAAATCCTCTTTCTTTAGCTTTAGTATTATAGATAATATTATATATTCAAACCATTAAAGCGTTTCATCTTTTTTGTTACGACCGAATATGAAGATCCATCGTTTTATATATAATTTTCTCAAAATCTCAATAATATTACCCGTTAGCACTCTGAAGATATTCCCTTATATATTAGAAAAAGGAAAGAAAAGGAGAAGAAAAAGAAATCTTAATTTATGAGTGGAATGTTTTTAGTTTAGCATGGAGGGGGAGTGGGTCAAAGGGTTGGTCCATCGTGGATGGCTGGTCATTATTTCTTATTACTTCCCGAGAATTTAGCCGTTGGACGGTGGACTCGTGTCGGTCAGGCATTGAAGAACACATCCATCTCAGTGCGAGTGGTCCTAAAATCCTAGGTCTTATGATTTTGGGTTGTTAGGAGGGCAATTGCAGTTTACACAAAATGGTGATTGTGACGGAGATGGTTCTCAACAAGTAAACAAAAGCTCTGAAAATGTCATGTGCCTACTGTCCCCTATCATGTCTCACCAACACCGACACGTGGCAAGGTGGTTTCTGCCTTTTGGATTTGAGTTAAAAAGATGATTTATTCTTCCCCCGGCGGGTAAAAATTTTGGATTCATGCCATCTACTCCACTCTACAGAGTTTATTTATTTATTCATTCATCATATTATAAGAATACCAGTATCTAATCCTAAGACTAACCATTAAAGAAAAAAAAAAAGAAGTAAATATGCTAAAAGTTACCGTGATAGAAAAAAAGTATTAAGTCCACAAAGCATGACTACATAATTTTTAAAAATGATTGTTACTTAAAAACACTAAATAAAAAGGTAATAAAAATTAAACAAACTTTGAGAAATTCAAGTAATTTAACTACCACCAACCTCACTAAGGATCATCATTGGTACATAAGTGTCTTCCTAGTAACACGAACTAAATCTTATTGCTTCATATAAACACAATAATCACAAGTTTTGAAGATATTACAATCGCATAGAATTTTTTAATCACAAGTTTTGAAGATATTACAATCACATAGAATTTTTTATACGATTGATAAAAAGATAAAAAGATTGCATGACAAATGAAAATGAAAATCGCTTACATCGTGTAAAATGCTTTATTGTGGAAATAGTTCAGGAGCAAGATAATTTTAATTTCAACAACATAGGTTTCATTGAGATATAATAAAACAATTTTAAAAAATACAAAAGAAAAAAAAAAGAACTTAAGATATGATCATTAAGTTGATGTGATGAATCAATAAGCTAATGTTCATTCTACCAACTCAATTTATGACTATAATACGTATATTTGATGAGAGAGAGAGAAGAAAAAAGAAAAGAAAAAATGCTTCTTTGTAAATTTTCTCTTATATGGCTCTTTTATTTTAGACAAACAAAAGCTCCGTATTGCAATTTAGAGAGAGAGAGAGAGATATGTGATTAATTGAACTTGAAAAAAATATAAACTAAATAATAGAAAAAAGAGGAGATAATACAAAGTAAATGGGTTGTGTGACAAATAAATATCATTAATATTTTAGGGTAGTTGGAAAGAATTTTAGGGATGAAAGTAAGTGAATCCAAATGGAAGCGAGAATGGAAAGGTATAATGCAATATATACATGTGGTTAAGAGGAAAAGAGAGAGATTAGCGGAAGTTACAACTTTGCCCTTAAAATTATTAGGATAGATTTTGTAATAACATATGTATATTTATAGATTCTTTAGGGGTATTTAAGGGAATAAGAAAAAATATACTATAAATCCATTGGGGCTTAAATAATATATATATATATATATATATTAGTAGACGATGTATTCGCGTTATGTGTATATAAAATGAATAAAATTATGTAATATAATTAAATATATTATAATTTTGATAAAAGATAATAATAAATGAGGAAGAGAGAGAGAGTAGCTAGAATGTTGTGAGAAGAAGAGAAAGGTAAGTTAAATGTACAAAAATATAAAATTTTTCTTCTTTTAACAGTTTAACAACATGCATCATCATCTTTCTTTAATTATTTAAGATGAAAGCATTTTGACTTTTCCCCATACATTTGGATAAATTTCATATATGGAGTTAGAGTTATTGATAATAGATTAAATTAATTCTAAACATATTACTATAATGGGAAACTTAAGATGGCCTAATCATGCGGTACCTATTTTGGTTTAACTTAAGCTATATAGTGGGTAATTGTCATATGTGATCTCTAAACTTAATTTATTTATGCAATTAAATATATAAAGTTTAAAATCGTTAATTTAGTACCTAAATTGTACTCATTTTTAAAATTAACTACATGAAATTTTCCTTTTTTTTTTTAATTAACCATCTCAACTTTGCTCATTTTTATAATCAGTATTATCAATAATTTCAAAGAGTATATAGGTAGTAATTGACACTTTTAAACTTCCAATTATTGATTACAAAAATACATAAAGTTCATATATCAAATATGATATTCATCCAATTTTAGTATATCCGCTTAATAGAAATAGAAAAAATAAAAGAAAGAAAAATTTGTGCTTTTTGAATTTTCTTTTCATTAAATAGCTAAATAGATGATAATATTCGAAAAAATAAAGAAAGATGGATATCATCAAGTATGATGAGTCGATTTCAGTTTTTGGTCACATAATCTAAAATGATAGTTATTTTTTTTTCTTGGTAAGATAAATATGTTAAAATAAAACCAAAAAGTCGTCAAAAAAAAAAAAGAGAGAATGACAAAGGCTAATTAGCCAGGCGCACAGAGTAGACTAATCTAGTGCTACGACATAACTATACTTTAGTCATGTTCGAAGTCCCCAGTGATATAATCCAAAATAGACAAAGGAAAATCATAAGAAAAACCAACATTTGTGCCTTTAGATGGTCCTCGTTTAGCTAATGCATCAGCTACATAGTTCGCCTCACTTACAATCTTGCAAAATAAAATTGAGTTAAAATAGTATAGTGAAGGCAGAAATTGTTTTACAATGAATTAATTTCATTCTTCTGCTGACATCTATGTTTGATTAGGTTTATAACAGTAAAGCTGTCTTGATAGGGATCAAGGACCGGTTACATGCTCTCGAGCCCGAGGGCTCTCTCAAGTGGTTCGTCTAGTTATCTTAGGTAAGTTAAGCGCCGAGGAGCAGTACTTACCCTGGTCCAATCTATCGAGCTACTTTTCTTTTCATGCTACCTAAGATGTTGTTGAAGTATTCAACCAGCATGCTGAGCCGAACCCTCTGCTAAATCATAGTCCAAATACCAAATTTGAGTATAACAATCTCTACTATGCCAAGGCTGACCAAGACTGTCAGGAGCTGACCTTTTGAGGCCAGCCCAAGGTGAGCCATCCTTGAACCAACCAAAGTCTAGCCTCTTCTAATGTTGAACAGGCTTAAACAAAGACCTACCCCTGCTTGGACCAAAATACTGTCAGAATCACAGTAAGACTAATTTGTAATAATGCACCATTAGGAATCACCTGATACATGCAAAAACTAAAGGAAAGATCATATCACCTTGTTTCCTTACACTTAAACTGAAATGATCTCTCGCATGTATAATTAGGAATAATGTTATAAGATTAGATAATCATAATTTGATATGAGAAATATATTGAGTAAACCTAAAACAATAGCATCGAATTGGCCACTGAATCCTTAAACATGATTTCTACTTTTAATCCTTTTCCCATTACCTAAAACAAATGGTCATTATTTTATATGCGTAACTATAATTAAAGCTAGAGTTGTAAATCATAATAATTATGAAAAAGGAGATGGATAGAAAGAATCAAATAAATGCATTTCTATAGAATCCCTATTAAACAATCTAACTCAAATTGCTTAACTTAGAACATCTAAAAGCGAATAGCCAAACACAGAGAACATTAGAAATCAACGTACGATAAAGATTTATGTAATAATTAATGTTGCTCAGTAATCGAAATAATAAATTTAAAGTTTGGTGAAAACTCTAGGTAAAAATATTTAGTACATGAAAAACTAACCCTAGATACCTAAATTAAGAGATGATATGTGAAAAAACGAAGAAAATAAGCTAAATCAAACTAAAAATGACCCTTTCACTTTTGATTTTTTATAAGGCAAGTCAACTATGAGTAGACCGGCACCAAACTTGATTGAGCGTCATAAGAAGAGTTTGATGAGGATCTTAGTGTAGTTTGCCAATGGCATATAACTATGACCACAAAGAATTTAGTTATTTGACTACTACAAAATAAGACAATCTAAAATATACTTAAATTGGTGTAAAGGTGTTTGATTGTTACCATATAATTTTGATTATAGATTTTCATTGTAAAGGTAGATCAAATATTTGCAAAAGATTCCCAAGTGAGTGTGGCTTCTAACTTAGTTTACAAGTTGTTGTAGCTAGTTTTACAATCAATCAACTTTATAAGCCTTCATCTTCGTTATTGAATCAACTTACCATTGAGGTCAGTATTGTAGGATATAGTTACTCTATGAACTAATCATGTTAGGCCATTTGTAGGTTGAATTGAATGGTTAATTAGGATGATGCCAATTTGTAGTGTTAAGCAATTATAGGTCACTAATATGTGTGAGTCGGACATTGAGGGTAGTCTTATAATAATTTTGCAAATTCGAAGAGAAGCTATCGAAGGGACTTTGGCATCGTGGGGGAGGCATCTGCATACGGAAATAAATGGACTAAACTGTTAATAATGGTCAGCTATACGTAGAAAAAAAAATATATCTATGTAAGATGAGATGTTTCCCTTCTGTTATCTAGCATAAGGGTCCATAACCAACCCTAATAAACATGTTGATGACCAATTATTATTGGTATCAATTGTTGATTGAGAAGTCGGAATAAATTTGCTTTTACTGTTAATGTTGATAAATCAAGATAATAATATTTCTAAATTGGACTTGCTATTTGTTTGACTTTTGTATTATATTATTTATGTTTTGTATGCTTGATGTTGTTGGGAAGCCATTATGTTTCAATTCGGTATGATTGCTCACCCAAAGGGGAATTTGGATTAAACTATTATTGGTGTTAATGAATAATTGGACCCGGAAGGAAGAAAGAATATTATTAATGTTAATAAGCTTGGAAATTTTCTTTGAATTTTGATTTTGTTTAGATAAAATATACAATACATACATAACTAATTGTATTTTATTTAGATGATGGTCTTTTTTCTAGTTATTTAAGTAAGGTCCAAAAATTTTATTGAACTTATTGAATTTGAAAATCTTACCCAAACTCACCCATTTATCGGGCCTACTCATTGGATCACTAAAATTTCATGTTATTTCTTTAATTATATTTTGCATAGGGACATATTGTTGAGTGGATAATCAAATCTTATGTTATAATAACGTATATAATATGTTATGTTTTGAAGTGACAAAGTCGTAATACTCTCACTGTGTGAACCATCTTAAAGTAGAAACTAGCCCCTCGGCTATTATTGTAGGCCTGATTTACATAAGGCGATCACGATTAACTCACTTTTAAGTAAACATTCCATTTAAAGATAAGATAATTTTGATAGAGAAAATCTTAAAACATGTATTAAATGTCAATTAGCTTAAGTACTACTTACCATATAGTTAATTTAGTCATCTAATAAATACAATGATAGGACTTAGCTCCTCGGACCAATTATACGCAGTTGAGCTAAAGGATAACAATGACTCATATAGAGAATACTAACTCAAAACCTCATTTAGAACGAGGATTCCTATTCTGATCGCCATCTTTTATACTACTGCTGTCCTGAGTGTTGAGCTCTCATAAGTACCAACACAGTTTCTAAGCCGCTAAGCAGTCATGCCAACCAGTTGAGTAGCCATGCCTTTACTAAGCCCATACCATGATCTAGATAGCTACTGAACCGACCAGCATCAGACCTTTATTCGAGTTGGGCTTTCGAGACATCTAACCTGGAGAGGATTAGAATGTCTTTCAGTACCCAAGGTTTGACCTAAACCAATCCAAGTAAGCTTTAACTGCTGACTTTCTTCTAGCTTCGTCCAAGCAAGATCTTACAATTGCCAAGCGATCTTGAAATTCATTTTAGCTTAGCCAACCATACTATAAACCTCCAATCACCTCTTAATACGTGTCTTTTAACACAATATTCTAGAATGATTCCTTACTTTTCTGTACAGTGTATTATTTTCCATTTTTATTCCTTTCAAGAATGTTTTAGGAGTCTTTTGTACATTATCTCTTTTGTCTTTTCCTTATTTAGCGTAACTCTAGTTGAGGTCATATAAATATCTCACTTCCTTGTACGTAGACAATACATTACATTGCATTATTGATTGTTACAAGTTTCTTTTCCCAAGTAACCTTAGCATTTTTATTTATCTCTTAACTTTAACTACTCCTTTTAGTAAGGCGTAGCGACGTGCGACCTTAGTTCGAAATTCATGAGTCATTTTGAGTGCTTGGATTAGGTTGAGAATAATCAATTGGTATGTCATATCTGATTGGCAGATACTCAGATTTGTTAACAACCCCCCCCCCCCCCTTTTTTTTTATTTTCGTTCTTACCTATTGTGGTGCTTTTCCGTATGTATGACTCTAAAAATGCATCAGTTTCGCTGGTATCAAAATATAGTTTCAACAAGGTATGTATGAAGTATGGTAGAGTTTTATTCGTATAGCTATTAGTAGCTCTTGTGTCCTTGTTGTATCTTCTATAAAGTGTTCGGGTGAAGTAAGTTTTGAAGTTGTGAGATGTGTAGCGGAGGTTCATGGATTGGTAAGTGTAGTTTTTGTTGCTACTTTGTAATGCTCTATTTTTCACTGTGAAAATAGAGCTTCATTTCTATGGTATTCGTGTGTGTGTTGGGTGTTAAAGTTGCTTTTTATGTTAGTAAAGATTTTTATAAAGAGTAGAAGTGTTAGTTGGGTATTATGTTGTTGACTTAAAAGTATTACACAACGTTGGATTCAAGTGCTCAAGGAGTTATTGGAGATTTGAGTAGTGGTGCTTATGCTGGTTAAGGTTAAGATGATAGAAATACCCTTAGGTTAATCAATGATAAGCTTGACAAACTCACTGATCTTGTTAAGAGTCTGGTTACTGGTAAGCCAACTGGCAACAACCATAGGGTTTGTCTCATCGTAACCTATCTGAGAATGTCCCTGAGAAACAATATGGCCATGATGGCTTAGCTAATCACCCAATTCGACCCATAGAGAAGTTACAAACTGAATTACTAGATGAAGGCTGAAGTTGGATGAGATAGAGGAGGATGTTGATGAGAAAGATGTAGAAGCCGACAGAGAGGAAGAAGAAGAGGTTAAACATTACTAAGCATAAGAGCGAAGGCACTAAGCTCCTTGAGAACTTGACAATGTCAAGATTCAAATCCCACCCTTCAGGAGAAGTAGAGATGCAGATGAATATTTAGAGTGAGAAAAAATGTAAGATACACAATTAGATATTTGGGGTTCGATTCGTAGAATTTAGCACGATCTGCTAAAAGATCCGATTGAGCCTAAATTATAAAATAAAAATAGAAATATTAGTATAAGTTATTTGTAAGTTTGAATTTAAGAAATTAAGTAATAAAATAAAAGAGTATAAAATTTTCAAATTTTAAGTATATTATTCGTTATTTATCGAAGATGTGTAAAATGCATTTCGACAATTAACGAATCGCTAGAGATAAGTTATATGCATACTAAAAATTATAAAATAACTTAAATAATATTTAAGAGTATTGATTGATACTAAATATATATTTACTTATAGAAATATACGTAATTATTTAAAATACATGAAATAAGCTAAAATAAGGTTAATTAATTAAAGAAAATTCATAAATAATTAAGGAAAAATCAAGAAAATTTAAAAAGTTTATGAAAATGTTTGGAATAGGGGCATGTCAAGTAGAATATTAAAGTAGAAAAATTAACTAATAAAAATTAGTCGACAAAAAAGACAAATATCACTTGAATTTAATGCATCAAAATTGCTTTATGCCTCTATAAATAGTGAAAAAAATTTGGAAGTTGATTATGGATGTTTGGAATTGTAGAAAATTAGAGATAGATAAAATTGAGAGAAAATTAGGTTTTTATAAAAAATTACAAAAAACTATATAGTTGAGACTTTTAAGGAGAACCCAAACTCGACGAATAGCTAGGAGTGGAGGGCCACCACTACCACATGGTGGTGGTAGCGCCTAAATGGTCTGATACACCCATGGCCACCAATGGTGGCCGGAGCCATCAATTCTGGTAACTTCTAATTTCTATCCAATTTTTCTTAAATCGTTTACAATATCAAAATTAGTTAAAAAATTATGAAACTTGTTATTCTGAAATATTTTTGTATTTAGTTTTTAGGGAAAATATTATTTTGATGAAAATATGTCTTGTGATGTGTAGTTCTTAGGAAATCATATAAAATCAATCATATTTCGGTTTAGAAATAAATAATCTTAAAAGTGTAGTTTTGAGCCTAAAATTTTTGTGTAGATTACTTAGGCGTTATATAATAGTGTTAGGAAGCCTTTTTTCAAAAGTCAATTTTCTAAATTTTTAAATAATTTTTATGTTTTAAAATGATGCATAAAATGGATAATTTATAGTTAATTAATTAATTAAATAGGTAATTATTGACTTGATGCATAATTATATGTTTTAGGATGTTCAAATCTGATGAAGTATGATATTTGTAACATTTATAGTGTTAGATGTAATTATTAGAGTATTATATAGTAAATAAGTAATAGGAAAAATAGTAAAATTTAAGTTAATTTTGTAAATTAGGGTAATTAGGAGTAAAATCTGATTTAGGATGAATTTATATATTTTGAGATGTTAATTGATGTTGGGAGGCGATAATTGGAGTGATAAAAATATTAGATGTGCATTACGTATATAATAGAAATTAATACGTAATCTGCAAAAAATGGAAATATAATAAATAAAAGATATTAGAATAAAAATTGATATTTTACTAATAATAGGAATGTATAACAAATCTAATAGAAAACTTAAATTTAGGTAATTATATAAAAAATATAAAAAATTCCTTATATTAAGAGTAAATTCGGTACTCTAATAAAGATTTAAATGTATTGGTAAAATAAAATATTGATTAGAAGTAATTATGGTATTTAAGATAGTTGGAAGTAATGTAATTAACTTCACATTATGGGTTAAAATAGGTTTCTAGGGTTCGTGTATAAAATTGTACTTAGAAACTGAATTAAAACTTAATTTAGAAATCGATGTGGAAACTGAACCGAAACTGAAACGAAACTGAAACCTAGCCCCAAATTGAGAATAATTATAAAAGATTTCAAAACCTAGATAATTGGACATATTAAACCCTAAACCAAAGATAATAATAAGTGTTATAGGCTAAAATAAATCTATAACAATTATATGAAAACCGAAACAACGTGGTATTATAGGGATCATTGGCGATGTGCTTAATTATACTTATTAGATAGTTGGTTGTATGCATATGCTTGTTTTGAGCTGCTGATTATGATGCTGATTTGCTGTTTGACTTGTATTTATATGTATTATATGGAACTATTAATCACCCTAAACTGGATGTAATCAAATTTATGACTTTTAATTATAAACCGGACATGCATAGTAACCCATTAGGAGAACATTAGAATTCTCTAGCCAATGCCAACCCCTTCGAAAGGGATATCGCTAGATGACATAATTAGTTCCTTTTTCATCCTTAGTCAAACTAAGTGACAGGAGAGGAAGTTACGGTAAGGGTAAAGTTAATGGTTCGAAGGTAGTTGCGAGAGGAGCGGTGTCTCCATTGCACAAGCCTGGGTTTGGTTATGAGCGTTGCATTAACGAAAACTCTTTAACTCAGATTAAAGCGGATACAATTTCTCTAATCTTACGACTGGCCGGACAACGCCATGCGGTGGCATTTGTTTAAACATGCATTACACCTAATGATTTGATTATTAACCTTATTTGTGTTTATTGTATAGTTTAAGTCTTCACCCTAACTTACTGAGCTGTGATTGCTCACATCCCTATAGCGTTTGTTATAGGTGTTAACTAAGAAGTGGCTTATAATTACTTCGGAGATAGCAATTGCAGGATTTTAGGGAGTGAAATTATAAACTGAAAACCGGATACACTCTTAAGTTTAGGTTTATATTTAAAGATGTTAATATTAGATTACGAATTACTCAGGTAGATTATGATTAAGTAGCTAAATCTTGTAAATATACTTAGATTATTTCAACATAAGTATATATTTTTCTTAAGTTTATAAGTAGATATCATGTTTAAATTATGAATTATTTACTTTAAAGTAGGTTAGTTGTTGACGCTTTGTGTAAATTAAGTCTAAGGTGGCGAATGTATTGTCAGTTTCTATTTTAGAATAGTTTGCAGAGTGGGACTGTTATAACTTTGCCGCTTCAAGGCGTGACAAGAAAAAGTAGAAGAAGTGTTTGATTGTTATGGGTACACTAATGTCGTTAAGTTGTAACTTGTTGCACTTGAATTTTCTAGATATGTTACCATGTAGTGGAAGAATCCGAATGTGGCTAGAACAAGACATGGAAGATGAGATGTGCGAACTTAGGAAGAGATGAAGAGATTGTTGAGGGGAAGATTTATACCTAGGACTTATCTGGAGGATAGATTTGCTAAGTTGCAAAAGCTTCACCAAGGAAGTCGATCTATTGATGACTATGTAAGAGAATTTCAAATGCTGATGATCCTAGTAGACGTGGATAAACTCGAGGCTCATACCGTGTTGAGATTCATTTCTAAACTCAAATATGACATTTGCAATATTATAGAGATACAAAGGTTTCATATACTGGAAGAGGCATTAAAGTACCATGGAGGAGAAATGCTTCAAGCAAACTTATGCCAAGTTTTTCCTGAGCTCTTACTCCGCGTTGACTTGCTTATGCCAAGCAAAGGAGACCATCTTGAGCCAACGAAAAGCTTGATCGACTTGATGATAGCTAAGTAGGCTAAAAGAGCCACGTCGAAGATAGGCTGACCCTGAAGACATATGAGATAGGATAAACTTCTAGACGGAAGACAAGTGAGGTAAAATGCTTCAAATGCTTCAGTTTTGGACACATGGTTGTTGAGTGTTTGAACCAACATGTTATGGTGCTTTGAGGAGATGTAGTAGATCACATCGACGAGAACGAGCTAGAGGCGGAGGAGAATGCTGGAGGAGTTGAAGTTGAAGAGGAAGATGAGACCCGTGTCTACGTTGACTAGGGAGAAGTGATGACATTAGAACTAAGATGAGTGCTGAGCTCCTTATTGAGGTCTGAGGAAGACCAAAGGGAATATTAGTTCTACACCAAATGTACCATTAAAGGATAGTTATGTACCATTACTATGTATGAAGGGAGTTGTACTAATGTGGTTACACAATCCTTCATGTAGAGGTTAAGACTATGAATCTCTAAGCACTCCTGACCCTATAATCTACATTGGCTATATGATAATGGTACTTTGTACGTTACTAAACAAGTATTCGTACCTTTTTATGTTGGGAATGTATATAGGGACGAAGTGATAGGAGATGTGGTCCCCATGAGAGCTTCACATCTGTTACTTAAGAGACTGTGGTTATTCAATCTACATGTTACTCACGATGGATATAAGAATACCTGTACCCTTGTCAAGGATGGAAGGAATATTGTGTTACGACCTATGACACTAACCTAGGTAAACGAGACCTATAACCAGCTCACTCTAACTAGCAAGAAAAAAGCCTTAGTGATGAGCTAAAAAGAGCTCTAAGTTGCTGAGAAGATTGATAAGCTTATGTTTTTATTGATCTGAAGGTTACTAAAGATAAAGGATTTAGAAGATATTCTTAAGGAGGTTCAGAGATTAATTAATGAATTTTTTGACCTATTCCTAGAAGAGTTGCCTGAAGAATTACTTCTAGTTCGAGGCATAGAACATTGTATTGATCTACAACTAAACACAACCCTACTTAACTGACCTACTTACAGAATGAATCTTAAGCAAGCTGCCAAGCTGAACAGGAAAGTGAATGAGCTGATAAAGTGAGGATATGTAAGAGAGAGCATAAGTCATTGCACTGTACTAACTTTACTCATCCTAAAAAAGGATGGTCCATGGTGTATGTACATCTACAATCGAGATATCGACCGTATGATCGTTAAGTACAGATATTCAATACCAAGGCTTGATGATATGTTAAATGAGTTACATGATGCTTGAATATTCTCGATGATTGATTTGTAAAGTAGTTATCACCAAATTCATGTAATTCCTAATAATGAATGAAAAACTGCATTCAAGACTAAGCATAGTCTATATGAGTGATTGTTTATGCCATTTGGACTAACAAAATCATTAAATACATTTATGTGGTTGATGAATCATGCAATACGTCCATTGATCAGAAGATGGGTGGTCATGTATTTTGACGACATATTAATGTACAGTATTGACCTGAACAATCATTTTCAACATTTCTAAGCTGTTTTTGACATTCTACATACTGAAATATTGTATGGAAACCTAAAGAAGTGTATGCTTTGTCAAAGAGAAGTTGTCTTTATTAGGTATGTAGTATCTGGAGAAGGAATTCGAATAAATGAAGAAAAGGTTTTAGCTGTCTTAAAATGGCCAACATCGAAAAATATCACTGAAGTATGAAGTTTTCATGGTCTTGCTTCTTTCTACAAGCAATTCATTAAAAACTTCAGTACAATTACAATCCCCTTGATTGAGCTAACAAAGAAGAATGATGGATTCTAATAGAATGACTGAGCTGAGCAAAACTTCAAGGAAATCAAGGAGATGCTCGCTGTTGCCTCTATCTTATCCTTACCAAATTTTGACAAGCCATTTGAATTGGAATGCAATGCATTAGCAATGGCATTGGCATTGGTGTAGTCTTAATGTAGGAACATTGACTAGTTGCTTACCACAGTGAGAAGTCAATGATGTTGCATTAAACTATTCTATATATGAAAAAGAGTTGTATTCTCTTTTCCAAGATCTTACTATTTGGCACACTATTTATTACCAAGAGATTTTGTGATTTACACAAACCATGAGTCCTCGAAACACCTTGAAAGTCATAATAAACTTTTGAAAAGGCAAGCAAAGTGGCTAGAATTTATGGAAAGTCTTTCCTATGAGATCTAACACAAGAAGGGTAGTACTAATGTGGTTGCAGATGCTTTGTCATGTCAGCAAACCATGTTAACCACATTGCAAATGAAATTATTGAGATTTTCACTTATCATCAAGTAATATGCTCACAATCCCCATTTTAGTCCTATTCTTGAACATTGCAAAGGAGTTATTAAATGATATTATCTTAAGGATGACTATTTATTCAAGGAAAGAAGGCTATGCATATCGAGTTGTTCCATAAGCAAGCTATTGGTAAAGGAAGCTTATAATGGTAGATTATCTTGTCATTTTAAAGAGACCGAAATAGCTAGCATATTGAAAGAAAACTTTTATTGGTTTAATTTAGCTAAGGATGCTTATAAGATAGTTAGAAGTTGTAAAGTGTGCAAGAAGACTAAGGGTAAGAGAGAACCACATGGAGAGTAAGCGCCCTTACCTACACCGACCTTACCTTAAGTCGACCTCAGCATGAACTTTATCTTAAAGTTGCTTCAGACATCTAGAGGAAAAGATTCAATCCTTGTTGTAGCAAATCGCTCCAGCAAAATGGTACGGTTCATTTTGTGCTATCGAACTAACGATGCTTTATAGATTACTATTTTGTTTTTACAAGAAGTTGTTCAATTGTATGGAGTGTTGAAGACCATTATCTTAGATTGGGATACAAAATTCGTTAACTATTTTTAGAAGACCCTTTAGATAAGACTTGGAACTAAACTGGTTTTCAGCTTTAGTAACTACCCCTAGACTGATGGCAAAACTAAAGTGGTGAATAGGACTTTAGGCAATCTACTCCAAGCTGTTGTGGGAAAGAATTTAAAATATTGGAATTTGTGTTTACCAGTTATGGAGTTTGCATGCAACCAAACTATCTACAGTACTATTACGAAGGCTCCTTTTGAGGTCATCTGTGGCCTCAATCTTACTATTCTCCTATATCTAATTAGTACCCTTGCGGCTACTGAAGAGAGTCAATCTAGAGTCACTTGAGTCTAAGAATCATAAGAGCTACACTAATCCATGGCAAGGAAGATTGCTAAGTCTAATAAGAGATAATAAGAAAATGGTAGTCATGGCCACTGAACTATTTCCTTTAAGCCAAGCGACTTTATATGGGTTCACCTTAGCTGAGAAAGATTTTCGTACATGAGACAAAGCAAGCTATTACTATGAGTTGATAGTCTATTCAAAGTCTTACAGAAGGTCAACCGTAATACTTATCAGATTGAATCACCCGAGAACTATAATGTTTTCTCTACCTTTAATGTGTCAAACTTGATTTGCCACCTACCAAGAGAAGACCAAGTAGATGCTATGATAAAGCAAGAGCTAGGAACCTCTTCAGATTTGAGGATAAATCCTCTTAACCCCCAAGTAGATGATAGGAATCAACTTCTCGGAAGAGTCGTACATAGCCTAGCTGAAGGACTGCAAAGACTCACACAAAGAATATGAATTCGAAACTCTATCCAGGATTAGGATTCCTATTCTAATCTCCATCTTCCACATTATTGCTGACTTGAGTGTCGAGCTCTTATAAGTACCAATACAGTTTCTAAGTTGCCAAGTAGTTAAGCCGACCAGCTAAGTAGCTATGCCTTTGCTAAGCTCATATCATTATCCAAGCAGCTTTCGAGCCAACTAGCATTAGACCTCTATTCAAGCTAGGCTGTCGAGACATTTGACTTAGAGAGCATCAGAACATCATTTAATACTTGAGCGATGACCAGAAATAGACCAAGTCAACTCTAATTTTTGACTTTCTTCTGGCTTCATTTAAATAAGATCCTATAACTGTCAAGTGGCCTTGGAATCCATTTCAACTTAGCCAACCACACTATAAACCTCCAGTTACCTCTTAACATGTGTCTTATAACATAATGTTTTAAAATGATTCCTTACATTTTCTTTACAATGTATTATTTTCCATTTTTACCCCTTTTAACAATGTTTTAGGAATCTTTTGTCTTTTTCTTATTTAGTGTAACCCTAATTAAGGTTATATAAATACGTCACTTCCTTATATGTAGATAACATGTTATATGGCATTATTAATTATTACAGGTTTCTTTTCCTGAGCAACCTTAGTGTTCTCATTTATTTCTTAACTCTTCTCTATTTCCTATAACAAGGAGTAATGGTAAATGATGCTAGTTTGGCATTTGTAAGTTATATCGAGTACTTAGATTAGGTTAAGTAGAATCAATTGGTGTTTAGCTAGGTTTTGAATTTGCTTGTGATTCAGCCTTTGAATCAGGTTTTAGTTTAGTTTTTGATTACCTTTTATTTATAATTCTTTTAAATACCTTCTAACCTATTTCCTACAATTTATTCAGGTGAATGTAACCTCTAGTTTAGGTTTTAACTAATTCCCTAGTATATTTTTATTAGCCTTGATTTTGATTTTAGTTTTGAATTAAGTTCTGGTCTAGAGATACCCTACATTTTGGCATAACCACTCTTAAATTTAGTCCATAACTATATTTAAAACTCCTTTTACAGCTCAGTTCTACTTCAATTTGAATCAACTTCCACTTGACATCTTTATTTAGCTACTTCACACATATAATATAGATACACCCTAAATCCATAATATACAAATTTGATGCTTCAATCTCCACAAAATTCATCACCTATCATTAGTCAACATTATTTAACATCAAACCTCACCTCCTAATAGAATCTAATTCAATAAATTGAAAAATTACAAAATATATGTTGATAAATAGCTATTTTAATAGAATTTTAGGCCTAAAATTCAAATAAAAATATAAAAAATAGTTTTCAAGGAAAACTTATTATAGCAATTAAATATATATAATAGGTGTTTTCAAAAAAAAAAAAATTCGAAGTTGAAACAACATCAATGGGGTTTTAAAAAATAAAAATAAAATTAACTCGGTTTAGTTAATTTGTTAAAAACGATATATTTTAGGACTCAATTTGAAAAAAAGTAATATTTTTCCCTAAAACTATATGAAAAAATATGTCAAAATGAATTTTTTCTATAATTTTTAGGTGAAAACAAAATTAACAAAATCGGAGACCACTCACTGGCATTGAGTACTTCGACCACCGCCGGCGGTAGAGACTTTGTTGGTAGCAAGGGGCGTTGCTTCTT